>WOXC01008027.1:0-333391 GCA_011680675.1 Gymnobelideus leadbeateri
CCCAAAAGTCAAGCAATTAAGCGGCAACATGCCAAGGCAAAGGAAACAGAAAAATGCAACCCTAGACTCCTATTTTGGGGGCATAGAGCCGGAAAAGGACTGTGAGGTCAGAAGACCTGCTCCAAAAGCCCCAGGGGAAACATGAGCGGGTTGCAGGCCATAGAGGACCTTAAGAAGGACTTTAAAAATCAAATAAGAGAAGTGGAGGAAAAATTAGAAAGAGAAATGAGAAGGATGCAGGAAAAGTATGAAATGAGGGTCAACAGCCTGACTGAGGAAAACAACACCTTAAAAAACAGACCAACTCAAATGGCAAAGGAGGCCCAAAAGGGCAATGAGGAGAAGAATGCCTTAAAAAGTCGAATTTGCCAGATGGAAAAAGAATCTCAAAAGTTCACTGAGGAGATTCATTCCTTCAGAGTTAGACTGGAGCAAATGGAAGCTAATGACTTTATGAGAAATCAAGATGCTGTTAAGCAGATCCAAACAAACGAAAGATTAGAAGGCAATGTGAAATATCTCATGGGAAAAACCACTGACCTGGAAAATAGATCCAGGAGAGACAATTTAAAAATTATTGGACTACCTGAAAGCCATGATCAAGAAAAGAACCTAGAAATCACCCTTCAAGAAATTCTCAAGGAAAACTCCCCTGATGTTTTAGATCCAGAGGGCAAAATAGAGGTTGAAAGAATCCACAGATCACCTCCTGAAAAAGATCCCTAAAAGAAAACTCCCAGGAATATTATAGCCAGGTTCCAGAATCCCCAGATCAAGGAGAAAATACTACAAGCAGCCAGGAAGAAACAATTTCAATATTGTGGAAACACAATCAGAATAGCCAGGACCTGGCAGCTTCTACACTGAGGGATCGAAGGGCATGGAATATGCTATTCCAGAGGGCAAAAGAACTGGGAATGAACCCAAGGGTCACCTACCCAGCAAAACTGAGTATTTTGTTTCAGGGAAAATATGGTCATTCAGTGGAATAGAGGACTTTCAAGCATTCTTGAGGAAAAAACCAGAGTTGAATAGAAAATTTGACATCCAGACGCAAGAAGTAAGAGATGCCTGAGAAGGTAATCAGGGAAAAGAAATCAAAAGGAACTTATCAAAGTTGAACTATTTACATTCCTATATGGAAAAGCAATAACTGTGACTGATGATATCTTTCTCACTATGAAAATAATGGAAGAAGGGGGTGTGGTCATATGAATACATATGTGAATGTGTGTGTATATGGTTACAGTTATATATGGATAGAGGGCATAGGTTGAATTTGTTGGGAAGGGAGAATACTCAAGGGATGAAATTATGAGGTGAGAGAGGAAAGTGGCAAGAGGAGATGGGGAGAGACATGGTAGGGTAAACTATCCCATGTAGGGGAAGTGGTTGCAAAGGAGGGGGAGAATAAGGAAGGCTAAAAAGGCAAAACCACATTCACATTGAATTTGGTTCAGGGAGAAAATGACATACATACTAAATGGGATATCTCAACCTGCAGCAGGATAGGGGGAAGGGGGATGGGAGGAGGGATGATGGATGGGAGGGCATCCTTGGGGTGAGGGGAGGTTGGAAGTACCCACTATAGAAGAGGGACAGGATCATGTAGGGAATGGACCAGGTGGGGGGTGGGATGAGTGGGAGGGAATTATAAGCAGCCTTGTACAATATATCTACTATGATAATGTTTTGCATAGCTAGACATGTACAACATATACTGAATTACTTATCTCCCAAGAGGGAATGGGTGACAAGGGAGGAAGGAAATGGATCTGAAATTCGAGGTCGTAACATTAAATGTTTCAAATATATATAAATACTATTATTAATACTCTTTTGCCTATAATTGGGAGATAAGATGTGCAGGCATTGGGACACAAAGATTCATTTTCCTCTAATGGAAAAGTCGATGGGGGTATGGGAGAAGGTATGGGAGAGAGCAGATTGGAGGAAGCGATATCTTGTGGTACTGCTATTCTGGGAGGTTGGGTAGGGGAATAATGGGGGGAAAATGATTGTAACTCAAAATCTGGCGGAAATGAATGATGTAAAACAGAAGTTAATAAAGTATTTGTTTAAAAAAAAAAAGAGTGGGGGAGAGAGGATGCTCCAGAAAAGAGATAGAGAGGTTTGTGAGTAAATATAGATCTTGTATTGGTTTGTGGAAAGGCTGAAGGATGCTATGGCTCTCAGCGTTATTAAAACTTCTGAATATCTTTGATACTATGATGGAATCAGTTTACTGATTTTAGGATTGGGTTTTCTGGTATCTAAATAAATGCTTCAGTTCTATCCTCTATCTGGAGAGTTTGGCATATTTTGCAATCAAATATTATGTAATACTTATAGTCATGGTCTTTATTGTGATCATGGGTGCTATAAATATTGTATCGACATTACATTAGGCTACAGATTTTTTTTTTACCAGTTGTAATTTGTGAAGTGAAGTGACATAAAAGACACTATCACGAACAGGTATGACACAAAAATGAGTTAACCATAGTCATGAAGAGAGAGGCAACATCATTTTGGGGGTGTAAGGAATCAATTACCAATAATACTGTCTGAAAAGAGATAAGTATACTGGAAGTTTGGAAAGGGGAAAGGACAATATGAACTTTATTATTATGCTAGGATTTCTAACCCAGAAAATATCAATAATTCTCAACCTCTGTGTCTACAACTTATTTTATATTGATACTTCAGTTCTTTGATATCTCAATAGATTTGATCAATGTGGGTATGTCCTACAGTGGTAGCAATCACAACCCATCCACACTTTATTATCTTGTGCAATTCTTTTCCATATCCTCCTATAAATCCTCCACAGGGATGTCATTCAAGTAAGGTAGACATTAACTATAGATCTCTTTAGATTACATGAATATCAATAGAACTTATGGGTTATTTGTAATCCTTCACTTTCATTACATAATCAGCTCATTTCCTTTTCCAGTCATGAACATCTTTAATGAATCTTTTCTACATTTCTTTTATGCAGTTCTTTGTTGGCAATATTCTATAGATTATTCCCACCATCATCTACAATGATGCCGTAGAGCATCACCAGAAGAATTTGGTATTTAAAAGATGAGTCATTGGTTCAGGGTAAAGATTGAGATCGTTAAAATCATGGCATAGTGTTACAAATAAAATCCAGCCTGCTCACTTCCTCTATTCAGTTATAGTCCCAGTTCATTGTCCATCTGCAGTGTCTGCCCAGTATATTTATACTGTGGTTTATTCCTCTAACTACACAGTTAACTATATATTGTTGCTTATGGGCAAAAGTCATTTTTTATCTACTGATATTCTCCTGTATGCACTGAGGGAAAATGTACTAGATCTGAGATTTCATTTATGCAGAAAACATTAAGATAAGGATATTCGGGCTACGGATTCAAGTTGGTGTATTCCTTGCAACTTGTAGTCTTAGAGAAGTAACTAAAACATTGTGTGTATGACTAGGCCAAATTCATTTGAGTGCCTATGGATTCCACTAAAGAGGTTTTCCATTGTTCTGAGACTTGATGCAATCAGCAAAATATCATTAGCCAAGAGTTAATCCGGAGGGCCTTATCATCTATAAGGAATTCCTTTTCTCCTTGGACTCTGCTCTAGAATCCTCTATGGCAGTGGGAAACACTCTAGACAAGCATTCATCTTCCTGCTTTGTGCCCCCCATTAGTATTAATAATCATTGGCTCAATAAAGTAACCTCTATTGATTCATCTTTAAGGTGATTTTATATGGTTTTTCCATAAGGATGGGAGTTTTCTTTTAGGAGAAGGAACTTTAAGACAATGATTTTCTTCTACCAGATCAAATACTTCAATATACAACAATAATGTTCAAAAATAATAAGCAAACATGGCATGATCTTGTGTGACTTTAGTAGAAAAATTATATCAGTTGTCACATATGAGAGGGATTAGACTTTGGTCCTAGAAAGCAAAATTAGAAACTATTTATTGTGGTTTTCAAAGAAATAATTTTAGGATTGATTTCCTAATTATTAGAGCTACCCCAAAATAGAATGAACTGTCTTAAAAAGTAGTGCCCCCTCTCTAAATACAATAAATTCTTGTTGGTGTATTCCTGGAGCCAGGATGGTGAAGTAAGCAGTAAATCATCTAAGTCTTCAAACCTTTCCACCAAGTATATAACTACAAAGATATATTCTGCTATATCATTTACAAAAATCTATTCTTTTATCTCTGAAGCAAACTATTGACTTGGGCAGTCCAATTAGTGAACTCAAGAACTATTGATAACTTAGAAATTCTGGAACTTAGGAATACTCAATGTAGGACTCCCCTGGAGCTGACACCAAAGGCTTGAACTATCCATTCTCAGGATTGTTAGTTTCTAACATACTCAGAAAAAGGGAAAAAATTGTATAAGGGAATGAGAAGCTTGTAGTTCTCCCCTCTTAGGCTTATCTTAACCCTCTGAGGTTAGTAAATAACACAAGCTATTGACTATGTGGTCCTCCTGTCAGTCTCCATTTTCTTCTCCTGTTGAGAGGTGGGGTGGAGGAGAGAGAGATCCCTCACTTGAACCTTCCTAGAAGTCTAAATTTAGCAAAGTTCCACAAAGGAAAAGGAAAGCTGTCAGACCATTTCATAACTTGCTCGTATAAACAGATTTGGCTCTTCCAACAAAAATCCATCCTCTTGAATCTCTGCCTTCTTGAGGAGGCATCCCTAATCTTTGAAACCTTGTTAAGTGTCAATAAGTCAGGCAGGCAGCATTTATTAAGCCCTCTTATGTGCCAAGCACTGTGCTAGGAGCTGAGATGTCAGTGGGACAATTTACCTCCACAAGAGTTACCCTTCCAAAAAAAAGATTCACAAAATGAATAGGGCCCTCAGATTGGTCAGAGGTTTTGCTGATTCACAGGTATAAGGGTTTCTCATTAATATTGTCTTGACCACCCAATTTGTGTGAGAAAGTCAGTTTTTCCTTAGGACTTTTAAATGTCTTAAGAATAAGTCTCTTTCCACCCCCAAAATTGTGTGCCATATTCAGTATGAAATCTATTCAACTAAAATATGATCTGGTACAGATGTTTTGCTTTGTTTTTTATCCATATTTTCTTATTTCTTTAAAAGAAAAGTATATTATCAGAGGAGCTATCCTCAACAAGAGGGTTTTTTTAAAAGTTCAAAGTTAGAGTCTAGATCCAATGATTAAATGTTTTGACTCTAGGATATGTAGGAGAGGACTCAGGAAGTTAGGGAAATAGAAAGTAGAGAAATGGGGTGGCTAGGTGGCTCAGTGAGTAGAGTGCCGGCCCTGGAGTCAGAATGATTTGAGTTCAGATTCCGCCTCAGACATTTAACGCACACAGAAACAAAACCTAGCCGTATGACCTTGGGCAAGTTACTTAACCCCAATTGCCCTCCTATGCAAAGGTATTTGACAAGTTTACTAGTGATATTATTCCTCCTCATACTGAGGAGTCCAGGTGAACTTGGCCTCTCTATTTCTTATTCACAGCATTCCATCTCCCATTCTCATACCCTTGCATTGTCCATTTACTATGTTTGAAATATGCCTCCTCTTTATCTTTGCCTCATAAATCCACAATCTTCTGTATGAAACTGTTCATGTTCCCTCCCCACCCACTAGTTCTCCCCCTCTCGAACTCTATATCTATTTTTATTTATTCGCTTTGTATTTATGCTTTATGTTATATATGTGTGTGAGTATGTGCATATTCCTTGTTGTCTCCCCTTCCTTGAGAGGAAGAACTATTTTATGTTTTGTACTTGTATACCAGTATCTATAGAGTGTCTGGCTCATATTAGACTCTAAATGTAATAAATGCCTGTTGGTGTGTTCCTGGAGCCAGGATGGTGAAGTAAGCAGTAAATTGTCATAACTCTCCCATATTCACCTCCAAACAATCATAAAATGGCACCCTAAAACAAATCCTGGAATAGTAGGACCAGCAAAAAGATGAAGTGAAACAATCTTTGAACCCAAGAAACTTGGAAGATCAGCATGAAAGGTCTGTCTCACTCAGGTAAAAAGCGAGTGCAGTCCATGACAGTAAGTATCCCATCAAGCTAGAAGCAAATCCCAACACAACAAATCAGAAGGAGATCTCGAGCCCCAATGCAGTGGAGATGGCAAATACCAACAAATACCAACCCCCAAGTACTTTAGCATAACCAGGGGAGTTGTCAGACTCCAGGTCTGAGAACCACCTAATGCTTTAGCATAGCCCCAGGCAAACAGGCAAACTCAAGCTGCCAGACCTCCCCATGCTTTGTTGCTCCCGGCAAACAGATAGATGCCAACTTTACAGATGCTTAAGCAAACAGGCAGGCAATTAGCAACCAGACCACCACTGTTTTAGTGTAGCTCCCAGTTAAATGCAAAAATACCTCACAGGCCTCAACACATGCCAGACACCAGCAGTAGGACACTGGCTCCACTCCAAGTAAGCTTCCACACCAGGGCCCGCAGCCCCTGGAATAAGAAGTCTGAGACAGTACCCCTGACAACCCAGGAACAGAGGTCAAATTTAAAGGAAAGGGAAAAAAAACAAAAAAGATGAACAAACTGCCCCCTCCTTAAAAAAATCCCTTTCAAAATAACTACAAACTATATCAAATATCTGGATTTTGACTTATTAATACAAGAATTATAGAAATGCAACTAGAAAGCATTATTTAAAGAAATAAATACAGACATATACAAGTGGAGAGATAACTGCTTAAATGGCCAATGCAATAAAAATGGCAACATTAAGTATATTTATAGATTTAGTGCTGTATCACCCAAACTACCAAAGGGTTGCCTTTTAAAATTTGAAAAATAATTAGGAAATTCATCTAGAGTTACAAAAATTCAACCATTATCAAAGAAAAAAATGGGAAAAGTGATAAAAGAAAAGATAAAGATCCTAGTTGTACCTAATTTCAAAACATACAACAAACTAGTAATTATCAAAATAATTTAGTAGTTAAAAATTTTTTCAGTGGTACATGATCAAAATGCAATCACACATAGTAGCTTACTGTTCAAAAAATCCAAGCTCTCCAAATGTTGGTATAAACACTCTCAGTTGGACAAAATCTCTGGAGAAAGCTAGAAAGCAGTCCAACAGAAATTAACCAGCATTTCACATCACATGCTGCAATAAGCTCCTCATGATTCATGACCTAGATATAAAAGATCACATCATAAGCACCTCAGAGGGTAATGGAATAACTATGGATAAAAGACATGTGCTGGGCCAAACAATGGATCAATAGGAGATTTTATTTCACGAGAGATAAAATGGACAAATTTGATTACATCCAATTTAAAATTTTTCTGTAGATAAATTCAATGAAGTTAGAAGTAGAAAAGATACAGTAAACTGGGAAAAATATTGCAACAAGTTTTCCAAGGTCTGATAATATTTAAATAATGATTTTAAGTATATAACAATAAGAATCAGTACTCAACAGATAAGTTGTATATGAACCAACAATTCTTAAAGAATAAAGATCAACAACCAAATAAAAAGATGTTTCAAATCACTAATGAAATATTTAAATCAAAACCACTCTGAAGTTTCATCTCAAAATATAAACAAAAAAAAGGGAAAATAGCAATTGTTGGAAAGGCTATGGGAGGCTAGGTACACTAATATAGGTTGAGCTGTAAATCAATCTAACCATTCTGGAAAGCAGGTTGGAAATACATCCCCTAAAATCACTAGACTTGAATTCAACTTTAATGAAATAATACCATTACTATCTTATACTCCAGAAATATAAAAGAGAGAAAAGATTCATATGTATAGCAATGTTTTAGCAGTACCTATTATTATAGAAAAGAATTGAATATATAGTGAATGCGCATTAACTGGATGTCCAAATTATGTTAAATGAAAAAAATATTTTTAAACCATACAAAATGGTGAAATGGATGGATTCAGAGAAACTTGCAGGAACTTGTATGAAACTGGTGTTGAATGAAGTAAGTAGAACCTGGACAACGATTTACATGATGACTGTAACATTGTAAAGGAAAACATCTGTGAAAGATTTAAAATTCTATCAGAAATATAATAACTCAGCACAACTTCACAAAACTGATGATGAAGAATGCTTTCTACTTCTTGGAATAAGACATATTCATATACGATCAATGTATAGATTTGTTTCATTTAATTATAATTATTAGTTGCAAGGGAAAGTTCTGGCATTTTGGGGGGGAGACAGAGGTTATGGGAACAGGGAATGGAGTAGAGAAAGTGACGGTGATGCTTTAAAAAAGGGAAAGACCGGGGGGTGGCTAGGTGGCGCAGTGAATAGAGCATGGCCCTGGAGTCAGGAGGACATTAAGTTCAAATGTGGCCTCAGACATTTAACACACATACACACACACACACACACACACACACACACACACACACACACACACACACACTAACCATGTGACCTTGGGCAAGTCACTTAACCCCAATTGCCCTCCAAAAAGCAAAACAAAAAAATGGGGGAAGACTATCAATTAAACATTTTTTAAAATACAAAAAGTGAATAGAAGTTCAGGATGGGATACAAACAAGCAGGGCAGTGTTGGAACTACTGTTTTAATTTTAATATATGCTTTTAAATCACATAATAGCAATCTGCAGTGTTATATACAATCCTTTTTTGTTGTTCTTTATATAAGGAACTAGTCATGGTTTATTGTTTTTTATCAAGTTTATAATTTTAAAAATCTAAATGAATTAAAAATAAATATGATCAAATGAGAAAAAAATTATTCAGAGTCCACTATGTGTACTATGTTATCTATTGACCATTAACTTTGCTAACTAGATCAGATGCTATGCCATGGAACTTTTAACATTTTCAATTCCCTAACTCCTACTCTGTAGCTCCACTGTCCTTGTTGTTGAGTCATTCACACGGACCATTATATCTGGGCAGGGTCCAGCCAAGCTTCACTTTATTTCCTGGACATCTTCTGGCCAGATGCCTTGCTGCCACTCTCATACATCATCCACTACTATTTCCTATCACTACCTCTTTCCAGTTCTGGAACCATAATCAACTCAATAATACTACTGATACTGGAAGTTAAGTGTCAGTTGACTCCCATCTCTCTCCATTCCCTGTAACTTTCTAAACAGATCTGAACACCAGTCCCTTATTTGTGTCATATCTCCCTATTTGAATATAAATTTCAGGAGCTCAGGAACTATCCTTATTTTTATATTTGTTTTTCAGTACTTAGTAAGAGTTTTTGGCACATAGTAAATGTCTAATAATTGTACTTTCATTCTTTCCATGTATACTGGTTGTGTGAAGGAATATGCTGAGCCCACCTTCAAACCATCAAAATTAAGCTATGTTTTACTGTCATTGTTTTTCCTTAAAGGTATTGAAACCATCCTCAAGATTTAATTGGTTCAGGAAATTAAAGCCTGGAGCTGTTGACATTACTTCCTAGTAGCATAAGAATCAAACACAAGAAGCTCTAGTCTCTCCCTGATACCTAGTTGGTATGTATGGGATGCTCAGGGGTAGGGGATCTTTTCAACATGAATCAACTCATAGTATACTTAATGTATATGCTCATTTAAAATCCTTGCCCTGCAATTGCTGATATACCATTTTATATATTTATAATATATATATATATATATTTATATATTTATAATATATATATATATTGTTTCTCTTAGGAAGAGAAACAAAACCTGGTTATTACTCCATACACATCCCCTTTGCAAAGGAAATAAAATTATTCTAATATCTGAATGACTTTTTTATGTAACAGTGACATTGTCTTCTTATTACCTACACAATACTTTAGCTTCTTTTTTATTAAAGGAATTTAGCACCTTGAAAAAGAGAATACACAGTGAGGGCGGGGGCAGGAATTAAATCTATCTATCTTTTTTCTTTTCTTTCTTTCTTTCTTTCTTTCTTTCTTTTTTTTTTTTTTTGCTTTTTGGAGGGCAATTGGGGTTAAGTAACTTGCCCAAGGTCACATGGCTAAGTTTTGTTTGTGTGTGTGTTAAGTGTCTGAGGTCGGATCTGAACTCAGGTCCTTCTGACTCCAGGGCCGACCCTCTACTCACTGCACCACCTAGCTGCCCCTAAATCTATCTTAAAATATTTGAAGGATTTATACATGGAAGAGGAATTAGATTTGTTCATTTTTACCCCTTGAAAAGAGAAATAAGAGCAAAAGGTAGAAGTGAGGTCTAAGTAGTCTTTTATAGGCATAGTTAAATGACAGTACCTTTCAAAATCCTGCCAAAATGTAAACTCTCTAGTCTATTAAAGAATAAAAGCTTCATCTGTATAAAAATGACAAAAGACATCACCCTTTAATTGGCAGAAAAACGATAATGCAAAGTAGATGTGGCCTAATTGGAGTTATCTCCCTGAATAGATGAAATTTACTGGTGTCATTTTAATTATTTCTGTCCATTAATCCTGCAATCATCTATTCTGTTTTGCCACACATTACATAAGGAAGCACTCCCCCCTGTAAAATGCTGTGATTTTTCCAAAGCAAAAGCCCAACAAAAACAAAACAACTCAAGCTAGATTAATTTGCCTCTGTGCCTGCCCCAGAGAACCATAACCTCCCTTCTAAATCATGGATAGCAGGGAAGGAAAGCAGGCAAGGGTGACATCACTAATAAACATTCTAGTTTCAGCTTTCATTCATGGAGTCACTTAGAGTTCTGCTTGTGGAAATTAATAAAGAAGTGTAAATTCCATAGTATAGGCCTTCCTGTTTCTTTTGTATCTTTTCCTCACATTTAAGTAGCATTTTATTGGTTGCAAACATATATGTGTGTGTACACATATTTATTAATTTACTTATCTTTCATTATACCACAGGCGCCAGAGACACAGAGCAGTTAAGTTGCTTTTCCAAACTCAGGCATTAAGAATGATCGAGAATGGAAGCCAGTTCTCTCCAACACTATAAAAGTGTTTGGTTTTTTTAATCCAAAAACTCTCCCTGGAGGGCCTGCTAGGTCAGGATTATCCCAGTACCTCTTCCATGGGGCTAAACAAAGAAGTCCCGATGGAAGCTCAGAAACTCCTGACACCCTAACAGAGAAAGATTAGCAGATACAGCTCTAAGTCCCTTTCCCATACTTTTGATTATTTTCTAGTTGCCAAATCCCCAGGATAACAGAAATTATCACCAATTCCCAACTCCAAGCTCCTCATTCCCTTCCCCCATTGCTTAGTCCTAATAGACAAAGCTAGGAATTCTATTAGGAACCCACCAGATGTGGCTTATTTGAGGGTGTCCCATTCCTTATGGGAATCCCACCAGTGGGATGCATTTGATTCTACCCAAGTCTCAATGAACCTGACCTGTTTCCACCATCCTCTCTGACTGACCTTCATATTGTAAGTATATTGTAAGCCAATCCATTAAGTTGGCTTCCTTTACTGTCTTGTGTGATCCTTAATTCCTTGTACACAACCTTTCTAAGTCTACATTAAGACAAGAAGTCAGATGGAGGCAGGAAGATCAGTGGGTGGGGTGTAGAATGTTATGGATGGCAGCACAGAATGAACTGAAGAGGCTTGGGGTTGAGGGAGAGGGAGGGCCACAGAATTCAGTCTCTGCTTCCCCCTACCACAGGGTCCCCAAAAGTAAAACAAAGCAAGAAATACCTATTAAACGCTTACTGGGTGACAAGCATTGAGCTAAAAGCTGAGGATACAAAGCAAAAAGAAAGTTCTTTTCTGTGTTCAAGAGGAGCTGGGATTTTAATGGGGTTAGACAACACACAAGAAAACTGAAAATCTGATAGGAGAGAGGTACTCACTTGAGAACAATGCATCAAAGCACAGAAAGTCAAAAGCCAAGACAGGAGGGAGATGAATCTTACCTGGCCTGAGTTCCTGCCCAAAATGTAGGGCTTCATCAACAGATAAAGGAGGCTGACACCAGAGAGGGGTGCTCTGGGGTGAAAAGCCTGTAGGCCCATAGTCTGGTAATGAGGTAATGAGGCCCTGGGCATTCCTCACCCTGGAGGGGAATCTAAGGTGTATTGGCAAAGTCCAGAAAGTCAGAAGCAGAGATGGAAGAGGAAAAAAAGGAAGTAGACACCAGGCCCTATGCCAGAGATCAGTTTTACTAGTAGTGTTTCAAGTGCAGGGGGACGTGGTGGGACTGAGAGAAGCATCTGATGTACCGGTGTACAGATAAGGCTGATAATCTCTGTGCTCCTGTACCTCACTGGAGCAGGCCAAAGGCTACCTGGCATCCAGCTAGGTGTAGGAATATAGGAGTACATTTCCTCCCCTGCGATGGGAGACATGAAGGCCTGGGTGTGAGATGGGTAGTCTGTGCACATCTAATGGGGACCTTGAGATGGAAGTTCTCACTATAAACCTTCTAGTAACTAGGGACCTGGCAGAAATGTACTGAGGGAGTCCTTTGTGGGTGGACATCTCAGCTGGGCCTGTTGATCCTTCCCAAAAGACTGGACAGGGAGTCCTGGACCTCTGAGGAGCCCTGAAGCTAATACTGGGTCAGGCTGAGCTGGGGTCTAGGCTTAGCCAGATCTAGGGTGGGAGTTAAAGTAGCTGGATACCATAGGGGTCATAGGCAACACCTTGGGCCCCTGAGGGTCCTGAACACCCAACCTGTATGCTGAGACTACCAGCCTTGGCGTTATCTGGGTGGCTTGGGACCACAAGAGACCAGGATGAAGCAGCAGCCAAAGAGATGAGACAGATAAGTTCAAGACCGAGTAAGGCATGGAAAGGTCTATAGGATGATGAGAGCCCTACTAAGACACAGAGAATCTTGGCTCTCCTTCCACCACCTCCCAACACCCTAGCAGAGCTTGGAAATATGTTCCTCGTGAAAGAAATAAGAAAAATTCATCCGTAGACTCCCTTGTTCAACTGAGAAATTCCCCCTAGGGACTCCACCTTGCAGAGACCCTGGGAAGAAAACACGGGGGTAAATGGAGTGCTAAACACAGACAGCCAAAGGAGGCTCTGGGCATATCCAGCAGCAATACAAGCCTTAGTCTAGAACCACATATCCTGAAGTCCAGGACTGCAGGTGCCCAGCCTGACAAAGATGCCTCCAGGTATCTGGAATGGGTCCAACAGGTCAGTAGTGAACCAAGAAAAGCCCTAAGCAAAAACCAGCCTGAACTATCCAGTTCCTGAACACGAGTAAAAACTGTGTGAAACATTGACAGTTATAAAGAATAGGGATTTATACAATTTCAAGATGGAAAGAGCCTTAAAGATCATTGTTCTCCTCTTTGGATTCACAGCTATAGGCACACGGGCTTAATAAATGATGTTTTCATGAAAACAAACATAACAAAACCAAGTCAGCCACCAGCTCCATCAGCTTGGCCATGGAAGCCCAAGTCAGGAGGAGTGACTGTGGCCTCCAGGAGGTGGGACCTGGTTGGATGTAAGGTTGAGGGGAGGCACAGACTCAGGCACCGTGTATGGTAGGGTAGATATAGATTACAAAACAATTCATAATCTATAATGATCACCTTGTTAATAATGTTTATTACTGTTAGAGAAACTTGGTCTTAGAATGACTGAGTTGTACTTGATCACAAAGCTGATGATATAACCAGAGAAGAATTTTTAAAAGAGAGGAAGAAACAGGCAGAAAGAGACAGGAGAAGGGGGAAAAAAGGAACAGAGAGGGAAATAGCCATTAGGAAGGGAAGATAGAAACAGAAATATGGGATGGGAAGGAATAAAGCAGAGGCAGACAACAAAGACTTAAAACCTGTGTTTAGGGGAAGCCCAGTTCCTGACCCTTGACTGGAGACCAATCAATCAACCTTTAGTCAAATCTAGTAATGGCGAAATAGGTGGGGGAAGGAGCTTCAAATTTCTTTTAAGGCTATTTTGAATATTTCTATAAATAGGTCTGACAGTTGAAAAAAACAATAATCATTGAAAGACAGTACTATAAAGCATATTCATGGATGTGAGTCTCACGTATATGAACTTTCCAGAAATGTCCAGCACTGCAAGAAGAAATACTCTTAAGTATACAATAAATTGGACCATATACAGGCCTATAAGTATTTTAAGGCAGGCACCTGGGA
This sequence comes from Gymnobelideus leadbeateri, assembly GCA_011680675.1. NCBI lineage: Eukaryota > Metazoa > Chordata > Mammalia > Diprotodontia > Petauridae > Gymnobelideus > Gymnobelideus leadbeateri. The sequence goes on from WOXC01008027.1 coordinate 14,099, forward strand.
TTCATGCCATAACACTCATTTTTTTTTAACTCTTTTCTCTTTTCACAGGTTCCATAAAGTTATTAAAATAGGTATTTTAATTCGACTGCCAACAGATTGCATAGGCTGTTAGTTATCATTTGGGCATAATTTTGAAACTAGTATAAGTTTTTGGACACACTTGAGTCAGTTCATTGGAATTTAGTTCAGGATACCTAATTGATTTGAGAAAAAAATTTAATTGGAATTTTATTTTATCTTTAAGTATATTTGTTTAGCCATTATTTTATAAAAATGGTATGTGCATTTAGCATTTTAGCACCTCATTAAGACAGAAAAGTGCTCTATTAGGAAAACTTACCAGTAAAAGCAAAAACACTGAAAATACTATTATAATCTCTTACCTAGAGATCATATCTTTGGTAGAGTTCCAGACCAGACCTAACACCAAGGCTTTATTTCACTTTTTAAACTCAACTGTATTCCTCAAAGTCTCCTGATGAATGCCAGTAGTTTTCATATTTGTGAATGGAAAATCTCACAGTTTATATCAGGAGACTATTTTCTTTAAACATTTTCTAAAATATGCATGCATGTCACTTGATTTTGATTTTTTTCACCCTGAAACTAGTTCTCAAATGTAATTTGAAAAGAACTTTTGCATTTTTCAGATAAATATTTGATTTAAAAATAAAGCCTTAGGCAAACTTACCAAGATTATTTTTCATTTAGAATTTTTTCCCATCAATACCCTCCCTTTAGAAGAAACAGGAAAATCACAGAGAAACTCTTATCAAGAATTTATTTATTTTTTAAAATTCTAGTAGATTTCTATGTTAGCCAGATTTGTAACTCCAAAGGGAAGAGAAGAGAAACTGAGCCACAAACATAAAAAATCTAACTTTAAGGTTTATTAAATAATATTCAAATCATATAAACAAGCAGAGTATCTCTTCTGCTTCATTGTCATCCATTAGTTCAGAAGAAAATTAATCTGTCCATGTTACTGCTCTTAGGAAGTCTGTTCTATGCAGATCTAACCTAACTATCTACGCCTGCAGTTGTTACGGACTGTGGAGTTTTAGATTGGAATAGACAAAAGGATCTGCAGCTTCTTATAACAATTATGACAAGAGTATAAAATAATAATCACCCCCTAATCAGAGGGGATGGGGAAAATGGGGAAAGCTGCACTCATAAATGTTCATTGTCTACCTACATGACCTTCTTCCTTCCAATGAGAGGACTTTTATCAAACTAGCCTGCAAACTCCTAGTGTGAATGTAGATTCAGCCCCAAACCCTACACCTGCTGCCCATTATAATTCAATTAAATAAACACCTATCACATATTTATTACATTGTGCTAGGACCCAATGGGAAAGATACTGGGCAAGAGAAATAGTGGTATCTTCATGGAAATGATGATGTTATAGATGAGAGAGAATTGGAATCCAGAATGATAACCCTAAGTTGCTTCAAGATCAAAATATGAAAAAAGTTTCATTTATCATCAAGATACTCAATGAAATCTAGTAGGAAAGTAGGTTTCTATACTGTACAGATGTCCAAATGCAATAACTATTATTATTGTGGCTGTCATATTATTATGAGGATCAGAAATTCACCATTACTTTATCTCCAGTTTTACTCATGAGCAAAATGCTTATATGAGTGGCCTGAGGGGGTATATTAGGAAAGAGATAGAAAGGAAATACAGTATTATGAACCAGACAGTACTGCATAAACATGACCTATTTCTGTTTGTTTAGATTTTTAATACTTATTTTACTTAAAACTAAGAATTCACTTATATTCATCTGCATCCTTGTCTTAAAATATCCTGGAAAAATTATCTCTTAGAAAAAACTATTCAGTGAAAGGTGTCTAGCCTGGTAGTCTTTAAAGTAGAGTACATACCCTAAGGACTATGTAAGACAATTGGGTGGGGGTTCGTGAAGAAAGCAAGAGCCCAAGGCTTCTATATTCCAGCAAAGCCAGTTTCAACCAGAGGCTGCTTATCTGGAGAGTCCTGGTTCTGAAGAGAAATGCTGGCTAAGAAAGGGATCTGGAAGAGGAAAATAGCCCTACTAGAAGGGATATGGACCTGCCAGTCATAGATTTGGGGGAGAGATCAAGCTAAAAGAGATATTTATGATACAGATTAAGGCATTAACAGCAACAAAGAAGTTAGTGTTCCCTGCCATCTCAAGTCAATTGTCATGTGGGGCTGAGGTCAAAGTGGTCCTATTCTCTTAAGGGGCTAAGAGGCAACAGGTGCAAAGGGTCCACTGGACGCCTACTCCTTACTCTCTCCCTCTCAACTTCTCTCTAAAGACTGAACAGATAACAGTGGCCATGGAGGCGCATGCAAGATGAATGAGGGATCAGGACATTGTGGATTAGGTGGGCAGTGTTAACCCAAATGTATCTGAGGCTGAGTTCTATGATGACAGCAGGAGGTAACAGTGGCAGAGATGAGCAATAGAAGGAGAACAGTGGGGATGAGGAGGTAGTACTTAGGAGAAGCAAGGCCTAGGTGCCACCAATAAGCATTTGTTAAGCCTGTACTATTTTCCAGACAGCCTTAAGGATAAAAAAGTGTTAAATATTCCCATGACCTTGAGTAGCTTACAATATAGCTGTTGAAGGCATGTGTATTTATATGAGAATATGTAAAATATATACAAGATAATTTGGGAGGAAAGGCACTAGTATATGGGGAAATTAAGAAAGACTTCAAGTAGAAAAAAATTGTACTGGGTCTTGAAGGAAAACTCAGACTCCTAAGAGGTGAGGACTGAACACATTTCAGACATGGAGGACAACCAGTGCAAAACTAAAAAAACAAACAAACAAACAAAACAAACAAAAAAAACAAACAAACAACAGATTGTAGGTTATGCATGGGGAGTGATAAGAAGGTCAGATGGACTGGATCATATGAGTCTGAAGAAAAGTTGCATGGGAATAAATTAATAGACAAGAAGCAGGTCATAAAGATCTTCAAATGTCAGAGTACAGAAATGTAGTCACTTAAGAAGACTAAAACAATGAACAGTAAAATTATTTCCAAAAATAAAATGATCTCACTGAGATCAATATAACATCATTGAGAGAAAGGGAGAAAATGAAGGTGGAGAGTGGGGCAGAGCTCCGTGATCCGCTTGGTTCTGAAACTGACATCTTCACAATTTTGTTTTTGCAGAAGAAAAAGAGTGGGATGCTGAAGCTTTATCTCCCAATATTATTTCAGCCCTCTACATGGACTTTGAGTCATTGGTCAATTTCTCAAGACTGCCTCTATAATTCTGGTTAATGTGGTGTCTGGCTTAGTCTAGGTTACATCTTGTCTTGAGTCCCCACAGATAAAACCAAAGACAATGGAAAATGGCAAGAGGCTATGGGTGCAGATGAGATGATCACTGGGGCCAGTCTCTGTTGTTACCTCTAATGCTACCAGCCACTCAGGGCCTACATGGAAAGATGGACTCAGGCCATGTACTTCTGCAACTTGTCAGAAAATTGCTCCCTAATTGCAGCCAGCTGTGCACCATTTGGATGAAGAGCTAGATCTACTGTTCCTATAAAAAAGCAAAAGAATATTCTAGCAGTTTTATATATTTGAGGATTCAATCCAACTATAGCAGGGGTTGGAGGATGTGTGGGAATAGGCTTTTAAGGGGTCATTCCAAGGAGTGTATGCTGGAGTTCCCCTGGAAACTTCCAGTAAGATATGTAACTCAATGCTAAAGAGCCTTATGCTTTCCTATAGATGTCTTACTCCTGATTCATATTGTATAATTGAGTAACATCCTACTCCCTCTCCCTCTCTGAGGACACTCTAGTCATGAGCCAAAACCTGAGCTTTAAGTAATATTTTTCCCCAGATGATGGAGAATTTAAAGAGCCAATAAGACCAAAGATGAATTCCTCACTTCTAATGTCATTCACTCATAGGACTGAGCCTGATTTACCAGCGCACACATGTGCAGAAGATGGTCCTTAGTGGACAGAAAAAGAGCATCGTTCTCCCTAACTTTGGGCCCAGCAGTGGTTCTTATCATTACCCAAGATAGACAAGAAGGCAGTTCACAAGAGAAATGTTTCTGCAGAAATTTCTGAAACTGAGACGTTTGAAATCTGAACAAATAGCAAGTACACTCAAAAATGTTATAGGGGAAATAACTTGAAGATTAGATAAGAAGCATGCTTTCCTAAAGAAAAATCAAGAGCTTAGAGAATCGTCCCTGCCTTGATACTTATTGGTGGCTTAGAAGGGGAGACACAGAAGAAAGCAATATTGCAGCAAGAATTATTGATAAGCATACACCAAATCACTATTTCATCATGCCTACCATAATATGTGCACCTCTATGTTTATAAATAAATATTAAGATATTTTTATTTCATCCATATTAAACTATTTTCAGATTTCTATTTTGATATATGTTCTATAATGTACATAATACTTTAATAACAATTATACATATACACAATTTATAAATATATATATGTAATATATATATATATATACATGTGGGGTGAATGTATAAAAATTCTTTATTAAAATGCTCGTAGACCACTGGTCTAAAATGGGTCTCCAAATATTTTTACATTACGGTAAAAATTGAATACTTGAATCTTCGCAAAATAATGGGATATGTGTATATATATTATGCACACATATATGTATATATAATATTATATATAATATGTATGTATATTTAAATCCCCTGATTTCTTCAATTCCTTCTATCACTTCTCAAAAAAAGATTATGAGAACAGGTTCTTTATCAGCCATCCTTTTAGTAATATTAATGAAAAAAAATCTGTCCTACATAGCATCTTCCTTTAGAAACAGTGTGTCTCTGTTTCTTTAAAACAAATACACCTACTGAGTGTTCTACATTTCACACTGTAGAGACAAAGTAAGAATCTGTACTGTACACTTGTCTTTTTTCTGTATATTTCAAAGTGCACATCTTTCACATTAAGAATATGATTTGAGCTAATATTTTGAGGGGGAGCATCCATAAAAAGCAGTAGTTCATTAGTACATTTTTGTTAGCATCAAAAGTGATGTTAACCAGTTACCAGTAAGGAACGTGGCACATAAATAGAATTGGTTACTTTATGGTGTTATGGAATGAAAAAAGCCTCCTTATCCATTTTTCTCCTGTATTTGTTTTAATTGAAATGGAACTTGTTCTTCATCTATTCAAATTATGTTGTCTTGAAACCTGAACAATTTAAATTTTATCCTTAAAAATACATTTTTTAAAATTATAAGCAATGATAATATAATAATATACATTTAAACTATTTCACGTGGTCAACCCAAAGAGGATGCCTGAGGCAAGGATACTTTAGATGAAACCCGGTTGTGTAGAGAAATTGATTTTATGTTCAAATTAAGTGGTTATTTTAAAACTACTAAAAGAAGTAATTTTAGTGACTATGCAGAACTGATATGATAACATTTTAAACACTGACTTCTGAATCACACTGCACTCTGCCAAAATGGTCAGAAGTTCCATCTTTACATTTGGGACTTCATGTACATTTGGGTGTATATTCTTCCTCCCAAAAAGACAATATCTTTCCCTTAGGGGAAAAGAGAAAGAACTTTGTTGGAAGCAAATGAGGTGGCTGGTCCCATCGTTGTCACTGACCTCCTTACCTGCCTCAGATCATTCTGGAACATTCTTTTTTAGAACTGAGGACACTAAAATTAGCAAAGGAAGTGAGTTCTATAACAAGACTGCAAGCCCTTTTGCTGTTCTGTATTTTTCTTGCAACTGAAAAATATTTGTGATTATATGAATAGGGATGAATCCCATGAGTTCTTGGAGAATAGTCTCACTCTGGCCACCTCCAAAGTTGGGGGTGATACTTTAAAGATAATGACATTCAGGCCTAAATAACCAAGAGTGTTCAAGGATACTGACATTAAGACCCAGATAGTTATCACTATTCTGTTTCCACTATGAAACATATGTGTATGCCCATACATGTGCATGCACATGTGTATGCATATACATACATATATACACATATGTATATACTGTGTCCTGGAGTGAAAATTGCTCAGGACAAGCAATAATTTAATATGGCTTGATTTTGCAATGAAATGGTTCCATGTGTGTGATTCTACTGACGTAGAAGTCTAACAGTCGAGGTCATGCTCCATGGAACTCTTCTAACCTTCTTTTATGTCTGCCTGGAGCATGTGTTTCTATTGTCTTAACCTGTATCTTTCTTGTAGGAAAGAAGCTCTGTTGAACCATGGAGAAGGTGGAGAAAGAAATCTCTCCACCCCTCACCCCAGGGCAAAAAGCTCAGTTCTTCCTTTGTTGATGGTTTTCTTTGGATGTCACCAACATTGGAATTCATGACTATCCCCAGTTTAAGTCCTACAAGGAAAGTCAGAACTATTTTTTGTTCCTTCAATATCATTGCTTCTTTATGGCGATTAGAAAGGGTATTCACACTTCATAAAAGGAGACTGGATGTTAATTAACATCTTGTTAATAAATTTTTTTCATCTCTCAGTACATCCTTTGATAATATCTCCACAGGAGATATATTTTACCTACATTTCCCTGCTACCTTTCCCTACACACACACACACACACACACACACACACACACACACACACACACACACACCATACATTTCTTGACCTCTTGGAATTATTTTTCTTAGGTCTGGCTCAAGGACCATTTCCATCATGAAGCATTTTCTGATTTCCCCTAACTATAAATGATCTTACCCTCTTTTAAACTTATACACCTGGAGGTGGCTAGATGGCACAGTGAATAGAGCACTGGCCCTGGAGTCAGGAGGACCTGAGTTCAAATCCAGCCTCAGACATTTAACACTTAACAGCTGTGTGACCTTGGGCAAGCCTTAACCCCAACTGCCCCTCCAAAAAGAAAAAAAATAATCAGAAATGTATACCCCTGTTAGACTTCACCTGTATATAGATCATATTATGATTTATATAGACTAAAGTCTTATTTTAATGTTTTTTTTCAGGGTGAAATAATGCATGTCTAGTTTATTGAAGGTTAATTTCAACAGGTCACAAGCTCTAGCAGGACTAAGCGCTATTGCCCAAGGACCTACCTAGTTAAGTGAGGGGAGTCACATGACCAGAAGGTTAGTTGATCACCAGGTGGTGACATTTTTTGGCCTTGACAACTCATGAAAACTGTAGATAAAGAGGTAATGATTTGGGGCATTACAGGGAGTTACCCAGGTAACTAAAAACTTCTGAAGCCTTGAAATAAGCAATTTACCTGATAAGTTGTTTTACATTGCCTAATAGATAACTATTATAATTTTCATCATTTAATTGGGTCATAACCCCCGCATATGTACTTTTGTTCCTATCCCCACCCTTTAAAGTAGATTGCCCTCACAATTGCTAATACCCACAAATTATTTGTGTTTATTCTATTTATTTGTACATTTGCAAGCTCCTTGAGGGCAGGGACCTTTTATTTTTGTATCCTCAAACATAGCACCTGGTGCTTAATCAAAGCCTGTTGAACTATTTTTTGTTTCAATGATTCCTAGCTAACTTGAACTTAACAAGAAACTTAATCAATAAGGACCCAGTCCCCAATCATTCTGGATAAATTGTGCTTACATTTGCTCCCTAGGCCAACTATATACAACCTAGATGGTCCTTCAGACAGGATGGCTGAGTCCAGATTCATACAAATGATGAAGCCCATAAAGTGGTCCCATGAAGAAGCTGAATTCACAGTATTCAAAGTCATAATTATGTAAAATATAGTCATTGATTCAAGCCCAATGGAAATATGCAGTTGTGAATTCAAATAATGTGATCTCAAAGGGTTGAATTCTGTTTAAGCTAGTAGTTAAGCTAATAGAGTAAATTTGGTCTTAATACTTAACTTTTCTGAGACTCTGTTTCCTAATCTGTAAATCAGAGAGGGTGGCACCTTATCCTGAGGGAATAGAATCTAATGCCCTATTATATAAATGTAAGCTTTTGTAGCTGGAACTTTTTTATTCACAATGTTTTATACTCATTTTACAAACAGCATTCACTCCAGTACATCGTAACTGCCAGCCATATGACAGCAGGCCATCAAACAGCATCTGTTCCTTGGTACGGCTGGCATTCCTATTGTTCAGTGCCACACTTGCACTCCTTTATTCCTTTTCCCTTGCCTTTGCTGTAAAACAAATAAAAAGATCCAGGCTGAGCTTGACTTCATTTTGAAATGGACATGTCAAGATTGGGATAGGATAAGTGTGACTTCAGTTGGAGAGAAAATGAGGGAAAGATGACTATGTGATGAAAGAGAATGCAAGTACAGAAGAAAGAATCAAACAATAAATGCTGACATTTTTAAAGAGATTGCATACATCTGATAGGAATATTATCATGCAATCACACCAATGCATTTCTTCAGGCATCTAATAAATATAAGCTGTTCTGCTAGTAGCAGGGTTATAAACAGGAAGAACATAATATATCCAAGAAACATATACTCCCACTGAAAAGGAATTGTTGCCATGAAACTAATGATTAAAAGAAGAGATACTGGATAGCATAAAGCAGCTCAGCAAATCCATTAAAAAAATATTTGGTTATGCTGGTAACTTAGCACCTGAACTAACAGTTTCAGGATTGTTGAGCAGGCAAAAAATTAATTTGTCAACTGCTTATTCACCCTTTAATATTCCCAAACTGCTAAACACACAAGCAGACTTTATAGTTTTGATAATCTAATGCACAAGAAATAATTTTAAAAAACAGATTCATATAGTACCTCTCTTAAATTCTTGGCCTATGATTTAATAATGTCCACCAGTTATTTAAATTACTTAAATAGTATTGTATTTGTTCTGGAGAAATTAAATAGTGCCCTTAAGATTGCTTACTTTTCATTTTCTCCTTTTAAACTTTTAGTGAAAGAAATGTTTCTATAAAAATGTCAGAAACAGCTGATTAAGGTACTATTAAAAAATCCTTAAAAGGGATATCAGTGGTTCTTTTATAGAAATAAAAAACATTAAATGTTTAAAATGAAAGTATTTGCTCCATGAACTACGAGACATAAAAAATGACAAAGTATGTGGCCTGATGATGGAGTGTTAATACCCCTTCTATACATCCTGAGGGACAGAGCCAAAAACATGATGACCATGGCTGGGGGAATGATGGAAAAAGATAGAATAGGGGATTTATAAGAAGGCAGACATTGAAGTATGGTGCTTGAGCTCATAATGGCCTGGGTGCCATTTCCTTCAGGTGGGTCTATGCTATCTCAGAAGTTAAAGTATTCTATAAATATTATAAAGGGATGTGGTGGAATCAGACTGAACCAGATCTCAAGAATTAATAGTTAGATTTGCAATGTAAGCATTTACATTTTGGAAATCAACAAATGCTACAAATCATGGCTTGATTTATTATTTTTATGATTGTCTAGACTTAAGAAAGTGATGGAGAAAATTTTTAAATGTCGTGTATTTTTTTTCCTTCAGAGAGCCCATTGTAAAACATTTGCCAGTATGCATACCCAGGGACTAATATCAAAGGAACAGAGGAAATTAAATGTACATCCTTGAAATCAAGGATAAGAAAGAGAGAGATCAAGGAATGGAGACCTGACCAATTAAACATGAAACCAATACCAGATACTGCCTTAATCATTCAAACATGCTTCCCAGAAAGTCTAACTGTATTGAGATGAAAAAAAAATGGGTTCTTCAAGTTCATGTACTACATCTATATGAAACTGATCTATCAGTGGGCATGGTGATATTATCCTGATGGGATTCGTTTCTACCAATATGAGTAAGGTCTTTATTCAAACAAGGGAAATATGGTCACAAAATCACAAAATCTCAGAAGGAATCTTCAAAAGCCATAGTGACCAAAAATCACTTCTGTAATCAATGAAAGGTAGTCAGTCTAAGTCTTTCCTTCTTCAGGTAAAACACCCTTCATTCGGTCTTCTCATAGTGTGATCTCCAGTCCCCTCTCAATTCTGATCAATTTTTTTAAAATGTGCTTATCAATTTCATTCCTAAAATATGACTCCTAGAACTGAACACAACATTCCAAATGTCATCATGGCAGAGTAGAGTGGTGATTTTGGACAAGATGCCTCTCAGGATAGCCTCAGATAACATTAGCTTTTCTGGGTGTGGTGTATATTGGGCATATAGTCTACTCAAACACCCATTTCCTTTTCTATTCAACTATTGCCTTACTATACTTTCCCCATGCCGTACCATTAAAGATTTTTTTTAACCTGTATATAAGACATTATTTTATTGCTATAGATTTAAAGTGCTATAGATTTAATCTTATTACATGCAGCTCATTCTAGCCCATTGAAATCTTTTTTGGATTCTGACTCTATCATTCAATGTGTATAAACTATCTTTTCTAACTTTGTGTAACCTGAAAAATAAAAGGGGATGGGGGGCTGTTTTCCCACAGCTTCTCAAATATTTGTCATTTTTCTTTTTTGTCATCTTTGCTGCTCTGATAAACAGGAGGTAGAATCTCAGAATTGCCTTAATTTACATGTTTTTAATAGTGATTTGGAGAATTTTTTTTTTATATGGCTATAGATAGCCTGCTTTCTTTCCTTGAGAACTATTTGTGCATAGCTTTAGGTCAATAATCAATTGGGGTATGAAACATCCATATCATCTTCACTCTAACAGTTGCTTTGGTATACCTTTTTCATGCTATACCATTAAAGATAATTTTTTTCAACACTATAGGTAAGAATTTACATTTATTCCTATATATTCTGTATATAGTTTGCTTTGTGTATATTTGTTTGCATGTTATCTCCCCCCATTAGATCGCAAGCCCCTTGAGAGCAGGGACTCTCTTTTGCCCCTTTTTTTGTATTCCCAGCTTATCAGAGTGCCTGACACTATATGAAATATAAATAAATATATATATATATATATAAAAGCCATATAAAAATTTTCTTGATTGACTGATACCTATTAGATTTCAGTTTAATGTATTTAGCCCATAATGACAGTCTACTAAGATCATTTTGACTCCTGAGTATCATTCATCCAATGAAACTATGAGAGAAAATTTTTGGAAATATTTTTCCTAGTTGTTTCCTTTTTAATCTTAGCTTTATTATAGATTTGTTTGTATAAAACATTTTTTTATTTTATGTAACAAAAATTATCCATTTTATGTTCTATGATCCTTCCTTTAATTTCTTGTTTGTTTATGAGCTTTTCTCTGAGTTAGAGATCTGACAGGTAATTTATTTCATGCTTTGCTCATTTTTTTTATGATGTGACCTTTTATAATTAGGTTATTTGTCCTTTTAGACTTTATTTAAGGTATGAGGTATGAAGTGTTGGTAATACTGCTATCCAGTTTTCCCAGCAATCTTTGTCAAATAGTGAGTCCTTTTTCCCAGTAGATGAGGTCTTTCTGCTAATTAAAAGCTAGATTATTAGATATATTTGCTTTTATATGCTGTGCACCTAATCTATTCCACAATCAATTTTTCTATTTCTTAACCAGTGCTAAACTGATAATAACTGTTTTGCAGTATAGTTTGAATTCTGGAACTGATAGACCCCCTACATTTCCATTTCTTTTCATTATTTCTCTTGAGATTCCTGACCTCTTCTACCATTTATATGAATTTGATTATTGTTTTTTCTAGTACTAGTTTGATTGGTATAACACTGAATGAGTAAATTACTTTAGATAATATTGTCATTTTTATTACATTTGCTCCTCCAACCCATGAGAAATTAATATATTCCAATTATTTAGGTCTGTTTTATTTCTATTAAAATTGTTTGTAGTTATATTTGTAAAGTTATTACATATATATTGAAAAGTAGATTCTAAAATATTTTACACATTCTGTAACAAGATTACTCTCCCTATCTCCTTTTGTTGGTGAAGCTATAAATGGATAAAACCAATCTAGAAAGCAACTTGGAATTACACATAGTATTTTATTGAACAGTATATACCCTTTGATCCAGCTACACAAATGCTAGACCTGTACATAAGAGAGCACAAAGAAAAAGGGAAAGCTTCTTTATGTACAAAAATAATTATAGTAGATTTTTGTTTCTGTTTGGGGGAGTAAGAAATGTAAATGAAGAGAATATCTAACAATTGAAAAGTAGCTAAATAAGTTGTTGTTTGTGAATTTGATGTAGTATTGTGCGATAAGAAATTAACAAAGGTATAACTCAAAAAGTCATGGAAAATATATACAAACTGATGCAAAATCAAATGAGAAGAATCAGAACAATTTTTACTAAATCAATATTATAAAAATATGTACACATACCACAGAACTCATGGTAATTATATAAATTCCACTATTTTTCAGAATACTTTATTAAGAAAAGTAATGGAGGAAGTTAGATAATACAATGGAGAAAGCACTGAACTTGAAGTCAGGAAAACCTGAATTCAAATCCTGCCTCAAACACTTACTTAGATGTGTCATGATGAGGTAGTCATTTCAATCTCGGTTTGCCTCAGTACCTTCATCTGTAAAATAAGGATAATAATAGCACCTATCTCCCAGGTGAGGATCAGATAAGACAATATTTGGAAAATACATTATAAATCTTAGAGAGCTATATAATTTCTAGCTGTTATTAATTTTTTCTTTTGCTTTTTGGAGAGGGGAGGGCAGGGCAATTGGGGTTAAGTGACTTGCTGAAGGTCATATGGCTAGTAAGTGTTAAGTATTTGAGGCCAAATTTGAACTCAGCTCCTCCTGACTCCAGGGCTGAGGCTCTATTTGCTGCACCACCTAGCTGCCCCTGTTATTAAACTTATAGCAAAAATAGTCCCAAACTGCAGTTCCTATTATATCCTGCTTTAATCATATTTATTTTCATGGCATCATATTCTGGGGGATGAAAAACTGCAGGTTCTCTAAATTTTATCTGCTGCCTTATCACATTTTTTTCTGGTTTGCTGTATAAATCAAGATGAAAGCAAAATAACAATGCATAGAAAAGATATTAAGAATACAAATTATTGTAGTTAAAATGCAAAGTATTTTCTATTATATATGTTTATATATATAATATTTATTTATTATATATGTTATATATGTTAGATGATGAACTCACAACAACCCTGTGAGAGAAGTGCTATTTTTATCCCCATCTTACAGACAGGGAAACTGAAGTGGAAAGCAATTAATTGATTTGCCTGCAGTTACAGAGCTCCTATCTAAGAGATTCCTTCTCAAGTATTTCAGATTCCAAGTCCAGAACTCTCATCTGCGAGCTAACCTATTGCTATTCAAAAATCTTTCAAGGCGACTACTTGGTCATTCATATCAAAGTATTAAATTATAAATGACAAAGAAATCTGCCATGAACAATTGCTTTCATCTTCATAAGCATTTTAGGGATCAGAGATACAAGACTAGTAGGACAAGGTATGCTCCCCTAACAAGATTTCTTCAATTCCACAAAGTTACTGTGATAATCAGTTCCTCAGAAACTTGGAAGGGTCGATGCAGGGAGACAGACAGAGGGGAGACACCATCCTACTGTATTAAATTATTTCTAGTAAAGGCCATTTTCCTTAATCTTCATTTATTCATTCAGAAAATATTTATTAAGGGTCTACTAGCAAATGATAGTGGATTGAGTCTTGTTCTGCTTGGCCTCAGAGGGTAAAATTAGCAACAATAGGTGAAATTCACACAAAGGGCAATTTTAGCCTTAATGGAAAGGGGAAACTCACTTTAGACTTATACCAAAGTGGAATGGGCTGCCTCAACAGGTAGTGAGAGGGCTTCCCTGCAGTGGGGTGCTGGTAACTGCTTAACAGTTGGCTCTCAAAAAATGCCTATCACACTCTTCAAGTTGAATCTTCATCATTAACGTTTTTTTCCATCACTTTCTTAATTCTAAACAATCAACAAAACAACAGTGGGGCCTGGTCTGTAATACTCTATTTTCTCTTTGTTTTTGTTTTTTGCTTTTTGGAGGGCTATTGGGGTTAAGTAACTTGCCCAAGGTCACACAGCTAGGTTTTTGTTTGTGTGTGTTAAGTGTCTGAGGCTGGATCCGAACTCATGTCCTTCTGACTTCAGGGCCAGCTCTCTACTCACTGCGCCACCTAGCTGCCCCCTGAACTCTAATTTCTAAGGAGTAAATGCTCTCTTGATAATTTAAACAATCAGCTCTCAAGAACTAACTCCAGCACACCCCTATTTCCCTTCACTTAAGGTCTTTAAGTAAACGCTAAATAATCATTTAATAGACAGGTTGTACTTGTTCAGTGGTGAGATGAGCTAATACGGATACTCCTCTGTTGCCTTACTACTCTGAGATTTGATGTTTCTCTGAAACATGTAGTGCCCTAGGGGAAAATAAACCAATTAAACAAGTAGAGTGTATGTGTCCTGAGGGCACGGACTATATCAGCAGCACTTAGTACAGTGTCTGGCATACACTATGCACTTGTCAAGCTAATGAAAACTCCAACCGTAAATATAGACTATAGGCATATAAGTATGCATATGTGTGTGTCCATATGTATGTATACATATATATACACATTCTCAAAAGACAAGTGTGTAATACCCTTTCTGAACATATGCATACATAAATTTGAATATGTGTACATAAATATTCATAAACATAAGTATGTGGTATTCTAATTTATATTCATACTAGTGGGTTGTCAGAAGGTAGCTGCTACCACAGGCACTAGGCTGTCTATGGGTCCAGGTTCCCCCAGTACTACCTCACAAGCCTTGGTCAGTGGATTTCAAATTATTGAATACCCGATGATGTGAATACAAGTGGTGCCTTAACAGTTAAAAATAATAGGAATAGTTACATTCCCAGAGCCCCTGAGGGGGTTTGAGGATCATTCTATAGCCCATGCTGTAACTTAAGATAAGGTAGCTTGAGAGTATCTTAATGCCCTTTTCCCTTTACCTTGAAATACCATACAACTTATACCAAAAAATTGCTTTTGTCCCCCTTGTTCTGTGTTCACTATCCTTTCTTTCATCTTCCTCATCCTCTGTCATGACAGCCTTTCCTTATCTTGCAAGCAACCACCTTCCTCCAAATACCTTGTTGGTATTTATCTTGTCCCTAAATCTTCAACCACCATAAGAAACCCTAAAAATTATGTCATCATCCTGAACATCTATTTATAAGCATAACTCCTCCAAATATCAGGGTCTCATTTAGCTTTCTTACTAAGGAGGTCCATGGCGCTTTTTCAAATAAAATATACAACTCCCACTGGCTAAAAGAGGTCTAAGTGAATTCTTTCACATATGAACCAGCTCTTCCAACTAGAAACTCAAAACCATTAGAGCCTTTTTAGCGAAGGAGTTAGGATATTAAAGAACAGTAGCTACAAAAACTCACCACCCTGGTTACCACCCCCAGAAACCTGGGGACACATCCTTCAGCTGATTTAACCAGCATCCTTGGAGCAAGTAGGCACAGAGTACCACTGTAGAGAGGCACATGTATAAGGAACTCATGAGACCTAGGCTACTCACTCGTCTAGTACTTCCAGGCCTCAAGGTTCTTTTTCTTTGGTGAAGCAGTCACAAAATATCCCCCTGGATTTAACATCTCTACTGGTCAGGTTGGTCAGGTGGGCTCCCAGAGCCTGCTCCTCTATGAAGCTCAACTTTGAATTTTCCAGACCTAGCTATCTCTTGAGTTCATAGCTAGTTACATATATATATATATATATATATATATATATATATATATATATATACATATACATATATATATATATATATATATATATATGAGAATTCTCTCACTCTCTCTTTTCAGAGGCATACCTGGGGTAGGGGCAGCAAGGGAAGAGATGGAAAGTGTCTATAATAGAACGTCCACATGAAAGCCAAAAGAATTATTAGAATGTAGCAGAATCTGCTTTTGCTGATAACAGATTCAAATTCCTTGGGTACAGATTTGATTTTTATAACCTTTCAGGCCCACTTTGAATACACCATCAATCAATAGCATTCTGTAGCAACTTAGGATAGATAAATAAAGCATTCACAAGATAGGGAGGGGTAGAGAAAGAGGGGAAAGAGTTGAGAGGGAAAAGGGGAGCATTTGGAATGTAAATGGCAGGATTTATTATCAGAATAAAAAACCATTCCCTGTTGAAGGGCAAGAAACAAGAAGAGACCAAATACTTTTACAATTGTGAATAAAGCCCATTTAAACACAACTACAGAGTCTCTTATCCCAAGGACAGAAAGTAGTTTTTAGAACATTGGATCAGAGTGCCCATTTTATTGTTTATATAAGGGACACCAAGTGGTTGGGAGATTTCTAGTGTTGGTCCATTAAAATTTAGTGAAGTGATTGTGGTTTCTATTTTCCCTCACAGCTGTCTGAGCTCTTCCTCCTTGAAGCTAGGTCTGACCTTGAACAACTCCTTCTCTCTATTCCAGTCTATCTGAAATGGGCATCCATTGCTCCCACAGTAATACCTTAAAATCCCATGAGTTGTCTACAATTACTAGATGAGATGTCTCCTGAACAAGTAACTCTGTCACTACAAGCTATGGCTGATGGGAGTGGCACAGAGAAAAATTCCCTCTTACCCCCAGAGTTGAAGGGCTAAGCTTTTCCTTAACTACTAGTTTCTTCCTTGTCTCGCTATCTCCCAACTATCTTACTGTCTATGTGAGTTGGCTATTTAAAACCCCCAGAGACATGGCCAATTTTGTTATTCATTCAACGACCAGGCTTCTTTTCAATTTCATTAGAGAAAGGTGATAAAATCACATGAAAGGATGGCTGGATTCTATTAGTTTGCCACCAGTAACCACATCAAGTATGATGACTAAATCTTTGTGCATGTGTGTGTGTGTGTGTGTGTGTGTGTGTGTGTGTGTAGTTATGTATGTATTATAATTTTTTTTTGCCAAATCTGTGATTTTATCAGTGTAGGGAGCCAGAAGCAATTTATCTAATATTGATCAAAAACTCTTTGACTTATACTCTTAGAGTCATCTGGAACACAGAGACTTGGCTAGCATCACACAGTCAATATCTATCAAAAATTGGTCCAGAATCCAAGTTTTCCCAAATCTAAAACCTCTCTAAAAATAAGACATCATAATGCCTCATGCTGTATGTGTATATATAGGTATGTAAATATCTACATACACATGCATACACAAATGAGAAAAAAAGAGCCAAATTAGAAAGATATCTTTACCCCCTCTTGCATAAAATGTGAGCATTTTTAAGTCATAAAAGAAGATTTGCTACAAAGATCTTATTCTCTTTATTGTGTTATTGACATAGCCTGCATTTAGGTCATAGCTCTTACATAAATTGTCAAAAATATGAAACAAACCAAAAAGAAATGTTTTTATATGATTGATAGGAGTTATGAAATTAATTCATTCATTCCATCCACCTAGATAGAGTTATAGTCAATCCATCCCAGAGAAGGAGAAATCTTTTTTTTAACCCAAAGAAATAAGAATTTCAAATACTTCAAAGGGAATCATCCTAAGAGTGTTGAACCTCAAGTCAAGAAGATCTGTATTCAAGTTCTGCCACAGGCTGTGTGATTCTGTTCAGTCCCTTAACCTCTTTTGGCCTCAGTTTTATAACTGGAAAATTAAGAGAAAATGGGCTAGATGGCCTCTAACGCCTTCCCCCTTCAACTCTAAATCGATAATATACATTGTTAAGTAGTTCTTCCTTTGGTCCAGTATAATTCATTCCTGCTGCCTAGTCTTCTGTCCAACAATAATAAACACATATTAACCATTCCTGTGTGCATAGTAATATATTAGACACTAGTGACAAAGAGACATGTTGTGCTGAAGAGATATAACACGGTCCTAAATATAATATGGGGGAAATAGAAGAGAGAATGCATTAAAACTGAGGAAATTTAGGAAGGCTTTACACAAAAAATGTGTCCCCTGAACTGACCCTAAGTGGAAGATGATGATCCTTTTAGACAAAGAAGATGGGATATATTGGAGGGAAGGGAAGGAAGCAGAAGGGCAAATAACCTGTGTGAATACACAGAAGTTTAAGATGAAATGCTAAATTTAGGGAAAATTCACATTCCAGTTTGACCAGAATAGTTTGTAAAGGGGAGTGATAGGTGATAAGGCTGGAAAAAAGTCATACTGGAAGGCAGTAAGAATTTAATATTCTGGAGACAATGAAAAGCTATTGAAAATTTTTGAGTTAGTGACATAGTTAAATCTGTACTTTGGTTAAATTATCTGGGCAATTTTACAGATGGATTAGATATCCTGGAAGCAGTGTGTTTGGGGCATATTTAGGAAGAAGCAACCAGCACTAAGGAGAGTTGTCAGGGACACAGTTTGTTCTAGAGAAAAATAAGTTTCTGTCAATTCAAGAAGAAAGGGAGTGAAAAGGAGAAATTTAAAATATAAGAAGTTTATTAATGATAGAACAAGGGTTCCACTGAGCACAGAAAAGCAAGAAAATGAGCTAGAGAGCTATAGGGTCAAATAATCCAGGAAAGAGCAAATAGAAAAGGTCAAGAGAAAGGATTTTAGTTTCAAGAAATGATGACTGAATCACAAGGAATAAGGAGAAAGGTATATATTTCTAGCCATAAGACTAGGAAAGTACCAGTTGGTTATGCCTTCCATCTAAAAAAAAAGTGACTTTCCTGTAATAATAGAGGAATAGTTTAGTGCACTTTTTTCCTTTTCCATATGGTTTTGGGGTACTGGCAGGAACTTTGTGTGTGAGTACCCAGAAACTGAGTAGCACACGATAGCACCAGATCTAATTGCTACTCCCAAGATGATAGAGAATAAGGCAGATACAGAAGAAAACCCCCATGTTACAACACACACTTTGATATGCATCAGGCCTGGTATCTGAGGCATAGCTGCTTTGGGGACTTGACCTGGTATCTGAGGACCCAGTGGTGGAAGAATTAGGACTTTGCTTAAGTTTTCAAATTCCCCAAATCAAAGACTGATGTCTGAACCTCATGCCTGAGGGGAAGCCTAGGTAGTTCACAGCAGCCATAGATATCTTCCAAAATATCACTATTCTATGTATTTGAAGCCCCGGTTTGACCTTCAATTTTCCCTTCTCCAAGGTTAAAAAAAAAAAAAAACCTCAATTATTATTTGGTTATTGGACCATTGTTACAGTAGTAAATTATTTCTCAGGTTTGATTTCCTCATCATGTGAGAGAGTCAATATATAAATTGATAAATCATTTTCTCTAGCAAGTTCAATTGTAGTGGACTGATAACTTTATCTGTTTTGCCACAACCATAAAACATCTATGCTTTGGTCCTTTCTATTGTTTTCTCAATTATAGTATGGAAGCCGAAGGATTTTGCTATAGAGTTAAATCTTTGTATGTTTCTTTTTTGATTACATACCAAAGTAAGAGGTCATACTACTGTTTTTAAACACCCATAGCATAATACTAAAAGAGAATTGTTCATTAGTTTGAGTGCTTACAGAGAGCCTGGGACTTTCTGAAGGCATACAAATTATAACTTTGATCCCTAATATTATGGCAAAAAAAAAAGCCTTTGATCATATTGATGTCAATGCTTTTGTCTGTGTTTCACTGTAATCATGATGAATATTCTTAAGATGTACACCTTTCATGTTTAGGTATAAATGACTTAAAGGATGATTAATGACTGGCACTAAATTAGATTTTTTTTTCATATACTGGAAATAATCACAAAATAGGCAGTGACTACATTAGCATTTTTGAAAGTTGCTTTTTTTTTTTTCAAGAAATGGACAGAAAGTAAAATATTGTCGTTCTAGATCTAGGTCAAATGAATATGGAAGCTTTGGAAAGTGGCTACCTCAGTACTCCAGATGCCAAAAATTGGAGTCAATCAGGACCCATTGACCTTGACTAAAGAAATAACTTAAAACCCCCAAACTGCCATTTACCATTTATCACAAAGCAGAAAAATGCCACCTAAACTGTCCAGGTTTTTCTTAAACATATATAAGGTGTTGGGGAACTTCTCAATCTGTATTTCTGGAGTTTCCAGGGAAAACCTCATGAATCCAATGAATGAGGGTGGAATAACAAATAAAGAAACTGGAAATAAAAGAAAAGAAAAGATTATTAACATGTTGAAGAAGACTGCTCAGGCTGGTCACAGCTTCAGCTTCCTTCAGATCCTCTTAGAAAAAAAAAAACAATCTGCAGCATTATAAGCCAAATTAGAGTGGGTAATACCTTTCACAGAAATGGGCCAAGGCAAAAGGGGGGAAGGAGGGCAGCTGGAAGGGTTTGTTATTAGAATGAGAATACATTCTCTATTCAAGGGCTTTAAAGAAGAGAAAGCGACCAAACACTTTTATAATAATTTTAAAAAAACAGTTCATTTGATCTGACTGCAGGGTTGAGGCAAACATTTAGATAAAGCTGCTGGGCATCTCCTGTCCAAAAGCAACACATGGTTTTCCAAACAGTTTATGAGACCATCTACTTTATTTGTCCTTAGATAGTTTATGATAGTTTATTTCTCCTTGAAAGGGATAGAGAATTTAGTTCCATTCCCCTCCCTACCCCAGTTGTTATAATAACAGGATGTAATCACAGTAATACACGGTTATCCCTTTATGAAACATTAGCAACCTTTCTCTGATTGAATTAGAAGCAATGGCATTGGATGAAGAATAATTATCCATGCCCCCCAGGTGACCCTTGAAAAACAGTCTGTTCAGTTCAAATTACTTGACCTTAGCCAGCACTAAAGAAATAACCTAAGCCCTGAATTGTTTGGTGCCTCTCCCCTCCCATTGGCCATCGTATCTAGTAATGGAACCATTTGGAGACGTACTCCCCATCAAGCAGTTGGAGAATCAATTTGAAAGAGTTTGATGGAGCAGAGACACACACTTCCCAAACAACAGGCTATGGAGAGACAGCCAATATAGGTGGAAAGCAGTTTTAAGGTGTTTGACCACTGACAGAAAGAAAAGAGATAGTTATAGACACAAGAGATAAATCTAACTGACTTATCAAGGTAGTTTCCCTCTCGGTAGCAAGGTTCTTACTCAACTGCTGAATTCCAGCCTAAAGGTTCTCAAACTGCTCCACCTGATAGATGGGATATCTCTAAGTGAGTAGCTCTGCTAGTAGAAACAATGACCAATTTGGGAGTGAGGTGAAAAGATCATCTCCTCCCCTCTACCCCCCAAAAAAGAAAAAAAGAAGATAGGTTTTTCTGACTGCTGGATTCTGCCTTTAACAGACTCAAACAGGGGCTGCTAGGTGGCACAGTGAGTAGAGTGTTGGCCGTGGGGTCAGAAGGACCTGAGTTCGGATCCGGCCTCAGACACTTAATGCACACACAAACAAAAACCTAGCCTTGTGACCTTGGGCAAGTCACTTAACCCCAATTGCCCTCCAAAAAGCAAAAACAAAACAAACAAACAAAAAAAAAAAAAAACCCAGACTCAAACAGACTGAACTTTTTTTTTTTTTTTAAGATTGACTAATCCCTATCTTGTGCAGGATGAAAGTGCAGTGACTACTCACAAGGCTGATGCCACTACTTAACTGTCATGGAAGCTTTGACCTGCTCCTTTTCTGACCTAGGCTGGTTAACTTCTCCTTAGGCAACATGGAACACACACACACACACACACACACACACACACACACACACACACACACACCACTTGAGGCTCACCATATTCATGCCCAACTTAGTGTGGACCTAATCAGCTGAGCCCACTGTCACTCAGAACCCGCCAACCTAAGAGATCTGTCAGCCTCAGTATCCCTTATAACAAGGATTACAAAAATGTAACACCCTCTTCTGCCCTGGACTGACTTTAGAACACCCCCTTAACCCCTCAATCAGAGATTATCATTGATCAACTAATGGCATCATTAGTCTTTTTTAATCAATCAGTCAAAGATGTTCATACTCCATAAAGCGATAATAGTATGTCAACACACTGTTAACTTTACCTCCTCATCACACAGATTAAAGCCAGTGGCAAGACAAAGATCAAGATGACTGGTGATGGCCCAAAATGAAGTAGGTGACCTTGACCTTTCTGAATTAAAGTCTGTCCCAGGCATCAGTTTATCTGAGGGCCATCCTGATGAGGTATTGGCTCTGGGAGCCCCCTTGAGCTCTCCTTGAGTCCTTGAGGTACAGGCTCTGGGAACCTCCCTTGGACTCTTGATTAAATCACCCCTTTTGATGAGGAAGTCTGTTACTAAACTTCCCACCCTTGAACTGGCCTAGCCCATCTTTGTTTTTGATCTCTAGGTGGCTTCCCACCCTTAATCACTCATTGATGTCATTAACTCCTCCTGAAGACCCTCCCCAAACTCCTCCTCTAGATCAACCCTAGATTCCTCCCACAGCCTTCTGTATATAAGACCTTATCTTGTCTTCATGTTTGGGAGAGCACCATAGAAGAGGGAGAGCGTCATAGCAAAGGGAGATCACCATGGAAGAGTGAAAGTGCCATAGAAGGTCATGGGAGAGTGAGAGCACCATAGAATGCCAAAGAAGAGTGAGAGCACTATTGAATGACCTAGTACAGACTTACTCTGTGTCTAATGCAAGAGAAATTTTAATAAACTACTTTTTTTGGTTGAGAAGACCCGAATTGAATTCATTCGGCAGGACCCTGTGTGTTGGTATTTTGGAATCTCCAGAGCAACCCTAACCCTCTTAGTGGGTAACCTCTTCAATCCCAATTCAAAGACTAAGGGCTAGGTAAGAATTGAGACAAAATATAACCTAGTTTATCATCAAAAAATATCAGTCTGAGAGGGGAATACCCTCTAGTGTTTCAGAAAAAAATTGCTATTTATACTCATTCTAATCCATCAAAAACTAAACAATTGAGCCCCAGATACTTGGCTTGGGGCTATCATTGGCCATTAAATTAAAATCAGAGTGGTTTGGGTTTAAAGGTGCAGTCAAGTCTCTCTTTACAACACAATGGGCTTTTTTTAAGCCTATTTTTTCTGAACTATATGTCAAGAAATCAAAATAAAACTTGCATAGGACAAAAGTAAATTGTCCCAGATTTTAAAAAAAATAGTAATAAAGGAAGAGGAAGCAGAAGAAATAACTGCATTCCCCAATTTCTTCTCAGATTGGCAAACTGAGTCTCTGTAGAGGCTAGATGTACATGCATACAGCTTTTCCCAGTAGCCACATGCAGGAAAGCATGTCCCTTATCCTCTCCTATATGTATGCTGGCTTCTTGTTAAATCTAGAAAATCTTTTCTTGTGAACAAGTAGAGAAGGGCTTACCTGCAAATCCATTAAACATTATTAAACACCAACTCCATCCAATACTACTGGAGAGGTTAAGGTTAGGGTAGGTTGAGACCCCAAAACACCAACACATGGGGTCCTGCCAAATGAATTCAACTCAAGTCTTCTCAGCCAAAGAAAAGCAAAGTTTATTAAAAGTTCTCTTGTATTAGGCACAGAGTAAGTCTGCTAGTTCATTCTATGGTGCTCTCACCCCACATGGAGGGAAGATGGTATCTTATATACAGAAAGTTGTGGCAGGAATCTAGAGGTGGTCTAGAGGAAGAGTTTGGGGAGGGTCTTCATGAGAAGTCAGATGAGGTCAATGAGTGATTAAGGGTGTGAAGTTACTGGAGGCTACCTGGAGACTGAAGACTATGGTGGGCTAATCCAGTTCAAGGGTGGATTGGTATTTTGATGGGCTCAAGGGTGGGAAGTAAATGGACAATGGAGGGCTAGGCTACTAACTAGGCTAGAGTTAGTAGTTAGTAACTAGGCTAGAGTTCTGGGCCCAGACACAATGTAAGGCTTATGGCCTCATGCAAATACCTCATCAAATGGGATGATTTAATCAGAGTTCAAGGGGGGTGGGGGGGAGGCGTTTTCCCCAGACCTGTACCTCATCACTACCAACAACCATTAATTGAAAGATTGGCTCTCTCCTCATGATCACTTAAGCTTTCTTAATCCTGTTTTAAACCAAAATACTTCATCAACTAAACCAGAAGTTGTATAAAGAAAAAAAATGTATTAGAATTCAATAGATCTGGAATCTCATTCATCCATGCCTTGCTACTGATTAGTTTTATGGTCCAGCCTTGAGGAAGTCCATTTATCTGTTTAGGTCTTTTCCTCTGTAAAATCATATGTTTGAACTAGGTAAACTTGAGGTGTCTTCCAACTCTAAAATCTATGATTCTATCACTCCAAACTTCCCGGTGCCTTTTCCAGGTCCCCTCCTTAGAAGAGATTTTCCAAATAGAGTTGGCGTTTTCCACATGAGCATGATGTCAACAGATAATGGGCTTTGGACCCCTCCTCCTTTGGATTTTCCCATGAATTTCTGGAACCCAGGTCCAGAATTCAGATCCTTAGTTTTTCCCTGAGGCATCTGAGAATAATCCTTTCAGCTGCCCTTTCACTGTGACTCTGACCTTCAATTCTCTGTTATCTCTAACCCAGCTCATTTCTTCCTTGTCTGTTACTTCCAGATTCCTGATGAGGTACAGGCTCTGGGAACCTCTTTTGGACTCTTGATTGAATCATCCCATTTGATGAGGCAGATCTGCTGCTAGACTTCCCACCCTTGAACTGGCTTAGCCCACCGTGTCTGTAGCCTCCAGCTACCTCCTACCCTTAATCACTCATTGACCTCATTAACTCCTCCTGAAAACCCTCCCCAAACTCCTCCTCTAGACCACCCCTAGATTCCTCCCACAACCTTTTGTATATAAGACCCCATCTCACACCATGTGTGTAAGTGCCATAGAAGTCTGAGAATTCAAGAATGGCCTAGCACAGTCTTACTCTGTGTCTAATGCAAGTGAGCTTTTAATAAACTTTACTTTTTTTGGCTGAGAAGACTCGAGTTGAATTCATTCTGCAGGACCTGGCATGTTGGTATTTTGGGGTTTCCAGAGCAACCCTATCCCTCTTAGTGGGTAACGTCTTCACTGCCACTCTTTAATTCCATCTAGACCCCTTCTGTTACCTCTAAGTCACCCCCAAGTTGTTGACCACACTATAAAAAAGGTCATTCCTGTCTACCAAATTGCTCAGATTTCTTAGGAGTCTCACCCAGTTTTATTGGAATCACAAAGGTTTAGATTCCTTAAGAATCTGATCCACTTGTCAATAAAAGTGTCACAAGTGTGTGGATTTTTAAAATGTCACCCACGTCAATGGGTGTTTTAATAAACTCTGTCTCTCATATCTGGCCTCAGACACTTGACACACTTTGTAGCTGTGTGACCTTTGGCAAGTCACTTAACCCCAATTGCCTTGCCTTCTTTCCTATAAAAGAATAAATAAATAAAAATAAACTCTGTCTCTGACTGAAAGAAGACTTGAGTCGAATTCTTTTAAGGCAGGACCCACATCTTTTTGCCCTTTTATTTCAGGGGTCCCAGAAGGCCTAATCTGCAAGAATAATATGTATGAAACTTGCTACACAGTGGGAAAACGATAACTAGAAATTCTTGCTTTGGGGACAAAAAGGGGAGGACCAGGTTAGAAGTGGGGGGGGGTGTAGAGGGTAATCATAAAATGATAATGTATGGGGTTAGGGGTGCTCGAGACCCCAAAATACTAGCATGCCAGGTCCTGCCGAATGAATTCAACTCAAGCCTTCTCTTAGCAAAGAAAAGCAAAGTTTGTTAAAAGTTTACCATATTGGGTAGACTCTTAAGGAGCTTTGATATCTGTTAAGGCTTTTATTGGACAAGCAGGTCAGAATCATCTGACACAGAAGAAGTCCCTGCTAGAAAATTCTATGGCGCTCTCACACCACATGGAGGCAATATGGGGTCTTTTATATAGAAAGGCTGTGGGAGGAATCTAAGGGTGGTCTAAAGGAGGAGTTTGGGAAGGGTCTTCAGGAGGAGTCAATGAGGTCAGACTCCAGTAAATGAGTGGTTAAGGGTGGGAAGTTGCTGGAGTCTACCTGCAGACAACTAACAATGGTGGGCTAGGCCAGTTCAAAGGGGTAACAGGTTTGGATATAGATATTTTGGGAGGATCAAGGGTGGGAAGTTGCTGGACAAAGGAGGGATAGAGATTTGGACCCAGCCACATTGAAAGGCCCATGGCCTCAGGCAAATGCCTCAGTGGGAAGACTCAAGGAGAGCTCAAGGGAGTTCCTAGAGCTGTACCTCATTAGGGAGAGAGAGGAACATTCCAAAATGCTACAAGGTTTTTTAAAGTGTTAGAAGACTGGCTGCTATGGTGAATGGGTGGAAGGGAAGAGAGCTGAAGAGAAAGTTCAGAATGGTGCTGTCCAGTGCCTTCTAAACTCTCTAGCTTCACTGTTCTGGAATTACCACTACTTCTGGGGGTAGGATGGTAGTTGGAGGGAAAGAGTGGAGGGAGGAGATCCATACTTCCTACAGTGCTCTAGTAACCTTGTAAATTTTCTAACAAAATTCTATGGTCATGCCCAAGTTATATCTCTGCTTACCACTGCCTCTTCACTTTGGTACTTTAATACTCAGGTCATAATAATCCTCATATCTGTTCTTGGGGATGAAAAAGAATCAAAACACCTAACAGTACTAAAATCCAGACCTTATGCCTAGTATTGCTTCACAAGAAGCCAAGGTCAATACCACCAGCCAAACATCTCTTCTGACACCACTGCTTAGACTAGGTCTAACAGAGAAGATAGTCTTGGGAGTGCTACAGGGAAATCTGGGGGATTCTGGCAGCAGACAGAAGAGGAGGAAAAAAAAGGGCAGGGAAATAAAATGATGATGAGTTGTATAAATATTTCAGCTGCTTTGAGTTGAGATAAATGAACCAGTATGCAGAGTCCTTAGGAAGGAACTTCAAGTAAGGCATTTAATCTTAACTATGCTTAATTCAGGCGAACACGCTTTACCCCAAGGTAGCCTGATAAAATGAAGCAATGCAAAGGAAAAGACAGATTTTTCAGGTAAAGTGTTCAATACATTATTAAAAGGAAAATTAAACACATAAATCACACAATGAAAAAAAAGTTAGTAGCAACACACTAAATTAGTAATATTGGGAAGATGTCATAATGTCTGGTGAGGTGTTTTTTGTTTTCTTTGTCAAAGTGAATGCATATTATCATATGTAAGTATACACCAGAACATAGCTATAATTCAATAGATTAAAAAATAACAATATGCTTTGTATCCCATAGATGGGTATTTAGTTATTCATATAAGAGAACAACATGTTTATAATACAGTTCATGGCTAATGTCATGCTTTGTCATCAGTACTAGACTAATGAAATGACCAAGTGTTCCTTAAAAAGGCATTTCTTATTACTTTTGGAAGTACAATAAAATCACCTTTATTAATTCCATTATTTACATTTCCAAAAAGAACTTGTGAGCCATCCTTTTATTTAGATGCAATTTGCTTTCTGATTTTATTTACAGCAAGAATGTTAAAATTGGGAGCAGCTAGGTGGCGCAGTGAGTAGAGCGCCGGCCCTGGAGTCAGAAGGACCTGAGTTCACATCCGATGTCAGATACTTAACACACACACACACACACACACACACACACACACAAACCTAGCCCTGTGACCTTGGGCAAGTTACTTAACCCCAATTGCCCTCCAAAAATAAAAAAAAAAAGAACGTTAAAATTGATACCACTCAATTCTCTCAGTAGTCCATCCATTTGTGTGTTATTTAATTCACCCCCACGTGCCTAGACTATTGGTGATTAGCATCTCTGTACATAGGTAATGTTGAATTCAGAAAGCAGAATCTCTCTGTTTCCAAGTCTGTACTTTCTACTATAGTAGAACTTGCCATAGCATATGTTCTATCAGCATTGTTATACAAGGTAATCCCTACCCAACATGAGGTTTTGGAGTCAACCTTTGGAGAAAACCCATATATAAATACCAACAACACAAGGCAGATGTTTACTACCGATTTTTCAAATAGACCAAAAGATAATCACATTCTCAAACATCTGTTGGATATAGAAAACAAAGTCCTTCACTAAGGTCTTCTTCTATCACCTTTATCATGGAATATGAGTAACCTGGGGTTCTTGAAAGTTAAGCTAGAAAACCACAAAAACTCCTGCAAGTTCTAACAAGCTGGAAAGGCTTCAAGTAAGGGCTCAGTCAAGTATTCTGTGGCACCTAAGAACAAACCATGTGAACATTTGGGGGGGGGCCTGTGGCATCTGACCAGTCTAGTACAGTATAGATGGATTAGGATCTACATTAGGATGGAGGGAAAATCTGTTTTGATTTAGTCACAGTCTTCTGAAATATTTGAAGTATTAGAATATTAAATGTGTATGAGAGGGTTTTATGAATACTAAAGCACTATATAAATGAGTTATTGTTGATTTATCCTGCTAAGTTTAATGACAGTAGATATTTGTTATCTGTGAATGACTATATTCGTGATCACAAGATATGAATGAAAATATTGATATTAGATAATATATGAGCATATATATGCATGTATGCAATGCATATTAAGTGGGCAACATAATTTTCATTTGCTTCTTTTATCCATTTCAGATGGTTAGACTAACCTCTTCTATTTTATTATGGATTTCACTAAAGAGGTTGTATTTTCTCAGGGCAATTAGTACAATGTCATCTTTGCACTTGGAGAGTACTATCATTAATAGAGAGTTCTTACTACATAAGATTGAAATACAGATTAATGGCTTGAGAACACACATACTGAGCAGGATAAATACATAATACCTATAAAATTTAGGCAAATCTATCTACTCGAGGTAATATGGGTTAATTCCAAAGTGAGATTTTTGTGACATTGTTTTCGGTATGATTCTATTTTATTTTAAAACTTGAAGGACAGATCATTTTTTAAAATATGGAACTAAAATATGGAAATGTTGAAAATTAGGTAAAATTCCATTAACTAGTGTGTGAGATGGGTGACTAATTCATCTGGAGAAAGTTTTTTAAAAGCCCTTGGAAAGTGAAGCTCTATGGGAGAAACAACTTATTAAGAGCCTTTAATAGGTGAATCAGACTGCACTATGGTTGCTCTTTAATGGTTACATTACATTCAGTCAGACGTACCTATTTCTTTTTCAGTGATACATTTGTGAACCTTTAAGAGATCAACTGCCTTATAGACGTGATCCTATTCATTCTCACAGACTTTATTTAATCATAAAATGATGTGAAATAGTACTTCTCTATCCTAAAGAAAAGTTTCTCAAATTTCAACTATCCAATGTTCAGGAAATAGAAGAGATTCAGATAACTTCAATGAAATTATATGTGTGTGTGTGTGTGTGTGTGTGTGTCTGTGTGTGTGTGTGTATGAATGTAAAAGTATATACTGCAAAATGTGTCAATACAATGGATCTCCAATTCATCAGTGTGACTTACAACACATTTATGCCTATTCATCATAGATAATTCTTAAGTGAAAAGGATCCTGTAAATATACTCTACCTATATTTTAGCAAAATATTTGATAAACCACTATGCTATTTTTGTGGGGAAAATAGAGAGAAGCATGTCAAACGATAATACAATTAAATAGTTTCTAAACTGGTTGAACAACTGGATTTGAAGAGAAATTTTTAAAATAGATTTTTATTGATTTTTTTTATAGCACCTAGATTGTTCCTTGTATCCTTCCCATTTCCCACCCCCCCATCCTGTATAATGATTTTCTTTTTAAAAGAGGAAGAAATAAAAAATACAGCAAAGCATATAATACATTGAAAAACACTGATATATTATGCAGTGCTGTACACCCAAGGACTCTCCACTAATTGGAGGGTGTAGGAGGTGACACTGGAGAGTTTCTTCCAGATCCTCTATTTAAGGGAGACCTCTAGGACAGACATCTTATCATTTCTCTCCCAGCTATAGGACTTCATCGTGTCCCCTGTGGGACATACCTTCCTTCTCACCCCTCTCTTTCCAGCTTCTTTTTATGTGTGGTCTTCTCCATCCCGTGTTAGATTATGAACTCCTTGAGGGCAAGGACTGTTGTTTTGCATTTCTTTGTATCTCTAGCATTTTTCATAGTGCCTGGCACATAGTAGGAGTTGAATAAATGATTGACTATCAAAAAGCACCAATGACCTCCTGATAGCCAAGTCCAGTGGCCTTTTTGCAGTCCTTATCTTCCATGATTGCTATGCGACTTTACTTGGAAAATCTACTGTTTCTTTTATTTGATTCAACCCTGTGATTGGCAGGTATCATTATATGCATTTTGCCAATAAAGAAAAAAAACAAATTAGGGGAGAGCGTTATCTCCTAAGCTAATTTACAATACAGTCTTAGGGAATTAATACCTTCTTTCTCTCAGGAATATTTATATTGTAAAAGATAAGAGAAGGATGAATGTAATGTTTAGTATAAAGAAATAAATCTCTAATACTAGAATTTCTGCCATCCTGATATAGAAAACATTGGTGGTGAAGTCAGAAGATGTGAGTTCAAGCCCTAATTTTGATAATTACTATGCATGTCTGACAAGCTATTTAACCCCACTGAATTTTTTCCCCCATCAATAAAATGAATTATAGAGCTTTGATCCAGCAATACTACTACCAGGTCTGTATCCCAAAGAGATCATTAAAAAGGAAAAAGAACCTACATGTACAAAAATATTGATAGCAGCCCTTTTGTGGTAGCTAAGAATTGGAAATTGAGGGGATGCCCATCAATAGGGGAATAGTTGAACAAGTTGTGGTATATAAATATAATGGAATACTATTGTGTTATAAGAAATGATGAGCAGGTGGATTTCAGAAAAACCTGGAAAGATTTACATGAACTGATGCTAAATGAAGTGAGAAGAACCGGGAGAACATTATACACAGTAACAGCTAAATTGTGCAATGATTAACTATAATAGACTTAGATCATCTTGGCAATACAACAATCCAAGACAATTCCAAAAGACTCATGATGGAAAAGACTATCCACATTCAGAGAAAGAACTATGGTGTCTGAATGCAGATCAAAACATACTATTTCAATTTTTAAAAATTTTTTCCTTCTTATGGATTTTCCCCCTTTTATTCTGATTCTTCTTTCACAGCATAACTAATGTGGAAATATGATTAATATGTTTGTACAAATATAACCTATGTCAGAATGTTGTCTTGAGGAAGAGGGAGAAGGAGAGAGGAAGAGAAATTTAAACTCAAAATCTTATAAGAATAAATGTTGAAAACTATCTTTACATGTCATTGGAAAAAATACTATTAAGTGGAAAAAAATTAAAAATAAAACTACTACTACTTGTTATGAATAAAGTTTATTAAAACCTTAAAGTACAATGGAAATATGAACTAGTTATATTATTGGGGGGAGATGGGAATTGAATTTGTGATGAATTTCTTGGCACCATTCAAATCATACACTAGAAACCATACATTAGAATAGCATTGTCATGTCTGAGAGCTTAAAAGTCCAAAACTTTTTCTCAATGGTTGGAATAGTATTAATACATCAAACTATGAGATAATACACTGACAGTATCACCAGAATGATAATAAAAATAATACTTTGGAAATTTGGCTAGCCATAGGTAAAGACTGCTAGCATTTGCAAGTATAGCAGTTACAATGAAGGCATCTCTAGTAAGGCGGACTTTTTTATTTGCTAAAGAAATATCATTGCAAAATGGAGTGCTTGCAACTGGCTGGCTTATGAAATAGGATATGTAGATGCATATAACTTCAGGTGACAGACATATGAATTTGTTTTATATGGGAGATTGATGAAAAGTCTATAGTAAAGATTTTGTATATGTGCTACTTCTCACATGTAAAATAAACATTTATTTTTTTTCATTTTTGTGAATATGCATGATAATAATTGTATCAACAAGTCTTTCCTAAATCAACAAGAAGCTGAACAGTCCTTGAACTGTAGGGAGAAAGATTTTCAATTGGAAACTGATTGTCTATCACAGAAGCTCCTTTTTATATTCATGAAAAATAAGAGTTAATTAGCAGAAAATAATTATTTTAACTATCTTTCCTTCTATTGCATATTTTGAATATTCTTTTCTTTTTTCAATAAGAGAAATTTTCTACACTAAAGCCCTTTGCACTATCATATGATTGAAAATAAGCAGATATTGTTTTATCTGTGGAAAGGAAACAATATTTAAGAAAATTTCTTACCATTTGCTTAACTGCTGGACCCTATGGACCATCTGACTTGAAGGTGAGACCTCCCTTATACTTTAACCCCATTAGAAATGTGAAGTGCTTGGGATCAGGAACTGTCTCTCTTTTTCTATTTCTATCCCCAGTACTTAGCATCGTACTTTTCATAGTATGTGTTTACTAAATGTTTTCATTCATTCATTCACTCTTTCATTATACTGTAAATATTTCTAATAAGAAAGTCTAATGGGACATTTTGAAGTCCAAAAGAGAAGAATGAAATTTCTCTTAAACTATAGATTAACATACAAATCCAAAATTATGAATTCATGTATAATGGGAATCATATTGCCTGCTCTCTCAATGAATCACAGAGAGGAAGGAGACAAGGAATGTATTTTGAACTCAAAATTAAAAAAAAAAAATTCTTTAAAATGTTTTTAAATCAATGCTCAATTGAACATTTTTTTTTCACAAAACCAAGTCTAGATATGGATATAGATTCTTGGACTGAAGAATCATGATCCAATTTAAATAGTAATTGGCCAAGTCATACCACATGTCCAACCACTACCCTTCACAGGAAAATCTGTAGGAACTATTTCTTCCTGTGAAAGTCCAGCCACTGCCATTGTTTTGGAACATTTGAAGAAACATAGGCTGGCATAAGTGGTGTTTATGGACAAAATGTAGCAAAACATTGCATGAATAATGATCACATACTGGCCATTATAAGCCCCCTATATAATCACTTCTAATGCCTTTGTGTCCTAGATTTCATATCTAATATCCTAGTTAAATATCTTGGACTTCTTTTTCTATGTACAAACCTACCTCAGATCTTCCTAGAAGTATATCCACAATATAACATCCTATCAAAATAGGTTAATCCTACTAATTATTACCCATTTTTTGGTGATTTAAGGTTGAATGACTAATACTGGTAGGGTGTAGTGGTAATCAGAATTTGAAGATTTTCCCTACTCCTTAATAGGTCAAATGTAATCACATGGAGCTTGTGTTGGAAGGAGTTTGCTGAACAGGTGGAGCAGAGTCCAGAGGAAGCTGGGATTCCAAGCAGTAAGAAAGGAGGGAGGAAAGGACACAGGCAAGGAGATAGCTAGGTATGGTGCTGCTCCCTGTGATGATAAGGTATATTAACTTCTTTGTTGCTATGATGGATTTGACTTTCTAATGTTAGAATTTGGTTTTCTGGTGTTGGTATTTGACTTTCTGGCACCTGAATAAATGTTTTGTTTCTGTCTTCTATATGAAGAATCTGTTATATTTTATGATTCAGTGCTATGCTGGTATATTCATAGTCACCATTGCTGCTATGAATATCATGTTGGCACTACACAGGGAAAACCTAGAATATATCTTAACTGACTTTAAAATGTGGAATAGGAAACTGAAAATTTTAGAGTCATAGATTTATTTGCACCATTTCTTTCAGCTAGAAGTCATGATTTTGGATAGCAAAGAAAAGTAATAGAACTGACCTGATAGTTATAGAGACAGTGATAAAGAACAGAACTTAGCTTCCTGGCCCATGTCTTATGACACCAGAATGAATGGACACTTAGCAATAGCAAGAATTCATCTCTTGAGATTCTGGAAGGATGTATGTTTCAGGAGACTTGCCAATCTGATCAAGATAGCTTCAAAATGAAACTTCAAGAGTAGAGGGTAAAATTTCCCCATCAGTCAGTTAATAAACATTAATTAAGCATTTGCCTTATGGCAGGTAGATGCTAAAATAATGGGGATACAAATAAATATTAAAAAAATGTTTCAAGGAGCTTGCTATTCAATAAGGGAGACAACACGCTAATAATGTTGTATAAACACATTATATTCAAGATAAATTGGAAATAATCAGTAGAAGGAAGGGACCAGCATTAAGGGAGATCCAGAAAGGTCTTCTACTGCTAAGATTTTAACAGTAATTTGAAGGAAGCCATGTAAGTCAGGAGATAGAAGGTGAAAGATTATTAAAGGTATAGAAGACAACCAGTGAAAATGCCTGAAGTCAGGAGATGGAGTAAAAAGCATAAAATGATGTAGCAATTAGCATTAGACTAATTTTTTCAAAGCATGGAAGTGTTCTTTATTCATGCTAACAGATAGAGTCCCCATTCTGGTGTATCCTTTGCTCCTTCATTAGTTGCCAGTGATTAATGCCTCAGTCTCATTTAACCAATTAATTTCAATTATCTTTTAAATAATATTTTATTTCCCCCAAATACAATTAAAACAGTTTTTTACATTTATTTGTTTTTAAATTTTGAATTATAAATTCTATCCCTGAGATGGTATGCAATCCAATACAAATTATACATGTGCAATCATGTAAAACATTTCCACATTATTTGTTTTGTACAAGAAGAAATGACCAAAATAAAAAGAAAGAAAGTGAAAAGAGTATGCTTCTGCCCATATTCAGACAATATCAATTCTTTTTTGGAGGCAGATAGCATTCTTCATCATGAGTCCTTTGAGATTGTCTTGGACCATTGGATCAATATATTATTGAAAGTAGCTAAGTCATTCATAGTTCTTCATCATATATATGTGTGTGTGTGTGTGTGTGTGTGTGTGTGTGTGTGTGTGTGTGTGTGTGTGATGGAACATTACTGTGTTATAAGAATGATTTCATAAAAACCTGGAAAGACTTACATGAACTGATGCAAAGTGAAGTGAGCAGAACCAGGAGAACATTGTACACAGCAACAGCAGTATATCAATATATATATATATATATATATATATATATATATATATATATATATATATATATATATATATATACATATCACAATTTGTTCAGCCATTCCCCAATTGATGGGCATCCCTTTGGTTTCCAATTCTTAGCAATCATAAAAAGAGTTGCTATAAATATTTTTGTTCAAATAGGTCCTTTTCTCCTTATTTGGGATATAGACCTAAGAGTGGTTTTTCTAGATAAAAATTTCATGGTCCTTTGGGAATAGTTCCCTCTAGAATGGTTGGATCACTTCACAGTTCCAACAGAGCATTAGTGTCCCAGCTTTCCCACATCCCCTCTGACATTTATCATTTTCCTTTTTTGTAAAATTAGCAAATCTGATAGATATGACATGGTACCTCTAAAGTGATTTAATCTGCATTTCCAGAAACTAGGTATAGACCAACATCTCACTATACCTATATAAGGTCAAAATGGGTACATGATTTACACATAAAGTGTTATAATAAGCATATTAGGAAAGTGTGGAATAGTTTACCTATCAGATTTATGGATAAGGGAAGAATTTAGGACTGCACAAGATAGAGCAAGCAGGATAATTTTGATTAAACAATTATATTTTAAGGGTATTTACTTTTATGATTAAGCAAGATGAAATAAATATTTCCCTCAAAACACCTTGAGGGTGCATTCTTTCCTACCACATCTCAGTCTTTCAGGAGAATGTACACAAACATACACAATTTTTAGAGATCTTTGGTCCCATCAAGTTCATGATCAAATTTGGCATCTACTGGATGAATCCAAAACCCAGCTACTATTGGTCTGAGTCCTGAAGGTTATTACTGGGGTGGAGAGGGTCCCTTAATGCTTGACTGTCTAATTCCAAAACCCAATATGTACTCTATTCCTGAACCTCCCAGTTACTCATTCTCTTGCCCTTTTGTTTTCCAGTATCCCTAAGGTGGCAGGAACCTCAGATGTTATGTAGTCCAACATATACCAAATAAGAATCCTTCTTACAACATACCCGACAAATAGTCATCCAGGTTTTGCTTAGAAATCCAAGGCAATTCATTCCATTTTTAGATATTGCTCATTGCAAGAAAGTGGGGTTTTTTTTGTCTTTTTTTATTCTTTACCTTTCTAAATCTACCTCCATTACTGCCAGTACCTTTTGAGATCAAGTAAAAGAAGTCTAATCTTTTTGACAACCCTTCCAATATATGAAAACAATATCTTTTTCCCACTAAGCCTTTTCTTTTCCAGGTTAAATATCTCTGAGTCCTTCCACTAATATTTATGTGAATTTTCATCATCTGAATCATCTGAATCTGAACCACTCCTCATCTTATCAGTGTGTTGTCGAAAATGTTGCAGTCAGAACTGAGCAAGATGCTTAAGATGTGATTTGACCAAGGAAAAGAGCAGAGGGACTATCATCTTTTTATTGCTGGAAGCTATGCTTCTCAAATGTGCTATCTTCTTTGGCTGCCACATCACAATCTTGACATATTGAATTTGCAGTTCGCTAAAATCCACAAACATTTTTCAGACAAAATGTTTTCTCCCTATGTCTTCCCCACTCTGGGTCAGGTCTGAATCAGGATGATCTGGTAGTTCAGGTGCAGGATTTAAATGAAAGAAGATGCTCACAAAAGCAGACTTACTTTTTAAAAGCATTGAAAGGATATTCAGCAAGGACCTAGCAATGATTCACTTGAGTGCCCCTCATTGCCTCTTCCTTTGCCATGATGACAAGCCCCAGTCAGCTGCATGTGTCAAGTCTGAGGTCCTATTTTAATAATTTACATATAGTGAACATTTACTGTTTCGTGTTTTAATTTTGTCAATGCATCCTTCATTTGTGTTTTAAGTGGTTTTTCTAAACAGAGAAAATTAATAGCTGCTCCCTATTACTCTATATAAATTCTAGCCACTATTATCCCTTTTAGGGGATACTCTAGACATAAACCACATTCAAAATGTATTTAAGAGATTCTCCCTGGGGCTCTGGAATGGTGAAGGAAAGATATAATGAACCAGAGCATTGAAAAAAGCCCATTCTTCTGCCTCTTTTTAGGTCCAGGCTCTGCCAAAACTGAATTTCATCTATATGAGCCCAGGAGCAGGTTCCCTGGGTAATAAAAGGATATTTTTCCACCTGGGCTGTTAAGGTACACATATGCATGTGTATGTATATGCATGCATGTATATATACAAATATATATATGCATATATACATATATGCACATACACACCTATACCTATAGATGTATGTATGTGTGTGTATGTATGTATGTATGCTTTTGTTCAATTATTTCAATAGTGTTCAACTCTGCATGACACTATTTGGGATTTTCCTGGCAAAGATACTAGAGTGGTTTGCCATTTCCTTCTCCAGCTCATTTTACAGATGAGGAGCTAAAACAAACAGGGTTAACATACTTACCCAGGACTACATAGATAGTAAGTGTCTAATTTAAGTGACAAATTTGAACGAATGTGAATTCAGGAAGATGACCCTTCCTGATACCAGGCCTGGCACTTTATTCACCAAACCACCTAACAGCTGTATAGATACAAGTATAAGCAGAGGCATAGGCATAGGTATAGATATAGGTACAGGTACAGGTATAGGTATAGGTATAGGTATAGGTATAGGTATAGGTATAGGTATTGCATATATATGTATATTATTGATTTTTGTAGATTTCTTTTGTATCCTGATACTTTACTACTATTGTCTAAGCTATTATATAGCTATTAATTATCTTAGTTTCTAATGTTTTCTAAGAAACTATTACATCAACAGGAAGTAGGGATAGTTTTGCCCTCTCTTTTTTTTTTTTAAGCAATTGGGGTTAAGTAACTTGCTCAGGGTTACATGGCTAGTAATTATTTATGTGTGGGTGGCTCATTTTCTGAGGCCGGATTTGATCTCGGGTCATCCCAACTCCGAGGTCGACGCTCTTATTCACTGCACCACCCAGCCGCCCCGTCCTCTCTTTACCTATGTTTATGTTTTTTACTTTTTTATATATTTTATTGCTATTAGTAGCTTTTCTAGAGGCAGGCCAATTAATAGCAGGGAAAGGAGTTATAGCAATTTTACCCCTATTTTGAGGTGGGGGAAGCTTTTAGCATTTTTATTGTATACAATGAGAGCTTTGGGATTTAAATGTATACTTATCATCATATTTTAAAAGCTTTTTCTGTACTTACATTTTGTAGGGTTTTTAGTACAAATTATGGGGGATTTTCCCTTAAAGGCTTTTTTTTTTGCATCTATTGCTATAATGTGGGGCATATTCTATGGTTCTAGTGAACAAAGAATTAAAATTAATCTTGGTTCAATATCTCTTTCAGGCCAACCTGGCTAAATAAATTCCTGCCCTAAAACAAGCTGGGTCAATGATGTGCTAGTTTTATCATTCAGTCAGTTCTTAGATAACAATGTTTGTGATCATACATCTTGTTAACTAATTCACTTGTTAGCATCATGTCTTGAATTCCAGGAAGGTTTAAGGAAGGGTCAAACAATACTAAAGATACCAGCTCCAAATACAATACAAATAAATCTTTTCAAATTTTTATTTGTAGTTCAGAATAGGACATAGATTTGCCCTGACAAAAACAAAAGTTCTTTAATATAAGAGAACATTTATAATTAGAAGTAAAACCATGGAATATTTAGTCATTTCAAGTTCAATTTAAAAGTGTTTTCAGATTGAGTTTCTGGAACATAAACCACCAAGCCTTCTGATGGGAAATATAAATGACTATATAAGTTGAATTTAAAATGCATGAACATCTGGAACCCTGCTAATTGCAGACAGAATGTCACATAAAACAAGAAATCAAAGAACTTCTTTCTGGCTCATATGTCTTTAGGAAGAAGAAATCACTTTCCCTGGCACAAGTACATTGATATAATTGACAAAACATTGAGATGGTACATTTCACCATATGTGTTACCTTGGATCTAATGAACTCCTATGTACAGTGATGAAATATTCACTACAATTTATCTAAGAAAGTGCACAATAAATTCTGACAACTATGGTAATAAAGTAAGTAGAGCAGAGGTTTAACCACAGCAAAGAACAAGGAAAGAATCTACCTTGGGTGACTAGGAGGAAGCCTGTAAACGACTTCATGCTGAAGGGATCCAGATATAAGTGGACATAGGGGAACCGGTTTCCTCACTGAAAATGCCCTGAAGTTCCACTAGGAAAGGCTATCATAGAGCATCATATGTATTTCTCACCACCTATCTAAATCCTACTTATCCCTCAAGTCCCCCTATTCCACAAGGTCTTCCATGATTTTAGTCCATATTGATTTCTTCTCTTTTGAATTCTTGTTAAAGGTACAATACATCCCAAAAGTTCGCATTTTATTATATGTGATCTACTGTCTTAGGTGCATTGAACTAGAAAGCACCTAATAATCTGTTACAATTTCTTTTGAAGTCACTTTCTTCATCTATAAAATGGACATGAGGACACTTGTACTACCTACTTTACTAGGTTGCTATGATTCCTGGTCCAATGCAGTCCATGAATTAGTAAAGATCAATCAATGAACACTTATTAAACTAATACTAGGTTCTCAGTGGCACAATGGACTTTAAACCCTGGAGTCAAGAAGAATGAAGTTCAAATTTGACCTCAGATACTAACTAACTGTGTGACCCAAGGCAAGTCACTTAACTTATGTTTGCCCAATCAACTGGAGAAGGAAATGGCAAACCACTCCAGTGTCTTCTCCAAGAAACCTCATACAGAGGCCCAAAGAATAGGACACAGACAGAACTGGATGGTTGGGCAATATGTTGCAGCCACTGTGCTAAGCACTGGGGATTCAAAAACAGGCCAAAGCCAGGGCCTGCCCTCAAAGACTTTTCAATCTATTGGGAGAACTAGGAAGTTATCTAAGGAAAATGAAAAGCTTGCCCCTGAGTATATGAATGTGTAATGGCAAGCAAAGGAGTACTTAGCTCCTTGTTTCAGTTATTCAAGTGTCTTTGAGCCTCGTCTGTGATTATATCAAGTTTTTGTTTGAAAGAGAACCTGTGAAGCCCAAAGTTGGAGGAACTTGCCAAAGACCACATAAAAGCAGGAGCATAAGCTGGGACCAAGCAGAACTAGGAGAAAGGATGGCTGTGCTGCTGGCACTCTCTCTGTCTGTTCTATGTTGATCTTATTTTGTCAGACCTGTCTGCTAACAGAGGATGTTGATGTTGTTACAGAAGCCCTAGGACCTTACTGCTGGTTCAGAAGCCCTGAAAGAGAACTTTCCTACTGTCTGTTTACAGAAGTCATAAAGAAGAGTTTTACTGATATTTTCAGAGGTTCTGGGACTTTACTGATGATTTGTGTTAATTTCTCAGACAGAAGCCCTGTCTGTTGTTCTTTGTTGATTTCACACACAGAAAGTGAACTGATTATAATGCCAGCAATGTGTGTGAGTATTGTTGTAACTCTGCTAAGTCTGATGTGTGGAGCTGGCCCAGGAGCTGGACCAGAAGCTGGACCAGGGGCTGGGAGCTGTCTACCTGTGAAACCAGGTGACACTGGGGTGAATTCAGGCCAGAGCTGGGAGTATGGAAGAGCAACGATGGAGTTTGGGAGTCAGCCTCAAGTCAAGATGAAAGGACCTCTACTTGGACACTTAGTGCTGACTGACAAGATTAGGAATGTAACCTAGGTGTTCCTACCACTTCCAATATCTATTTTTTAAAATGGCTGTAAACAAATTTTAAAGCTACAGAACCCACAAAGAGACAGAGAGGAACAAATCTCCTGCTAAAGGCAGCCTGACAAGCTGACAGAAAAGGTCCATCACAGCACACTGGGAAGCCAGTGCAGTCCCCCATGAACCCCAGGGCAGCCCAGACAGGCCAAAGCAGACTTCAAGACAGTGAATCACCAGCAGCTGTGGCAGTTACCAGACATCTCAACCCATAAACACCAAAGAAAGAGTAAAAGGTCATTGGGGAACTCTGTTGGAAATAGGAGAACGAAAGAACACCTTATGGCCCCTGCCCCCAGGGTTAAAAGCAGCAGAGGCACAATGGCTGCAGCTGTTGCTGCATGGCTACTTCCAGAGCTCTTGGCCTGCAGATTGGAGGGGGACCAAGCAACTATTTAAAGGGTAATCACTCTTGCTTTAAACTGCTTAGATCTGAGTCTCAGTCTTGGGTGGTGGTCCAGAGGTGTGTGGACAATGTGCTAGAGCTTGTGAGGGCTGCAGAGAAGGTGCCCTCCTAATAGCTCTGGCAGCTATGAAAACCCCAGAGATTTAGGACAAAGCTCTCTCTATTCTGTAAAAAGAGTTCTACCATGGCAAAGAGCTCAAAAGTCAAGTAATTGGCTGGCAATATAAGCAAGCAGAGAAAGTGCAATCAGACCATACAATCCTTTTATGGGGACAAAAAGGATCAATACATAGAACTAGAGGAGGACAACAAAGTCAGAACTCCTGCATCAAAAGCTCCCAAGAAAAATATGAACAGATCACAGGCCATGAAGGAGCTCAAGAAGGATTCTGAAAATCAAACAAGATAAGCGGAGGAAAACTGTGAAGAGAAATGAGAATGATGCAAGAAAATGATAAAAAGCAAGTCAACAGCCTGCTAAAGGAGACCAAAAAAAAAAATACTGAAGAAAATAACACTTTAAAAAGTAGGCTAACTCAAATGGCAAAAGAGGCCCAAAAAGCCAATGAGAAAAATTTGTCAGATGGAAAAGGAATTTCAAAAACTCACTGAAGAGAAAAATTCCTTCAAAATTAGATTGGAGCAATTGGAAGCTAGTGACTTTATGAGAAATCAAGATACTATAAAATAGTTCCAAACAAATGAAAAAATAGAAGGCAATGTGAAATATCTCATTGGAAAAACCACTGACCTGGAAAATAGATCCAGAAGAGATCATTTAAAAATTATTGGACTACCTGAAAGCCATGATCAAAAAAAGAACCTAGACACTATCTTTCAAGAAATTATCAAGCAAAATTGCACTGATATTCCAGAACCAGGGGGCAAGATAGAAATGGACAGAATTCATCAATCACATCTTGAAAAAGATCCCAAAAAGAAAACTCCTAGGAATACTATAGCCAAATTCCAGAGTTCC
Source organism: Gymnobelideus leadbeateri (assembly GCA_011680675.1). NCBI lineage: Eukaryota > Metazoa > Chordata > Mammalia > Diprotodontia > Petauridae > Gymnobelideus > Gymnobelideus leadbeateri. The sequence goes on from WOXC01008027.1 coordinate 56,114, forward strand.
CAGATCAAGAAGAAAATACTGCAGGCAGTCAGGAAGAAAAATTTTGAGTATTATGGAAAAATGATCAGGATAACACAAGACCTAGCAGCTTCTACATTAAGGGATCAAAGGGCTTGGGATATGATATTCTGGAGGTCAAAGGAGATAGGATTAAAAGCAGGAATCACCTAACCATCAAAACTGAGTATAATGCATCAGGAAAAATTATGGTCATTCAATGAAATAGAGGACTTTCAAGCATTCTTTTTTTTTTTTTTTTTTTTGGAGAGGGGAAGGTAGGGCAATTTGGGTTAAGTGATTTGCCCAAGGTCACACAGCTAGGTTTTGTGCGTGTGTGTTAAGTGTCTGGGGCCACATTTGAACTCAGGTCCTCCTGACCCCAGGTCTGGTGCTCTATTCACTGCCCCACCTAGCCACCCCCTCTCAAGCATTCTTGATGAAAAAACCAGAGCTGACAGAAAATTTGACTTTCAAATACTAGAAGCAAGAGAAGCATAAGGTAAACAGGAAAAAGAAATCATAAGGAACTTACTGAAGTTGAACTATTTGCATTCCTACATGGAAAAACAATAATTGTAACTCAAAACATATATATATGTATGTATAGGAGAGTGTATATATATATGTGTATGTGTGTGTGTGTGTGAGTGTGCGCATACATGTGTACATGTATACATTGACAGTGGGCACAGGATGAGTTGAATATGAAGGGATAATATCTAAAAATAAAATTAAGAGGTGAGAGAGGAATATATTGGGAGAAGGAAAAAGGGAGAGATAGATTAGGTTAAATTATCTCATATAAAAGAGGCAAGAGAACACTGTTACAATGGATGGGAAGAGCAGGAAGGTGAAAGGGAAATGGGAATTTCTCTCATTGAATTTGGCTTAAGGAGGGAATACATACATATTCAACTGGATATCTTACCCTACAGAAAAGCTGGAAGGAAGCAGATAAGAGGGGGATGATAGAAGGGAGGGCAGGTTGGTGGAGAGAGTAGTTAGAAGCAAACACTTTTAAAAAGGGACAGGGTCAATGTAGAAAATAGAATAAGTGGGGGGTGGAACAGGAAGGAGGAAAATATAGTTAGTCTTTCACAGTATAACTACTGTGGAAATGTTTTGTGTAACTGCACATGTACAACCTATGTTGAATTGCTTGTCTTCCCAGTGGGGGTGAGTGACGAAGGAAGAAGGGAAAAAATCTGGAACTCAAAGTTTTAAAAACAAATGTTTAAAAAAAATTGTTATTTTTGTTTTACATGCAACTGGGACTAAGACATACAGGCACTAGGGTATAGAAATCCATCTTGCCCTACTAGAAAGTGGTGGGGGAGGGGGGATGGAGGAGGATATAAGAGAAAATGGATTGAGATAAGGAGTATTCAGTAGGGGTGGGCTAGGAGAAAGACAGGGAGAAAAATTTGTAACTCAAAATCTTGTGGAAGTGAATGTTGCAAACTAAAAATAAAAAATAATTTGGAAAGAAAAAAATGTTTTAAATTAAAAGAATGTGACCTAAGGGTGTGAGACCTTTGTACTTTGTACTGCTTAAGGATGATTGAGTTAAGGATGATTGGAAGTCAGTCTCCAATTCAGATGAAAGAAGACTTTAGATGGGTACTTTATATTGATTGATTCAGATAGTGACGTACTGAATGATATTTTTTGTTTAAGACTATGTGGCCACTTAAGTAATAAGTTGTTACATTATCGCATTGTGAATGTTGAACTTTGATTTCTGTGAATGTTTTGCTTTAGTTTATTGCTGAATAAATAGAGAACTCACTATACTATGTGATCAGGACCTTAAGGTTATTCACAGCAGCAGTCTTCAGGAGAGCTGCTTGTACCAGGTTCACAAATAGAAAAAATCAGAGCAATATCTCAAAAAACTGGCATTCTAATAGGAACAAGTCAGGTAAAAAAATCAAGTGTTCTTAGGCAGTGTGGTAATGTAGATGATAACACATCTTTTTTAGTGTCATTTCCATTGATAAAACCATATTTATAGAATTCTGACTTTGAGACATCTGACAATGCCAAGTATTTTAATGATGAGGAATTCTCTTCTGAACCTTTAGATACTGAAGGATCCAAATAAAAATAAGAATACAGCACCTGCAGAGGCAATATTGCTAGGTCACATCCCTATAAGACAATGGCCATGGGGATGGAGTTGGAAGAAAGGGGTTGGAAGAGGACTCTACTATTTCTAAGGCTCTTGAGTGAAAGGTCCTGATATATCTCCACTAGGATCTGAGAGAAGTTGGTGGTCAGGATAATGACCCTGTTTTGACCCTACTTTGCAAAACCTTGATTCCAGGAGGGCATTATCAGCCCCTTTTTTATGAGAGTTTCCCAATTTGGTGGTAGTTGAGTGGGGTCCAGTGCTTTGCTTGTGGTTTTTGTGTCCTGTTTCATGAGCTAATTTTACCTAGATCATAAGTATATGTAACCTAATGCCTAAGTGTAGACATTTGTAAAATAATCATAATCTCATCAATGGAGTACCATTGCTCAATATTCTATACCTTTGTGAGGGGCTGAGTTGTCAAGAGCTTAAGAGAAAAGGGATTCTTTTTCTGGCATCCACTCAATAGTGAATAATGAATAACAAATCAGAGAAGTTATATTGATTATAACTTGCCAGACGATGCACAGAATGAATGAACTCTCCTACTGTGAAATATATCAGTTCAACAAAGAGAGAGATTCTTTAATTTCACCCGAGGGGAAATTTGCTAAATTCTTGAAGGCTCATGCTTGGTCCACCAGTTAATATACATGCCAGCTTCTTCCTGAATCCTTTCTCTGTCTTTCCTCTAACTGAAGAGAGCCCATAACTGTACGTGTCCTATTTTGTGGTCGTCTTTGTGCAATTGATATTTAGTAGAGAAGGAGTCAAGCCTTCAGATATAGCTTGGTGCACTCATCATTAAGGGATAGCAATCAGGAAAAGCAGCATGAACCTAAAAATAATTTTCTCTAGATTTAACACAATTTAGAGAAACAAATAGAAATCTTATTTCTCATCCCTTTTCTGAGGAGAACAGAATTGACCAGCATTGTGGCCCTAATATCCTGTTCCTTTCTAGGCTGGAATCAGTCACCTTTGGAGAAGGATAAGCAAAATTCCAGAGATATCTATTCACACCTCCCAATGAGATACATTTAGAAAAAGTCATGTGGATATATATATATATATATACACACACACACACAGATATAGATATATAGTAACTTAGCAATATCAGTCAAAGGAAAAAGAGATTTTGTTTTGTCTTTCTGGAGGCCTTAACATATCTTGATATAGTTACAAAAGGAAGAGAGGGAGTAAAGTCATAGTGTTTGATAGAGGTGATCAGAAGTAAGAATAGAAAAAAGCCGAGGAATCAATCACATCAGAAATCTGGACACTAACTCTAGTACAATCAGTGGTTCAAAATATATGCCCATTTTTCCCATGGTTTGTTGGCTGTCCTTGTGCGAAAATGCCACTGCCCTTCTCCCTACCACCCCCATTTCTTGGTGCTTTCACTGATCCTCTGCACCTGTGCTAATAGTGGGAAATGTACAACAAATGAGGGAATTTGTTCTCAAAATGATTTTTATATATGTCTTTTCATTAAGGCAACTTGTTGGCAGTTAATTCTAGACCTGGAGTCAGGAAGATCTAAGTTCAAATCTAACCTCTGATGCTTACTCTGGGAAAGTCCCTTAATTTGCCTGTGGTTTTGGGGAAACAAAAACCACAATGCGATATTAAGATTCTTCATCTATAAAACACCTCCCAGGGTTGATGTGAGGATAAATTGAAATAATATTTGTAAAGTGCTTTGCAAACCTGAAAGCACTATATAATACTAGCTACTATTACCATTAACATCTCTTCTTGTCCTGTGCAATTATCTTGCCATTCAGTATATGAAGAGTTTAACAAAAGGCCAAGGGTGAATGCACCTATTGCATGCTGTAATATTAATGGGTCATGTGGAGCCCATTAAGGGAAGCTTGCTTAGGGTAGGCTCTTGCTTGTAGAAATGCTTTCATATCTTTAGCTAATTTCTAATTAGGCACTGAGTCAGGAGGGTTGTGATGCCTTCTGGCTCTGAGAAATGTGTGTATATATATATATATATATATATATATATATATATATACACACACACATACACACACCCTGTGTTGGTGTTTTGCTTTGTGGGCTCACTTATGAGAAGGATCTTATGATTTCCTGGTCGAGATTCTGAGTGATCATATGTTCAGAACTCCTGACCACTCAGATGTAAAGGCTCTCGATCCAGGGATGTATGTAAAATGTATAGGTGATCCAGCAGTCAGAGCTCTGTCTGCTGGTCTTTATTTCTCTGCTTATATTTTCTCTTTTTGTATTTTCTCTGAACTTCAGGGTGCTGACTTTTCCCCAGAATTAGTAAAAGTAATTTTAAATGATTGTTGATCCTTTAAACAGCTATCTTTCCTGGTAAAGCAGATCTAAGAACCTGTGCTAGAAGCCGTCCTGCATATGCCAATGTGGTTGCTCCTACACATGCTTTAGAGACTGGAAACAGACTCAGAATGTTAAGTCCAATCAGAAATGTAAGTCACATTTGTTGATACATGTGTTCTTTGTGTGGGCTCACAACCACCTATACAGGGGACAGATTCTCAGAAATCCATCCAAGGTCAAAAAGGATCTTTCTCAAAAAGAATAGGTCTAGTCAACTATGAAGTGAGTTAAATGTTCCTCACCCCTTCCCCTTTCCCTCTTTTCTTCCCTTAACCAACTATATAATGCTTACCAAGGTCCTTATCACAGTGGCTGGAACACACTAGGCACATAATAAATGATCATTGACTGACTATGATAGAAAAAAAATTTTAATGTAGGTATGGGAGGAGAAGTAAAAACAGGGCAAAAAATTTTATTAAATAGCACCTATGTTCTAGGAATGAAAAGGACATTGCTGACCCACTAGTCATTGCCCCCTAAAAGTGAAGAAGCATCACAACACTTGTAAGATATGGGACTTTTCCTGGACAAAAAAAAATGATAATTTGGAAATCCATCTTTGAAGTTGTTTTGTCACAATCCCAACTGCTAAGATTCAGTAGCCTACAGACTCTCTGTCTTCTCCAGTCTTACTGAAGTTTCCATAGGCTACACAGATATACTTTAATTATTTGGGGGGGAAAGTACTTAGGTCTTATGCATACTTTTCACAATGAATCCCATGAGGATTAAAATCTACTGCATATACCCACTATAGAGGAGGGATAGGATCAAGTAGGGAATGGACCAGGTGGGGGGTGGGATGGGTGGGAGGGAATTATAAGCAGCCTTGTACAATATATCTACTATGGTAATGTTTTGCATAGCTAAACATGTACAACATATACTGAATTACTTATCTTCCCAGAGGGAATGGGTGACAAGGGAGGAAGGGAATGGATCTGAAATTAGAGGTCTTAAAATTAAATGTTTCAAATATATATAAATACTATTATTAATACTCTTTTACATGTAATTGGGAGATAAGATGTGCAGGCATTGGGGCACAGAGATTCACCTTCCTCTAATGGAAAAGTCAAAGGGGGTATGGGAGAAGATATGGGAGAGAGCAGATTGGAGGAAGCGATATCTTGTGGGACTGCTATTCTGGGATGGTGGGTAGGGGAAAAACAGGGGGAAAAATTGTAACTCAAAAGCTGGAGGAAATGAATGATGTAAAACAGAAGTTAATAAAGCATTTGTTTTAAAAAAATCTACTGCATAATCACCCATTTGACCAGGCCTTTGCCACCAAATACAATCACTGATATGGATGAGAGAAATTGATCGAGTCTCCTCATTTTAAAATACCTAAAACTCACCCAAACAGCCAACATTCAAATCTTTGCCTTAAGATCTAATTTAGGATCCAATGAGATAGTAATGACTAAGAACTAGAACTATAACATACTTCTGTCTCCCCTACAGCACTGTGCACATAAATATATATATATATATACATATATATATATATAAAATTAGTATAAGTATTAATATAAATATAAACAATTATTATTAAATTAATTTTATTCAAGGAAACATAAGTTGGAATTCACATGTGGAAAAAAGTTCCTGAAACATAATTATCCAAAACGAACAAACAAAAACCTTAGTATGGGAGTAAAGAGGACCAATCAGTATAGGGAAATGAATGTTTCACTGAAAGCCAGAAAACTTTGTTTATTGCCCTGACTGTGCCATTAACTGGTTTAGGGACCTTTGGCAAGTGATTTACCTCTCTGGGTCTCTCGTCATCTCTAAAATAAATGGGCTGCACTGGATGATTTCTAATGTCCTTTCCTCTTCCAAAATTTTGTTAGTGTATCACATGAAACCTCATACAAATAAGGCTTATCTGTGTATCTAGATTACAACTAATCACTATTGCAAAGAAGTTATTTCAGAATATGACAATATAGTTCCAGGAGGTTATTCTTTTGTCCAAAATAGTAGGTTACTTAGAGGTAGATCTCCTGAGCCCTGATTTGCTGCAATTCAAATGTATCTAGGACTCACTGCAAGAATCAGGCTATTAACTATAGGAATAGTTCCAAAATCTTACATAATTTAAAAATATATAAGTTCTCTGAAAGGCCCTCCTGTTAAAGAATAAAAAAGGTTACATGTTGTGGGAACATCAGTAAACTTCCACACTCTTTGTGTGTGTTAATTTTATTGCTGATAAAATCCCTGCCAGCCACAGTGAATCTCAGTAGTAAATGCCAAGCTCTGAATCTAGCCTTCCTTTGTGCCCTCAATTATCTCATTACACACACAACAGGTCACATGTGGCCCAGCAATGAGAACCAAGTGGCCAATTTTAGGTTTAATGATTTATTACTTAAATTTGCATAACAAGCTCATCACAGAAACAGCAGCATAGATATTTCAGTCATGCATATGGAGTTCTATTGTCATCTCTCAGGGCCTAAGCCCATTCCAACTCCAAGACATTGCTCAGGCAAAGATATAAACAGTCAGGTATAGATTATATTTTGCCTTGAATATAAAATACAACTGGGATCAAACCACTAAAAGGAACCAGCAGCACTGATTTTTGTAGCATCCCCTTTGGGCTCCTCCATTCAATTTTAACTCACACTCATGTATTGGGGCTCCAAAGAAGCTACTATTTCCAGAGTTCACTGTGAGTACCCCTTTATAAAATTATAGTTCATGACTCCCCACCATTATGCTTCCCATTATTAGTCAACAAGTTGGTATGATTAATTCAAAGCCAAGATATTTACTAAGTGGTATAGTAAGAACAGTAGCTACAAAACAATCATCCCATTCCCCAAAACATAGACTCACTAATACACACAGTGTCCATAAGAAAAATCTCTCTCTCTCTCTCCCTCTCTCTCTCTCTCTCTCTCTCTCTCTCTCTCTCTCTTTCTCTCTCTTTCTCTCTCTCTCTTCCTCTCTCCATATCTGGTCTTCAGAGTGTGTCTCTGCTCCTTATAGTATGCCTTACATTCCTTCTGGGCAAGTAGCTCCAATGCCAGTTATCATAGTCAATTTGGGGAAAGGGGAGAAATTCCTCTTTGCTTTTTACTTTATGAAGTTGAAATCTGGATTCTTTCTTGACTATTTGCTTTGTAGTTCCAAATCCATGAATTCCTGGACTTTCTAGATTTAGTTCCTTTACACATTCATAAGAAAGAGTTTTAAAAGGCATGATTAAAAATAATCATGTAACTCTGGAACTGGGGAAGAATCAAGCAAGAAAAATTTTATTTGGATGAGGAAGGGAGGAAGATATCTTTAATTTAATGAACTAAATACATTATATGTACTTCTTCCTAAAGCACTTTGATTTTAGAAGCCCAGCAAACTCTATTAACATTTTTTCTTTATTTTTCACAATATCTCTATGATGCAAAGACATAAAATTTGACACAATATGGTTGAAGCCCAAATCTTCTCAACATGGACCATGGAAAACTATGCCCAGGTTCAAAGGATGTTCTAGGTCTTTCTGTTTAACTGTTTAACTCATGGGGCTTCATTCAGCATTCTTTTTTTTTCAATTTCCATACCTCTTGTCCAGTCACATATACAGAGAGGCACGCTCTCCTACACATCCCATGCCACTAGTGGGAGCAGAACACGTGTAAAAAGGAAGTTATATTTCCCAGAGGACTCATGCTTTAAGGCTGCATGCTTTGACATCTGCCTAAACAGATGTTTCAACCGGAAGATTTCAGTCCATAAAACTGCTTCTTATTGCTTTTCTGAATATTTTATTATCTCCTAGTCTGTCAGTGTTACTGTTGGGCTGTTTTCTTGGCTATGATTGCCATCTGCTAGTCTTCTGCCAAGATACAAATGCCATCTGCTAGTTCCCTGGTGAACTAGTACTACCATATGCTGCTTTCCCATGGAATTACAGGTGTTATGCCACCTCCATTTTGTAAATCTAAATGATAGCCTTAGGAATATTTTGTTTCTTATGTGAGTCAGACCCATAACTATCACCTAGCCAGCACAGCCACCATCTCACATGCCCAATGACATTGAGTATATGCCAAGGCTCTGTCTTGCACTCACCAAAGGAGGGGTTAGGATTCACCAAAATCAGGATCATCAACATGTATCCTTGCCCTATATTTGACCACTGCATCCTGAGAAGTTAAGTAAATATTTCTTTTATCTCTTACTTATGTCTGGCCGGTTATTCTCGCCACTCAGTTACCCAGATGTAGAACAATTTACCCAACTTCCTAAAAGAATTGGCATAGAGGGGAGGATGATGAAAATGATTCTCTGGTTCAAACAAGGAGAAGAAAACAAAGACTCAACCATCTGCCTTCTGGGGTGGTTGAACACTGATCCATAAAACCTAGTGGCATCAGAATTGTGGGCAGTTTTTTTTTTTTAAATCACAACAGTGAAATAAATTTGATTGCCCCTTATAAACCCAAGTAGGTCCAGGATAAAGAATTAGTGCCCAGCTACCCCTGAAGGCATGAGGTTAAGATCTTTGGCTTTAGAAACTAAAAAGAGGCTAAATTTATAACTCAGATTGAATGAAGAATGATTTTTAATGTGGATTTAGGAACTCTGTGTTTGTTTGTTATTTTTGAATGTGGATTCAGGACCACCAGCTGCCAAACAACAGGACTTTGAACTTTGGATCCACCAAGCACATATTGAAAGACTTTTTTCCAGTTTAGATGTTGAGATGTAGTTCCTGTGATCACAGAGACCTTAAGTAACCCACCTTAAGCCAACTAACATTTAAAAAAGCCTTTCTGGTTTGAGTAAACTATCATATACATGCTGTAAAATCCAAGAATATGACTGTTTTCTTTTTATGATTATTAATTTACATAATTGATGTTTGCATCACAATATTTTAAACTAGAAAGAAAGGAAATAAGCAGGAATTTTTTAAAAGATCTTACATAAATGCAATGGGTATGACAAATGACTGATCTTAGTGATTGCTATGTATTCTGCTACAGCTGTGAACTTGATGAAAAACAAATTTACCCTGCTTTAAGTTGCAAGAAGTGGAACCCTGTGTGAGATGGAATCTCTTAGGATTTTAATTTTCATTTGATCTTGGTTTGAATCTAGGCAAGAGTGTTCAAGCAGCTGAACTAATAATCCACCATTCAAGGGATAAATACCAACAAGGGGTGTTGTCTACCATCTTCATATGTTATAGGCTGTTGTAAGTGAATCTGTGTTGTTGGCAAGTTTGAGAGTATGAGTTTATGAAAGTACATAAGAAATATCATTTTCAAAGAAATTATAGCTTTGATTGCTAAACTGGCGAATCTAAATGAAAAGTGACAATAGTAATCTCCTAGTTGAAGAATCTCAGATGTGAATCTGTTTGAGAGAAAAAAAATAGCTGGAGCTTCTGATTTTATATTAAGCAACTACTCCCTTGGGAGAGCCTGACTCTGTGGTGATAGAGTTGATTTTCTCAGTTGGGATTTGAAATGGGTTTCTCCTAGCATGGATCATTTTCTTCCTTCCCTGCAGAATGCAAAATATAGATGTACACAATTATATAAGGAAAAGCTAACATAAGGCAACTAGTAAAAGTAGATCTCATGTGATTTCACTTCCAACTCACAACCTTTCACAACTAAAAAACACATAACTAATGATGTCAGCTGAAGAAAAAAGCCTAAACTTTGGAAAGGAATTAAAATCCTGACCTTTACTTGTTCGCAGTCTTCAAAAGGAAGCAACATTTAGCAGGTGAGATAAACAGAACAATTCCCTAACAATAATGAAAAGGCTTTATTTTGTTTTTAGAGAAGGAAGATGCCAATCTCTTTTCCTTTGGTCTTGGAAAAATTGTAAAATATTCTGATACAGCCAACATCGTAAGTTTGGCCTTTCTAAAAGCAGGAAAAATGAGTTACTATATTGTTCCAAATATGGGCTTCTTCCCCATCATAGGCCACCCCCTATGATAAGTTCCCTTTGAAAAGAAAAATGTTATATAATAGCTCACACTCATATAGTATTTTTTTTTGCATTTTTGGAGGGCAATTGGGGTTAAGTAACTTGCCCAAGGTCACACGGCTAGGTTTTTGTTTGTGCGTGCATTAAGTGTCTAAGGCCGGATCCGAACCTGGGTCTTTCTGACTCCAGGGCCAACACTTTAGGCACTGTGCCACCTAGCCACCCCCTACTCATATAGTATTTTATGGTCTACAAAATGATCTTCTCAGTATTAACCCTATAATGCATGTAGCACAAGTGTTATGATGCCTGTTTTACCTAAGAGGAAACTGAAGTCCAGTAAGTTGTCCAAAGTTAAGGACAGTAATGATAACACTAGCTAGTATTTATATCACACTAAGAGCTTTACATAGGTTAGCTCATTTGATCTTCAAATAACTCTGAGAGCTAGGCTATCACTATGTAGGTGATAATGCTAGTAAGAGACAGAGACAGTATGTGAGCCCAGGTGACTCGGCTCCAAGTTCAGCACTTGGTCCATATACCCTACCTGTCACAAATTACAGTTCTGTAAATTTCAATCTATGTGGACAAAAGGAAATAATGATACAAAATTATCTTAAAGCCATATTTAACATGAAAATGTTGATTTGGATACATCTTCCAAGTTATTAATTGTGTTTTATTCATATTATTGCTGCTCTCTTATTTTAATCATTCATGTTGTTCCTTTATTATAGTTATAAGCTTCAATCACATGAATTAGATTCACTCACATGAGGGAGATAATCTGTATTAAAACCAATACCAAATATTTCTTCCCACAGCCCTTTTGAGCACAGGAAATTCATATGTAATGTTATTTATATGACTTTTTGTCTATTATCAAATATATTTTTGCATTCATTTATGCTTTCATAAAGAATGGCGACAACGGGGTGGCTAGGTGGCGCAGTGAGTAGAGCGTCGGCCTTGGAGTCAGAAGGACCTGAGTTCGGATCTGGCCTCAGACACTTAATGCACACACACAAATAAAAACCTAGCCGTGTAACCTTGGGCATGTTACTTAACCCCAATTGCCCTCCAAAAAAAAAAAAAAAAAGAATGGCAACAAAAGAAGATGAAATCATTTTGTCTTGGAGTCAGAAGACCCAGATTTTACTGATTCTACAACCAACTTTGCCATTTCCTATAGGAGACTAATGATTTATCTTCTCTGTGCCTCCATTTTTTTATCAGTAAAGTTAGGATAACAATATTGCGTTACTCCATTAATCTGTTGTGAGAAAAGAGCTTTGTAAACCTTAAAAGTCTACATGAAATTGAATTATTGAATGGTTGGAGGAGGAGACACTATTTTGAGTTTATACAAGCAAAGTCCAGAACCACAAAAGACTGGTTCTATCAAGTGAGAAATGTCAGTGTTGAGCTTTTATTCTAAGAAGAGTTTGTTAGCTCCTGGCCCTGTTTAATCCTGGGGCCTACTTATTGTAGATATCCTGGGCCTCCAGGAATTTCTCAGAACCTTCTTAAGATCCCACAACTGCCAAATCTGATGGTCTTTCCTCAGTTCAATTCTTTCTCAATATATCTACTGCCTTTGACACAGTCGATCACTCTCTCTTTCTGGAGAGACATCTCTTTTCTCTGGATTTTTTTGCTCTTACTCTCCCCTTTTTTCTGGCTTCTCTGTATGCTTCTCTGGCTCATTAACCATATCACACCCCCTCTATTACTGCAGTGGTCTCTTAATTAGTGTCTCGATCCCAAGTCTCTTTTCATTTCAGACAATCTTCCACTCTGCTACCAAAGTACTTTTCCTTATAAGTGTACATCTGACCATTGTCCTTATTACTCCTTTTCCCCATATACTTCAATCCAATCAAACTGGTCTTCTCTTTATTTCACCCACATGTTTCTCTGTCTCCTAAATCCATGTCATTGTACTGGCAATGCCGCATGCCCAGATTACAATTCCTCCTCACATCCACCTCAGAGAACCCTTCCTTATCTTTCAAGATGGGCTGTGTGAAGGATCAGTTTAGTTTCATTAACTATGAAGTAGGAGACAGCAATAAATTCTTTTTTCCATGTGAAGGAGGTTCAGGATGATAATTGGGCTACAGAATTCTCCGTAATTCTCAATCAGCACACCAACAAATGTAGTGCCTCCAATGTCTGGTGTGTCTGTGGAGGCCCCAAGGCTGTTGCAGATCCACATCCTGAAAGCCTGGTCAATCACTTGAAGAGCATCACTAGACAATGCAGGTGCTCCTCACCTAGTGGTTCTTTGTCAGCCAAGGGGACCAGATAACTCAATGGGATTTGGTGCAGAAAGATCCATCAGTCTGGTGTCATTGACTAACCCTATCTATAAAGCACATACTTTAATCAGATATGATCAAGTGAGGGGGTTTCTGGTGAAGGGTTCTGAATATCTCCCTCTTCATCTCTCCCAAAATCTGGAATACTTATTCTATGGTGCTATTGCACCAATTTTAACACCTTCCTCATGTAATATTTAAAAATAAATAAATTTAAGAAAATCACTTTAAATTTTAAAAAAAGGTACAGTTCAATTACTACCTTCTACAAGAATGTTTTCCTGACCTCCCTCAACTTCTAATGCCTTTCATCTGAACAACTTTGTATCTAACTTTTATTTTACTTAGTTTGTTTTTACCCTTCTTATATTTATTCTGTGTATACTTATGTAGCATCCTCTCCAGAGCCAATTTCCATCTGCCACTGACATTGTTGAACCAGGTCCCCAGAGAGTAGTACAGATAATTCTAAGGGCCTAGGGTTTCTATTTTTGTCACTCACAAGACCCCATCCAGTGTCGTCCCCATTGATTGTAAATCAGACCTATCTTTTAGAAATGGTATTTTTTCCAAGGAGGTATAGCTAGGACACTTGTTATAGAAACTAAGCCAGGGGCACATACCCCTCTTTCATACACAAGGTCCTTTGAGTGAGTGGGCTCAAAATTGGAGTACATGTGGCTAAAGTTAATTCATGGCTCCTGCCTACTGAAAGACCTTTTATCTTTTCATGGAGTCCTCATGAAGTCCCCCTTATGTCTAGCTCTCTGAAAGGTTCTGCTCTTTGCTAAGTCCTGAAACTAACCTTCCCTCGCATTTCTATTTTATCTTCAGTGTATCTCTTCTAATGGAGATGCTCCTTAAGCATCTCTGATGCCATTGCTGCCAACATTGATAGGAATTCTTGATCTTTATACCTTTGAGTGTTCCTAAGATCTTTATAGCCTAAACTCCTTCCATTCTGACTAATCAAGTGATGTGAATTTCCAAAGGTAGATGGTTGAGTAACAGTCCAATGCAGTGGTGAAAAACTCCCAAGAAGGAGCTGCCCTTGTAAGGGATAGATTTTTCTCCTCAGAAATCCTTCACTAATTGATAGGACTATCACTCAACTCACTGTTCCTGAAATGCACAATTTTGAAGAGGTTTGCTATTATATATTGGCCTAGAGGAGTGTGTCTAATCCTTTCATTTAGCCTCAAGATAGTTTCCTGGTGCTATCATCTGTCTTTATCAAGTGACCAAAGTACATTACTTTTCCCTATTGATTGTGGACTGTTTTGGACAGTGTTAGAGTATTACTTAAGGGATTCTGTATTCCCCTCTTTTTCCTTTCCTCCACCCTCCCAGCATTTTGAAAATCTTCTACACTATTTCCTTTTACTTATTTTTTTTTCTTTTTGAAAGGGGGAAGGCAGGGGAATTGGGGTGAGGTGACTTGCCCAAGGCCACATGGCTAGTAAGTGTTAAGTGTCTAAGGCTGGATTTGAACTCAGATTCTCCTGACTCCAGGGCCAGTACTCTATTCACTGCACCACCTAGCCTCCCCTTACTTAAAATTTTTAAACAAAAACTGGCTGATTGCTCATAAGGTATGTAGTAGAAGGAATTCTTTTTCAAGTATGAGATGTAATAGTTGGCTTCTGGAGTTCATACCAACTTCAAATTTTGTGCTTATATGAAGTATACCTAAAGTAATTGAAAGTTGTTACAGGAGATCCCAGTTGCCATATATGCCATAGAACAATATTTCTCTTATGACCTTCAATGATAATAATAACTAAGATACATTATCTCATTTAACTTCACAGTAATTGTTTCCTTGGTTGCTATGGCCATATAATTCATGAACTGTTGTCCAGTCTTCTCATGATAAGCTTCTCTACACTTGGTTAAGCTAGCTCTCAGCCAATAGGCACATCTTTTGCCATGGCCATACCATGTTTTCAAATTTCCTGCAATCTTCCTGAGTTTGTATACCACTGGAGGAGTCTTCAGTAATCTATATCACTTTCAAACCATGACAAAACACTGGAGATGTATTTTTTAAGGTAATCTGCTACTGGGTTTTTTTTATTAATATTTTCCTTTTTACTGTGACTTTAAATCAGATTTTGCCATGTGTTAGGAAGCTATACACCTCAATGAAAAACTTATAAAGGAATATGTCTGCTTGGAAAATAGATGATGAAGACGAGAATAAATTATTTCATTATTCTTAATTTAATGGAGTTCAGAAACTATCACTCCTACATTCATATCACCTGTCTGACACTTACTATATGTGTGATATTGGGCAAATCACTTCATCCTCCTAAGGCCTAAATTTCCTCCTCTATAAAATCAGGGGGATTTTGCTTTATGATCTTTATGATCCCTTTTAGCTCTGAATCTGTGATCAATACCTTTATCTCTATAATTAATTTTGCTTACAGAAAGTCATCTTTATTTCCAGAAGTTTTGCTCCCCATCCTAGTTCTTCCATGAACATACTGCCATTTGCCTGAACTATCTTGATTCTTGAATTTACTCAGAATGTTAATTTATCTTTATTTTTTAATTTTTTTTGCTTTTTTTTGGAGGGGGGAGGGCAGGGCAATTGGGGTTAAGTGCTTGCCCAAGATCACCCAGCTAGTAAGTGTTAAGTGTTTGAGGCCGGATTTGAACTCAGGTCCTCCTGACTCCAGGGCTGGTGCTCTATTTACTGCACCACCTAGCCACCCCAATTTCTCTTTATTTTTTAAAAACTTACCCCACCTGAGTTGTGAACTGATTCAACCATTCTGGAGAGCAATCTGGAACTATGTCCAAAGGGCTATAAATATTTCCATTCCCTTTGACCCAGCAATACCACTTCCAGGATTGTATTCCAAAGAGATAATAGAATGGGAGAAAGACCCATATATACAAAAATATTTATAGCAGTTCTTTTTTCTGGTGGCAAAGAATTGGAAATTAAGGGAATGCCCATCAATTGGGGAATGGCTAAACAAGTTGTGGTATATGAATGTAATAGAATACTATTGTATTATAAGAAATGAGGAGCAGATGGACTTTATATTTACCTGGAGAGACTTATATGAACTGATGCTGAGTGAGAAGAGTAGAACCAGGAGAAATTTGTACACAATTACAGATGTGTGATGTATGTGTGATTACTAACTTTGATATGTGTGATGTATGTGTGATGACTAACTTTGATAGACTGTATTCTTTTCAGTAATGCGGGGTTATAAGACAACTCCAAAAGACTCATGATGGAGAGAGATGTCTACATTCAGAGGAAGAATTAGAAAGAACAGAGTTTGAATACAGATTGAAGCAAACTACCAGCTTTCTTTCTTTTTCTTGTTTGGTTTTCTTTCCTCTTTCCCATTATTCATTCCATCCATTACAATCTTTCTGTATAACCTGACTAACGTCTAATGTGAAAGTGTTTGCAGATCCTATACTTGATTGCATGCCACCATGGGGGGGGGAGGGGTGGAGAGAGAGGAGAGAGAGAGGGAGAAAACTTGAAACTCGGGGCAGTTAGGTGGCACAGTGAGTAGAGCATCGGCCCTGGAGTCAGAAGGTCCTGAGTAAACTAAAAGTAAACAAACAAATTAATAAAGACAAAAAAACCTTATCCCACCTCATGCACACATACACACACGCATTTACCCCTTTTCTTTCCTCCACCCATACTAGTATCTCACCTCCTTCCTCATTCTACCTTTAATTTAATATTCTTTTGTGGTACCTTTTCCTATAAATAATTGTTGGTATTCTTCCTTTTATTACGTCAATTTATTCTGCCTTGATCCATATGTACATATGGCTTTCATAATGTTTCTTTATTCTGTCTGTCTCCTTCATGAAAAGTGGTACTTCTATATTATAAAAGTTCTTTCCTTTATCCCATTCCTATGTTAGTGTATTTGTAAATCTTGCTCCATTTTCTCTTTTATTTCTATTTAAATGGAAGGGAGTATTGCAGGGGCTTTAGTAGACTGTGCCTCATTCTTAGAAATGGCAAATCATGTATGGTGGAAGTTGCTCTTTATCCTAATTCATGAGAACTAGTAATACCCTTTGTCCTTGCCACAACCAGTCACTCATCCTAAGAGCAGCATGTACTATTTCTAGATCTATTCTCATCCCTATCACACTGAATAATGACTATCCTGGGAGACACATGGACTTCTCCTAAAATGGGATACTGTCCTTGGAAGCACCTTTTAGAGAAAGTAGTTTCCATTTCTCTCAGGGAAAACTCATTGTGAAAACTCTGCCTACCTCTCCAGGCTACGACAGTGTTGTGGGAACATGCTTTGGTGGAATTCTTTTTTTTTCCTCTTCATAGATGTGATTAGCTTCCTATTCATCCTTGAGGAATATATAAATTAGAAGACCTCGAGTCCAATACTGTTATCCCTAAACGGTTAGAAAACTGAAGAAAGACTTCCAATACAGTTCAAAGAACATCCATGGGATCTTATAGAAGGACAAAGTCAAGCTCACACAGGAAAAGCTCAGAATTCAGAATGTTTTTTACATTTTTTAATTAAACTAGTGGGCTATACAAAATCAGGCAGCGGACTGGATATAACCTGTGAGTCATAGTTTCCCAACCAAATTATGGTCTGATGTATAGATCATTTGGGAATGGGAATTTGAAGATCTTCCCTGTCCCTTAATAAGCCTAAGGGAATTTGAAGACTTTCCCTGCTTTGAAGAAATACCCTGCCTCCTAATAGACTGAATGTAATCACATGAAGCCTGTGGTGGGAGCAGTTTTCTGAAGGGTAGAGCCGAGCCCAAGGAATCTGGGAGTCAGAGTACTTAGACACAGTAGGAGGAAAGGACTCACCTGAGGGAAACAGGCTTGCAAGTAAATGTTGGTGTTTGCCACCTGCTGTGACACCTAGGCTTATGTAGGTTTGTGGGAATGCTAAAGGATGGTGTGGCTCTCTGGGCTATTAGGGTTTATTAACTTCTCTGCTACTATGATGAAATCGGCTTACTGGTTTGGGGATTTGGTTTTCTGGTATCTGAAAAAATGTTTTGCTTCTGTCTTATACAGGGAGAGGCTATTATATTTTGTGATCAAGTACTATGCCAGCCTATTTATAGTGGCCATTGGTTTGGGGATTTGGTTTTCTGGTATCTGAAAAAATGTTTTGCTTCTGTCTTATACAGGGAGAGGCTATTATATTTTGTGATCAAGTACTATGCCAGCCTATTTATAGTGGCCATTGGTGCTGTGAATATTGCATTGGTGCTACACTGTTGCTGAAATAAGAAAACTTAAGTTCAAATCCAACCTAGGATATTTAATAGCTATGTATTTCTAGGCAAGTTATTTAATCTTTCTGATCCTCAGTTTATTCATCTCTAAAAGAGACATAACCCCACTTTACTCACTTTACAATTTGATTACCCAGAGAAGTTCATCAATATTGTACATCAGTTTCATGAGGGCTTGCTTACATGGGTTCTGGATAATGGAAAATATTCTCACACTTTCCCAGTCACCAATGTAGTGAAGCAGGGCTGTGTGCTTGCTCCCATACTTTTTAGCATGATGTTTTCAGCCATGTTATCTGATGATTTCAATGAGGATGAAAATGGCATCAAGGTCAGCTACCACACTGAGAATAAATGCTTAACTTGATAAGCCTATAAGCCAAAACTAAAGTGAAGAGAGAGTTGGTACCTAACTTTTTGTTCACAGAGGATTGTGCAGTCAATGTAGCCTGTGAGGCTGAGATACAACCAAGTATGGATTGATTCTTTTCTGCTTGCCTAATTCTGGCCTAACAATTAACACCAAGAAAATAGAAGTTATCCACTAGCCAGCACCATACCATCCATAGATGGAACCGTTGGTTACAGCAAATGCAGAAATTTTGAATGCTGTGGATAAGTTCACTTACCTTGGCAGTATACTTTCCAGGGATGTACAGATAGATGATGAGGTTGACACAAGCATTGACAGAACTACCTCAGTGTTTGGGAGACTCTGAAGGAAAGTATGGGAGAGAAGAGGTATTAGGCTACCTACCAAACTAAAGATCTACAGAGCTATTGTGCTGACTTCATTGTTGTATACCTGTGAAACCTGGATGGCATACCAGCACCATGCTAAGAAACTGAATCACTTCCATTTGAATTGTCTTAGGAAGATTCTAAAGATCACCTGGCAAGATAAAATACAGAACATTGTAGTCCTTTCTTAACCTGAACTGCCAACCATTCAAACTCCACTGCAGACAGCATGTAAAGCCAAGCATGAGCACTTTTCCAGAGGACTGCTGCTGTGACTAGCTTTAAGGTTTTGATCACATAGTATAATGAACTCTCTATTTATTCAGTAGTAAACTAAGGCAAAACATTCACAGAAACCAAAGAAGAGCATTCACAATGTTATAACATAACAACTTATCACTAAAGTGGCCACATAGTTTTCACCAAAGTGGCCACATAATTTTAAACAAAAGATATCATGCAATAAATCCTTAACTCAATCATCCTTAAGGAGCAATCATCCTTAAGTGACACAAAGTACAATCATTCAGTGAGTCCTTAACTCAATCATCCTTAAAGAGCAGGCCTCCTTAAGGGATACAAAGTACAAAGGTCAAAGTTCTCCACCCCTAAGTCACATTGTCAAAAAGTCTTCTTTCTTCTTGATTGGAGATTAGTATCCAATCATCCTTAACTCAATCATCCTTAAAAACTACAAGGTACAGAGTACAAAGCTTTCCCACACCTAGGCCACAGAAAATCATGATCTTCTCACTCAGCATTAAGTACCCAAGGAAACGTCTTTTCATCTTGACTCAAGGCTGGCTCTCAGATTCCATGGCCCCAACTTTTGCCTGAATTTACCCAACTGTCACCTGGATTCAAAAGTAGGCAGCTCTCAACTCTTTGTTCAGATCCTCATTCTGCTCCTTGTCCAGATCTTCATCCAGTTCCTCATCCAATTCCCATTCCATATTGAAGCTCACAGTGTCCAGTCCACCTCAAGTCCTTCACAGTTTCTGTTCCTGGGAAGACAAAGCTTAATGGAACCAAAACAATATTCATACACATTGCTGGCACCATCATCAATTCACTTTCTGCCTGTGAAATCAACAGAGACCACAAAGTCTGAGAACTCAACACAAATCATCAGTATAGTCCCAGCACCTCCAAAAACCCTCCTCCAGGGCTTCTGTAAACAGACAGCAAGAAAGTCCTCTTTCAGGGCTTCCAGTAAGGTCCCAGGGCTACTGTACAAAGTATTACAAACAAAAATCAACACAGACAGAAGAAACAGAGTGCCACCACCACAAGTGCCCCCTTCTCAGTTCTGCTCTCTCTCTCAGCTTGGGCTTCTCCTTCTATATGGACATTAGTTCTCCCTGTTCCAGTGTGCATCAGCAAGTTCCTCCCACTGTGGGTTTCACAAGTTCTGTTGTTTAACAAAGATTTAATATAATCAAGGGCAAGGCTCAAAAGAAATTTGAACTGAAACAAGGTGCTAAATAAACAACTAAAACAAGGCACTAAGTACTTCTTTGCTTGCCATTACACAATGCAAATCCAATGGGTTAGCCAAATCATTGCAATGTCAAACATATGTTTGTCTAAGACTTTTACAGAGAGTTTCACACAAGGCAAAAGTTCACATGGACTCCATAAGAAGTGATATACAAGGACACTTTTAAGGTCTCTGAAGAATTTTGGAGTTGATTATGTGATATGGGAGACACTGGCAAAAGGACTGTCCAGCATGGTGTGCTTATATCAAAGAAGGTGCTGTGCTCTATGAACAAAGCAGCAGTTCAAAAGAAATGTGAAATGTGCAAATTTAGAGACACCCATACTCCAAATGTCCATATGTTCTATTTGTGCCCAACCAGTGTGAGAGCCTTCTGAGCTCATATTAGGCTGATCAGCCACAGTTGAACACACTCTACCTTGACTCCAACATAGTGGTGTTATTTGGGTCCTCTTCAAGCATGAAGGACAACAACCAACCAACCACTGTGAAGATTAAATGAGATGATGTATATATAGCATTATATAAACTGAGTCTTATATTAGGACAAAAACATAAAAATGCGCACTGAATCAAAAAACCCATTTCATCTATGTCATGCAATCCTAATGAACTGGTTTATATTAATTGTATTTGACCATAATCAGATTCAAATTTCCTCTATACCTTTTAGCCTCTTCTAATAAATCGTAATGACAACATTCATCATTTAAACCACAGATTCCAAATGTACATTTCTCCAACAAGTAAATTTTTCTAGATATATATATTACGTATATATATATATATGTATATATATAATTACTGTAAATGGCTTATAAATTACTTACTAAACTTGTAATATTTGTAAATTATTCATTTTTACATAATCTGAGAAAATAGGAATCTCATTTTGATAGATTGTCCTTAGAGACACACTTAGCAACAATGTTGTCAAGGAAACGCAGTAAAACTGTTAAATAAATGAGGCAGAGCCTAACACCATCTCTAACCAGGTGTTCAAGAATCTGTTAAAAACAAATTACAGGCACTTTAAAAAAGTTACTATAGAAATGCCTTTCTCTTTTTTGGTGAGGGGTGTTAAGAAGGAGAATGGTTAGGATCAAAGCCTGTGATTTCAGTGCTTTGGGGATTTCTCAGTGTGGTTCCAGGATTTTCAGGTTTAGTATTATAACCTAAGTTCATCAGAGACCCAGAGAAACATATGACAGGAGTTGAAATTTGACAGGGAATAAAACCTCTTGTAAACAAAAGAATGAACAATGGAAATTTGAAGGGAGGGCCAGATTTCTGGTGAGCAATACAAAAAGAGGGAAAAGTAGGAGTTTGGGATATTTTACTTTTGATTGAGAGATTGATGGAAGGGAATTCTGATGACTGAGGAAAAATCAAGAGTCTATACAGATGGATCACAAGAGAATTGGGATGGGAATTAAGAATAGATTATTGAGGTGACTGACTGAACAACCGAGGCTGAATCCACCTAGTCAAATCCCTAGCTGAGAGATGGTTAAAGATTAGCAAAATTGGTGAAGTGCTTCAAAAGTCTACCTTCCTATCCCATTTGTTTCTACTTCCTCCTGCACGTCTTTAAAGTTTCTCTGTTCTTTAAGTCTGTTGATACCTCCTGGTTTAATTTGTGTCTTTGAATGAGTCTTATTCTTTACATCAAATTATAATTGATCACAACTGCTTTGTGGTAGATATCTATATATCTATTGGTATTTATCTGTATCTATCTATAGATAGATATAGATATAGAAAGAGCCAGGCATAGAAATAGAGATAGATAGAGACAGAGATATTACTTGTGTGCAGAAGAAGGGCAAAGGAGGATGCTGATTTGCATGGAATAAAGGGATTATAATCTTTCATCTTATTTTAGCATCTGAGGAGATTGAAAGAAAATTTTAAGTTTGGAGTTTTTAATACTTTTCACTTAAGATTCTAAAGAGCAGAAAGAAAGGTCTCTGGAGTGTGATATACATGGTACTTCCAGAATTTTATAGCATTATTCAGCACAAAAGGGAGTTAACATCTAAATTTCCAACATAGGTAGACAGATACCCAAGCAAAACTACTATGGAGAGGAATAACTTCTTCTGAAAAAAAGAAGGGATAAACACATAGCACCAAGTAGCTAAAGACTATTAGGCTGGAGAAATTTGAGAGCATCCATAAGGAATGCTACAGCAAAGTGGTAAACAATGCAAAAAAAAAAAAGTATAATAAGCAAATTGGGAAAGGCCCAAGAGAAGGTCTCTACTCACAGAGAGGCAATGTCATCTACCTTTGAGACAGCTGCCTGTGTATGACCCAAAGAAATTAAGATTAAAAACATTGAAAGAAATCCACAGGAAGTCTCATAAAAAGTGGACCAAAGGGGTGGCTAGGTGGCACAGTAAGAGCGGCGGCCCCAGAGTTGGGAAGACCCAGGATAGGTTCTGGCCTCGGATACTCAACACCCACACACACACACACAAAAAAAAAAAAAACTGGCTGTGTAACCTTGGGCAAGTTACTTAACCCCAATTGCTTAAAAAAAAAAAGTGGACCAAGTAGCAGACCCATTAAACTTGGAAGTGTCATGAAAAGCTTTTTTTTCTATGCTAGAATCTTGTTTCTATTATAGCTACATGAGTCTGTTATCTATGTATAGTTTACTTTTAGTTATTTACATATACATGAATGTTACTTTTGGTTTAATTTTTCTGTTATGCTTATATGCTTACCCTATGTGGATATGCATATGTAGTCCTCCAGTGACATATCCATTATTATGTCCTTCCTGAACTTTATACATGTAGTTACTAAATTAGTTTGTTAAAAGCTACTTTGCATTGTACTAAAACTACTGCATGTATTTTAGTATATACTTGCTTTGAATGGAACCCTAAGCTACTCTGGAAGATGGAGTCATCTGTGTTTTTTTTTTTTATTTAAAGTGCTGATGCTTATTTTGATGCTGTATGCAATTCCCAGTGTTCTACATCTCTGTACCTTTGTATATAGAGACTGCTCCTTGTTCCTGGAATGCTCTCTCTCCTTAGAATCTGTACCTTCCTTCAAAGCTCAGCTAAAGCACCATCTGCTTTATAAGGCATTGTTTTGTTCTAGTGTGTCTCCCCAGCCAAATTACACACATACTCACACGCATATACATGTATACACATATAGTGTGTATATATGCTACATATATAAATGTATGTGTATCTGTATAGGTGGGTACATATATGAATAGGTATATAAATATATGTACATATATGCATATATAGTTCTTACATATATATGTAGTATATATGGTATATATATATATATATATGTATAACATGTAAATTTGTGTCAATACATCTTGTCTCCTCCAAATATAAAGCAAGCTCCTTGAATAAAGGATATGTTTTATTGTCATCTTTGTATCCATAGCACCTAGCACAGTGCCAGGCACATAATAAATAAGGATCAATTTTCTTATGTTCCTTTTTTAAATTTTATTTTTGACTCAAATACCAGAACACAAATACAGACTAGAGAACAGAAACAAAAATGTATCATAAACTTAAATATTGGAACTCAAATACAAAGTAAGGAAGAAAAATGTCATGTTCATAGCAGAACATGAGAGGATTCAAAATATGTAACAAGTTTTCCTTTCAAGAAAGCCTGTTTGATAAATAATACACATTGTGTTGAGAACTGTGCATCTTTTCTTTGCTTACTTGTAAGTGTTCTTTTGTTCTCTGCTGTGAACTTTTTTATTTTGCCCCCCGCCCCACTACAACAAAATTTAGATGTTTCTCTGTAGCTATAGAGATATACATATATACATACATATATAGACATATATTTTTCCCAAACAAATTCTACTCCTGATCTTTGTCTTTATGTTTCCGAATAGCTCTTGCTTCCTATCCCTCCTGCCTCTTCTACTTTTCTTCTACCCTCTACCTTGCCTTCCCCTGACTTGTCTAACCCTCTTCAAGGATCCCTCCCCTAACTACCCATTCCCATAAATTTAACCACACTTCTATACCCTCCTTTTACACATTCCCTCAGCCTCTCCTCTAAAGATCTCTCCCTCGTTTTCTCCCACATCTCAATCCCCCTACCATTTTATTCCTTCTGAGTTTAGAAGACTTTTACACTCTTCTAAATATATATGGATTGTTCCTCTTATACCCATTCCTGATGAAACTAAGTTATCAGAACTACTTGCCCTCCTCCCCCAATTCACCTGTTTTTAATTCTTCCTCTTGCACCTCATTTGTATAAAATAATTGCTCTTTTTAACTCTTCCTAAATGATTTTACTTTTTAAATATTTATCATACTCAGGTTTACCCCAATCTTTCTTATGAGCTACCTAATTATTAATAAAAATCTTAGACATACATTTTACATATATAAAAAGTAAACAGTCTGTACTTATTGAATCCCTTATAATCAGTTTTTGGCTCTTATATGTCAAATCTTGTATATCAAATATTCTATTAAGTTCAGGTTTTTGTTTTTGTTTTTTTAACAAAGTCTTGAAAGTCTGAAAGTTGATCAAATGTCCTTTTTTTTCATTCAGGATTATGCTGAATTTTGCTGGGTATGATATTTTCAGTTGAATCCCCAGTTGTTTTGCTCTTTGATATATAGTATTCCAAGACCTGCGGTCCTTCTCCATTGCTAGGTCCTGTGTGATTCTAATTATGGCACTATCATATTTAAATTGTTTTATTTTTGTTGATTTTAATATTTCATCCTTGAGCTGGGGATTTCAGAATTTGACTATGATATTCCTATGAGTTTTCCTCATAGGATCTCTTTTTAAGTGGTGATTGATTGGATTTTTTTTCTATTTCTACTTTCCCCCTTGTTTTAATGCTTCAGAACAATTTTCTTTAATTATTTCTTGTATTATTGTATCAAGATTCTTTTTTATTATAACTTTCAGTTACTCTGATTATTTTTGTTTTCTTGATCCATTCTGAAAATCTGTTGTTTTTTATAAGATGTTTCACTTTCTCTTCTACTTTTTTCATTGTTCATATTTTGTTTGATTATTTCTTGATCTTTTTTAATTTTGCTGGCTTCACCTTACACAATTCTAATTTTCAAGGTGTCATTTTCTTCCTTAAGATTCTGGATCTCCTTTTCTAATTGATTGACTTTCCTTTCATTATCTTCTTGTTTTCCTTTGGTTATTCTTTTTTTTTAAGTTTTTCTTCCATCTCTATCATTTGATTTTTAAAGTCTTTTTTAAGATCTTCTACAAAGTCTTTTTGGGCAGATGACCATTTGACATTACTCTTTGGGGATTTCTTTACTTCAATATCCTCCTCTGAAAATGAACCCCCTTCTCCTCTATTCCCATAATAGCTTTCTATGGTTGGGTTCTTTCTCCTTTGCCTGTGAATTTTTTGTGGTAATAGCTTAATTTTTATGATCACCTCTAGGATTGGGGTATGGGTGATGGTGCCTCTTGCCCTAGATCTTAAGTTCTCACCTCTAACTTGGAACCAGATATATACCTCCAACTTCCTGTAAGTGCCTGCAGCCAGGGGCATTCTGCCACACCCAACTCCCCTTACTATCCAAGGGTAAAAGTTCCAGTGACTGGCTATAGCAGCAAGCACCCCAATATCCCCAGGGTGACTGCCAGCACAGGTTCTTAGATCTGCTTTTCAAAAGGAAAGCAACTCAAAATGGGTTAACAAGCTTACTTTAATCAAACAAACACACATTACCTAGTTCAGGGGAAAAAGGTCAGCACCCCCAACTTCAGAGTTACAGAACTTACAGATCAAACGGACAGGCTTCCAAACTGTCCAACCATTATATCAATACCAAATCACAGTTACCAGAGAGGGAAGCATCAACATCTGGGTTTTCAAAGCCGGGGGGCTCTCAACAACACAACGGCTTCCCAGAGTCTCATCTGGTCAAATCACACAACACTTCTCAAAGTGAGCCCCAAAGCAAAGCCTCTCCTCAGGGCTTATATAGCCTTCTCCTGGCTCAGAGAATGCAACAACCCTCTGGACCCACTCCCCAATCACAAAGCATCAAGGTGTGGGCCTTCCTGAAAAACAAGCCTCCCACCACAGGCTCCAGGTGCATTTAAGCTAGGGGCAGGGAAGATCTTCAAATCTGCATTTCCATTACACTGGCTAAGGCAGCCTCTTAAACCAACTAACCCCAGGGTTTATTACTTGTTAAAGCAAACCCTAGCCTGGAGGTGCTTACTCTGCAGTGGGACTAAACCTTATCCTGGGATCTTTCTTCTAATTTTCTCAAATTTTCCCAGGAATACCACTTGTTGTGCCCCTATTCTTATTTATTTTTACCTGCACTTTGTTCACCCTAAGATACTCTTTTATCTTTTTTATGGGAGAAAATCTTGAGAGCTTGGAATTTTCTGACCTACTCTGCAATCTTCCCAGAAGCCTCTCCAATTTTGTTTTTTATATATTTTTATAGGATCTAGTGACATCCTGGCTCATTGGTGTCCAATCAGTGAATGATGGATCAGAAATGAAAAAGGATTTATGTGATTAGTCAAAGATCTAAAATTCTATTTAGCAGTGCTGATAAGAAACTTACAGCTTCACAGAGTTGAATGGGCCACTAAGAGGTTAAGTGGTTTCCTCATGATCACAAGGCTAGTATGTAAAGGAGGAAGGATTTGAACCTAGGTCTTTCTAATGCTAAGATTACCTTTCTCTAGCCACTATGCAATGCCACCTCTCTTGAATCTAAATAATGACTATGTCATATACATTTGAATACAAGTAACAAGAGATAACTAGGTATCTTTCCACTTGATTAAATGATACATCCTTTTTTTTTTACAAAAACACAAGGATTCATTAATTGCATAATATGTAAAGTTTTCAGAACCAAGAAAGTCAGGAAGAAATCTTGAAATCTGTTTATTCTAGTAATTCCACAGACTGTCAAATGTCATGCAGAGAGAGACAGAAAGCATGTTGGCCTTCTATGCTGACCTCTTCCTGGACACAAGAACAAAGAGACACAATTCCACTATGCATTAGTCTCTTAGACTGGTTTCTTCCTATCTGTAGGGACCCAGATAATATATCAGGTTCCTAGCTCCTTGGCTAGCCTCTTCCTGTAGTGATCAAAAAGACAGTACTTTTTCATGTGCTCTTCTCCTAAACTGGCCTCTTCTTGACTCTAGGGAATCAGAAAGATACCATTCCATCTATCTCTACCTTCACTACCTATTTTCTGTCCAGGCTCACCTGCAGAGAAAAAAGGACACAAATGTCATTCCATAAATTGCCCTGACTGGTTCTCTCACCTGAATTGTCTAATGCCTAACAGGACTCTACCTGGCAGCTGAACCTCCCTAGTGATGTTGATAACCAACTTGAATTCATTTGTCAGTGATTCATAAACTCTAACCCTCTTGATTCCAGTGATTCTTCATCCCAAGCTTTAATTATTTAAGCTTGTTCTCTGTCTCCCATTGCTCAGTCTCTTATTCTCACCCACTTCAAACCAACTTCCCCAATTCCTCATTCTAAAGCTACCTATCCCTTCTACTGTGTTAACTGGAATACTTCATCCATAGTTAACAAACTTGCTTTCATTTTAAATCTTTTTCTTTACTACTCCCTTCATCTTCGCACTAAGAACTGGATCCCCCCACCCTGAAGATACAGTCTTTCTGGCCACCCTTTCTAACCCTGGTTGTATTTTCACTCCTTACCCCCAACTAACCCATCAAGGTAGGGGAATTGGAATATTCTTAGCCTCCTCATTTTCACTTCTAGGCTCTCTCCCTACTACCATCATTTAGAAAATGTTCCTCCTTTGAGCTTCATCCAATCTGTATCTACCACTAAAATTCTGGTAAATGTTAGTCACCAACCTCTAGGACATTGACCTTTTTTCCTGAGCTCAGTGCCTGGTTTATAGACTCTCTCTCTCCATTTTGCTCCTCAACTCCTGTCCTCAAAATAGGGGACCTCAAGATACATATTGATACTCCCTCAAACATGATAGTCATCATCAGTTTATACACTTTTCCATAACCTACTCCTCCTTTCCACCTCAGCTACACATAGAAGTCAGACCTTTGATCTTGTCATTACTCACAAATGCACCACTTCCATGTACATGGACTCTGACCTCTCCTTATCTATCACAACCTGTTGTCATTCCTCTTCCTTGGAACCCCAAACCTTATTCTTTGTCCTCACCATGACCTAGAATCCCCTAATTCCATAGATCTTTCCTAGGCCGTCACTCCTGCCTTGCCTCTAGTCTCCTATCTTCCTCATCTTGACGCTTTGGTGAACCAATTCACTTCTATATTATTCTCTTCTATTGATACCTTGCCTCCTTTACCTTATTGCCAGTCTTCTCCTGCCAGTCATTAGCTCTGTCTTTGAGAAGGCATAATCCATGTCTTCATTTTTTCTCCTTCTCTATAGTCTAACTTCCAAATCTCATAATTCAACAGAAACTGTTTTCAGCAGTTACCAATGATCTCTAAATTACTAGGAGTTTTCTTTTTGGGATCTTTTTCAGGAGGAGATCGGTGGATTCTTTCAACCTCTATTTCCCCCACTGGGTCTAAAACATCAGGGCAATTTTCCTTGAGAATTTCTTAAAGGATGATTTCTAGGTTCTTTCTTTGATCATGACTTTCTGGTAGTCCTAGAATTTTTAAATTATCTCTCCTGGATCTATTTTCCACATCAGTGGTTTTTCCCATGAGATATTTCACATTGCCTTCTATTCTTTCATTTGTTTGGATCTGTTTAACAAGCATGTTGATTTCTCATAAAGTCACTAGCTTCCATTTGCTCCAGTCTAACTCTGAAGGAATGAATCTCCTCAGTGAGCTTTTGAGATTCTTTTTCCATCTGGCAAATTCTGGCTTTTTAAGGCATTCTTCTCCTCGTTGCCTTTCTGAGCCTCTTTCACCATTTGAGTTAGTCTATTTTTTAAGGTGTTATTTTCCTCAGTCAGCTTGTTGACTGTCATTTCCTACTTTTCTTGCATCTTTATCATTTCTCCTCCCAGTGTTTCCCCCACTTCTCTTATCTGCTTCTTAAGGTCCTCTATGGCTTGTAGCCAGCTTGTATTTTCATTTGGGGCTTTTGGTGTAGGATTTCTGACCTCACAGTCCTCCTCCATGCTTTGATCCTCTTTGCCCCTAAAATAGGTGTCCAATGTTGAATTTTTCTGTATATTTTGTTTCATTTGCCTAGGCATGTTGCCACTTAATTACTTGATTTTTGCGCTTGTTGGCACAGTAGGACTCTGCCACCAGACAGGAGAGCTTCTGCCTCCATGGGCGGAACAACTTCCAGAGGTTGGGTGGCCTCTGTAAAGCCTCCACCCACTCTGGCAAATTGGATACCTACCCCAAACTTCCCCCCCAGACCACAATCCAGATCCAGGCAGTTTAAAGCAAGAGCAATTAACCCCCAGACTGATTGCTGGATCTCCCTACAGTTTGCAGACCAGGAGCTAGAGCAGCCATTGACACTGCAAAATGGCTTCTGTGCAGCTGTTTCTTCAGCAGCTTTTCGCCCCCAGGGGAGGAAGCCTATGCGTTCCCCAAGTACTGCTCCCAAAGTCCATAGGGCACTAACCTCTCACTTTGTCCTAGGCATATCTGTGCTGATAATTCTGGAACCGCCATAGCTCCTGGTGTTCTGGGGTCCCTCCACCTGGCTGCTGGCCCAGCCACCCCAGGGCTAAAACCCAAGGCTCACTCGGGCCTGGGCTCAGCTCCCAGAGCACTGCGCTGTCAGTTCCCAGTGCTCTGTGCTGCCTGCTTTCAGAGTGATGTGCTCACAGCTCCCTGCAGGGCTGCTGGGTTCTCCTCAGCGGGAGGTTAGCTTCTCTGTGTAGTTCTGTGGGTGCTGGGGCTCCAGAAGTTGTTCAGAGTTCCCTTTTACATTGTTTGGAAGTTGTGTGGGGCAGAGAACCTTGGAAGTGCTGTTTCTACTCCGCCATCTTGGCTCCGCCCCCAGCACCACCAATGATCTCTAAATTGCCAAATCCAATGATATTTTCATATTCCTCATCCTTCTTGACTTCTTTGTAACCTTTGAACTTGTTGACCACCCTCTTCCCTTTAATATTCTCTCCTTTCTAGGTTTCAGTGATATGTCTCCATGTCAATTTTCCTTTCTGACTACACAGTTTTCTTTGCTTAATCTTCATCCAGACTATGTCAGCTAAACTTGAGTATCACACAGGGCTCAGTCTGGGGCCCTTTCCTCTTCTCCCTCTAAACTATTTCACTTTATGATCTTATAAGCTCCCATGGATTCTATTTTCATTACTATTTACCCAGCCTGAACCTCTCTGTTTACCTCCAGTATCACATCTCCAACTGCCTATTGGACACTTCAAAATGGAAATCCTATAGCCATCTTAAATCAATATGTCCAAAACTGAACTAATTAACTTTACCCCTAAGCCCTCCTCTTCCAAAGTTCCCTATTACAGTCAAGGATATCACAATCCTCCCAGTTCCCCATGCTCACAACCTTGGGTCATCCCTTTCAACATTCATATCCAATGTTTAATCAAGTCCTTTCAATTTGGCCATCATAACAATTCTCATATATGCTCCCTTTTCTCCTCTGACACTGCCACCTGGTTAATGGCCGGCTGCAGATCATTAGCACTTTACAACTGGACTATTGTAACAGCTGGCTGGTTGCTCTCCCTTCCACAACTTTCTCCCAATTAATGTATCCCACTCACTTGTCATAATTATCTTCCTAAAGTATAGGCTCTCTCTCTCTCTCTCTCTCTCTCTCTCTCTCTCTCTCTCTCTCTCTCTCTCTCTCTCTCTCAAACACACACACACACACACACACACACACACACACACACACACGTTTAACAAACTCCAATGGGTCCCTATTACTCCAGGATCAAATATAAAATCCTCTGTTTGGCATTCAGTCTTCATACCCTGGCTTCTCCTACTTGTTAAGTCTTCTTATACTTTACTCACCTCCACATACTTTGCAACCCAATAGCATTGACCTCCTTACAATTTCTCTCTCTAGATACTCCATGTCCCAGCTCTGGGCATTTTCACTTACTGGCCCCATGACTAGATTCTCTCTCTTCTCATCTCTGCCTCTTCACTTCTTTTCATTCCTTCAGAGCTTAGCTAAATTTTGTTGCTGCTGTTGTTGTTGTTGAGTTGTTTTTAATCAATCAATTTAGTGTTTTCATGGCCAAGACACTAAAGTGGTTTGCCATTTCCTTCTTCAGCTCATTTTATAGATGAGGAAATTGAGGCAAACAGGGTTAAGTGACTTTCCCAGGGTTGCACAGCTCGTAACTATCTGAGGCCTGAAACTCTAACCACCATGCCACCTATCCACCTTCTAAAGAAGCCTGTCCCTCTCCATCTTTCACACTAGTCCCTTGCCTCTGTTGACTATCTCCAATTTATCCTGTGTATATTATGTTTATATATAGTTGTTTGCATAATGTCTCCTGCAGCAAACTGTGATCTCTTTGAGAGCAAGGCCAGTCTTTTGCCTGTTTTTGAACGCTTCACTCAGTGCCAGGTATATACTATGTGCTTAATAAATATTTATTGATTGACTGACTTTACTAATTAACATAATGCTAACATAATGTATTTGCATCACCCTCTTAATAATGAATTTTTCATTCCTCTAAGACTAGTTGCATAGTAATAAATGAGGTTAGAAATGAGACTCCTTTTAAATACATAAATACAGTGAACTAACAATCTATATTTTCTTCATTTTTTAATATGTTAAAACAGGAAGAGATTTATTTTTTTGTCTTTTTTTGTGGAGAGGGGAAGGCAGGACAAGTGATTTGCTCAAGGTCACACAGCTAGTAAATGTTAAATGTCTGAGGTCAGATTTGAACTCAGGTCCTCCTGACTCTAGAGCCAGTGCTCTATTCACTGTGACACCTAGCTGCCCAGGAAGAGATTTTAAAGAGATTATCTAGTCCACCCTCCTTATAAAACTAACATAAGCCATTCCAGATATAATAAATAACATTATATAAAATATAGATAATAATAAAAGTAAATAAGTAATCCTCACCAACTACCACTGAAAGAACAGGCATACCAGCATAACTCAAGCAACATGCTTCTTGAGGGAGAAACTGGATGTAGCAGGTGCCAAGACAGTTGAAGCACCACCACCACTTGACCACAATTTCCCCTCAGACCATTATAGAGACCCAATATAGTAGCCTAAACTCAAAAGTTTTGGGAATAGCATCGCCTTTAGCCCAATGACCATAGCCATCATCCTGGGAAACAACATCTGTGGAGACGCATTGCAGTATGACAACTCTTCCTATACGTAATATAGTCATATCTATTTAAGACCCCCAAAAGAAAGTCATTGTCACTAATATCCTTGGAACTGTCAAACAGCTCAACAGAAATTGATATGATTATACCCATGGAAATGACATCAAAGAAAAGGCATTACCATCTGCTTTGCTTCTGTAATCTAAGCACCATGGCACCAGGCAATGAGGAAACAAAACTATCACTCTTTGCAGAGAATATAGTGGTATATTTAGAAGATCCTAGAGAATAAGCTAAGAAGAAAAGTTAAAATAACTTCAGTAAAGGTGCAGGATATGAAATAAATCCACAAAAACATAAGCATTTCTATATACTACCAACAAAATCCAGCACCAAGAGATAGAAAGATAAATTACTTTTAAAATAACTGCAGACAATACAAAAACATTTAGGAGTCTACCTGCCAAAACAAACCCAGAGATTATATGAACATAAATATGAAAAAAATTTGACACAAATAAAGCTAGGTCTCAATAATTAGAGAAATGTTAATGGCTCATGGATTGGCTGAGCAATATAATAAAAATCACAAGTCTACCCAAGTTATTTTACTGATTTAGTGCCGTACAAATCAACTACCAAAGTGTTGCTTTTACAGAACTAGAAAAAAATATATAGTAACCAAATTCATCCAGAGGAGTAAAGAGTCAAGAATATCAAGGTAATCTATGAAAAAAATGTTAAGGAAGGCAGCCTAGCAGTTTCAGATTTTAAACTATATTACAAAGCAGAAACCGTGAAATCTGTTGCTGGCTAAGAAAAAGAATGATACAGATTAGGTACACATAGTAGCAAAAAAAAACCCCATAGAAATGAAGTGTTTGATAAACCCAAAGATACAAGTTTTTGGAATAAGGATTCAAATTGTGCCAAAATTTGTCTAATTTACAAAAAATTCCTAGAAAAACTGGAAAGCAGTTTGGCAGAAAATAAGCATAAACCAACATCCCACACGGTATACAAAGGTCAAAATGGATAAATGATTTAGACATAAAAGGTGATCTCATAAGTAAATTAGGAGAGCATGGGAAAATGTACTTGTCACATCTATGGATAAGGCAATAGTCTATGATCAAAGAAAATATAGAGGAGATTACAAGAAAATAAAAATAATTTTGATTACATGAAATTAAAAAGCTTTTGTGCAAACAAAATTAATGTAGTCAAAATTAGAAGGAAAATAGGAAATTGGGGGAAAATTTTTTACAATTTTTTTCTGATAAAGACCTCATTTTTCAAATATATAGAGAACTGAGACAAATTTATAAAAATGATAGAATAGGCAGTTTTCAGAAAAAGAAATCAATACTATCAATAGACACATAAAATGGTCTAAATCAGTACTGAGCAGATAAATGCAGATTCAAACAAACTCTGAGATATCATTTCACATTTATCAGATTGGCTAACATGACAGAAAAAGAAAAATGACCAATGCTGGATGGAATTATGCCCAAAGGGCTATGAAACTGCACATACCTTTGACATAGCAAAGATTTTTATCTTCTAATCTGTGTCCCAAAGAGATCCTCCTCAAAAAGTGTAAAGGACCTATTTGTACAAAAATATTTATAGCAACTCTTTTTGTGGTGGCAAAGGATTGGAAATTGAGATGTCTATCAATTACGGAATGGCTAAACAAGTTGTGTTACATGATTGTCATGGAATACCATTGTGTTCTAAGAGATGACAAGCAAAATGTTTTCAGCAAAACCTGGGAAGTCATAGTCTCACTCCCCTGTTTACAGAGGAGGAAACTGAGGCTCAGAAAGATTGGATGATCTGTCTAAGATCACATAGTAAGGAGCCTGTGAAGGAGGCCCTCTGTCCATCTGTGGTGCTGAGGCCAAAAGGAGGACAAAGGAACTAGCATTCAGGCCTCTTCATTCCTGCTGGTGGCATCAACTGTCTTTCAGTATGGTGATCAGTATACTTGAGGGAAAAAAGTCTAAACTTACAAGTGGCAGTATTCCCTTTTTACTAGTACATAAATGCTGTTTCTTATTTATATCATTTAAATGCAGCATGTGGTCATGGTACTTGGTAATGTTTGAGTGAACACTTCTACAATAAAATTTTGTTACTTTGAAAAAAAAGAAAAATCTGGGAAGACTTATATGAACTGATGCAAGGTGAAGTGAGCAGAACCAGGAGAACATCATACACATATTCAATGATGGACTGTGAATGACTTAACTATTCTCAGTAATACAATGATCTAAGACCATTCTGAAGGGCTCATGATGAAAAATGCTATCCAACTCCAGAGAAAGAACAAATAAAGTCTGAATGCATATAAAAGCGTATTTCTTTTTACTTTATTTTTCTTGTGGTTTTTTTGGTGTGTTTTCTTTTACAATATGGTTAATACAGAAATATGTTTCACATGACTGTATATGTATAACCTATAACAAATTGCCATCTCAGTGAAGGGAAAGGAGAGAGAGGAAGAGAGAAAATTTAAAACTCAAGATATTTAAATAATTTTTAAAATTTGCATGTAATTGGGAAATATTTAATAAAATAACTAAAATATTTTAAAAGAAGATGAAGAAATGAAAAGAATGGGCATGATAGAGTTTATTGAATGGGGGAGTGAAATGTTTAGACCTATGCTTTACAAATACCGTTTTGGAAGATATGGAGAGGATAGATTGGAGGAGAGAAGAAATCTGGTGGGTGGACTATTAGAAGGTGTTAGCATGGGCTCTGTAGTAACTATACTATATGTTAGAACTTCTCTTCTCCACAGCAGATTAGGACAATGGAGTTACACAATGACCAGGCAGCTAGAAGTGTTTCTGAGACTCAGAACTGCTTGACCTATCAGTGATCCTTTGAGAGTGATTTCTAACTGAATTTTGGAGATACCTGTAGTAGCCAGAAATCACAGAACTAGCCTTGACCAGTTCAAGGGCAACCATGCAGACTAATGACCTTGCTTGAGACTTTCTGAATATCCTGCTGCTGGGTTTATTATATCTACAAATGTCTTCTTCCTTAACTACCACCACCACCATTACCACCCACTCCTCACCCCCAATATCCCCAGACTCTCCCATCTGAAAGTTTTTAAAACTTGTATTATCTTGCCCTTTTTCTACTCCCCTTTGAGCAGCTAAGAAATTTCTCTCCTTCTCTGATGCCTTGCAAGATCTTCCCTCTCTTGCAAGCTTTTTTTTGCCAGACAATAAACACTTTGTAATCTGTGCTCACACTCTGTTTCATTTAGGGTCTTTTTTTGAACCCAGAAGCCTTTTCTTAACAAAGGCTATTGCAGTAATCTAGTGCCTAAATTTGGCAGAGTTGAACTCTTTATAACAACTCTATATTCCCGAAATTACACACCATTATATGGTTTATAATATCATAAGTTTTCATGGCCAAAATAAAATATCTTTGTGAAAAAAAATAATCAAGGCAAGAGGTGATGAGGTGCTGAACCTGATGACCAATGAAAGATTGGTGAAATTCAAAACTATTATAATAGATAAATGATATTTTCTTTTCTTTTCTTTTTCTTTTTTTTTTGGAGGGCAATTGGGGTTAAGTAACTTGCCTAAGGTCACACAGCTAGGTTTTTTTTTTGTTTGTTTCTGTGTGTTAAGTGTCTGAGGTAAGATCCGAACTCAGGTCCTTCTGACTCCAGGGCCGATGCTCTACTCACTGTGCCATCTAGCCGCCCCGATAAGTGATATTTTCTAAAAGAAGGCCAGTTAAGTATCCCACTCAATCAATCAACAAGATTTTATTGAACAATTACCATGTTGTGCTAAATATTGAGGATACAAAGTTTAAAATGAGACAGTCCCTGACTTCAAGGAGTTTATATTCTAATGGGAAAGAAATGCCCACATATAGGTATAGACACAGCACATAGAAAACAAGCAAGAGGTAATGTTCAGTACACAGGTATTAGCATCTGAAAGGACCAGGAAAGATTTCTTATAGAAGGCAGTACCAGAGCTATCTTGGAAGAAATCAATGATTCCAAAAAAAAGTGTAAGTGAGAAGAGAGAGAATTCTAGTTATGGGGAACAGGAAGTGCAAAAGTGTGGAGAGAGGAGATTGAATATTATGGATGAGCAGTAGCTATTTGGTTGGCATGGCTAGACTGTAAAATGTGTGGAAGAGAATAATGTATAAGACTAGAAAAGTAGGAAGGGAAAAGGTATCTAGTGTTAAACAGAGAAAAGTAATTAATGATAATCCCAATTTTGGACATATTGAGATTGAGAAGACTATGGAATTTCCATTTTGAAATGTCTAAAAGGTACATTGTGATAGAATTCAGAAGAGAAACAAGGATTGGATCTATAAATCCATAAATTATCTATATGGAGATGACATAAAACACATGCTAACTGATAATATTACCAAGTAAGAGGGAGGGAAGAGAGAAGAAATGGAAGCCTAAGCCAGAGCCTAGGATACACCCATACTTAGGTGTTATGACATGGATGCTGATTCAACAAAGGATGCTGAGAAAGGGCAATTAGGTAGGTAAAAGAAAAATTAAGAGAAAGCCTTGTTGTGAAAACCCAGCAAGGAAAAATCGTCAGGAGCAGAAGATAGTCAACATTGTACATTGTTAAATGCTGCAGAAGGATGTCAATAATGGCAAGAAGGATGAGGACTAAGGGGTGGAAAGGATCGGTTTTGGCAGTTAGGAGATCATTGGTAACTTTAGAGAGGAAATTTAATTGAATGATGAGGTCAAAAGTCAGATGACAGAGGATTTAAAGGAATATGAAAGGGGAGGATTCAGAGGCACTGATTGTAGGCAACTTTTTCAAGAGATAGCGTTTCATTAGAAATACCCCAGAGAGGAATTTAAATTTGCCATCTTCCACTTGGTTCATTTCCTTTCCTTTGACAATCACTCCACCTCAGCTATTTCAGAAGCTAGGTATCTGTTGTCTTTTTTTCCTGTCTCCAGACCCATGTATGATTATAAATATCATTAGTTGAGTGTTTAAAAAAAGTATTAATAACCAGTTCGACTCAAAACAAAGAGCCAGTAAAGCATTCTAATTCCCTTAGTCTACAAAGTATACTATGTTGAGTTCCTAGGAAGTCAATATATTAATGCTTTTTAAATGCCTTGATCACTATATAGTTTTACCAATGTCATTGAAGCTCATGTAATAATTGTCAGGTTCTCCTGAGAATAAAAATGAATTTTCTTTACACTTTAATCAACTTTGTCGCATCCATGACAAGTCCTCTGATAATGCTGAGACATATAATTATGTCTCTTAACTTCAAATAAAGTTTAAGTTGATGAGGAGTGCTGATAATTTTTGCCTGAAACTTTCATCAGATTACCAAGCCAGAGATGACAGTGCATCATGTTCATTTTGTGACTCCCAGAATGCAATGGAAGGAATCATTAAGATCAGTAAAGTACACTTCCATCTTTTATTTTATCCAAGATAAAACTGGTAATCCCTCCTTCCCTGTTTTTTTTTTTTATGGGGTAGGGCAGGGCAGTTGGAGTTAAGTGACTTGTCCAAGGTCAAATGGCTATAGTAAGTATTAAGTGTCTGAGGCCAGATTTGAACTCATGTCCTCCTAACTCCAGGGCCAGTGCTCTTTTCACTGCCACACCTAGCCGCCCCCTTTCAAGCATTCTTGATGAAAAAACCAGAGCTGAACAGAAAATTTGACTCACTGTGCCACCTAGACACCCCTCCCTGTTTTTATTTAGAGGAGGAAATCTAAAGTCCATCATCTCCGAATAAAAGGTAAAGCACCTATAATTATGGATCCACACCACAGGATCATAGATATAAATGTGAAAGTGACTCTGGAGACCACTAAGTCCATACCTCTTATTTTACAGAGGTTAAGTGACTTGCCCAGGGTCATTCTAGCATTCTAGTGCCTGAGGCAGACTTTGAACCCAAGTATTCTTGACCTCAAGTCTAGTATTCAATTCACCATTGTAAACTCTCTATCTCCGTTTCTCTCTCTCTCTCTCTCTCTCTCTCTCTCTCTCTCTCT
Organism: Gymnobelideus leadbeateri; assembly: GCA_011680675.1. Taxonomy (NCBI): domain Eukaryota; kingdom Metazoa; phylum Chordata; class Mammalia; order Diprotodontia; family Petauridae; genus Gymnobelideus; species Gymnobelideus leadbeateri. Next base: position 94,821 of record WOXC01008027.1, read on the forward strand.
CTCTCTCTGTTTCTCTCTGTCTTTGTCTCTGTCTGTCTGTCTCTCTCCCTCCTTCCATTTCTTCTCCCTCATACATTTTAATTCAGTGAGCACTATGACAAATGAAACCTATTTCATAGATCCATACTTGTAAAGTATTTTATCTTCCACAAATCCTAATATCAAAAATACCTTTATTATTTATAGAAAAGAGAATAATAGATATCATAGAATCCCATAGATTTTTCTATCCCCCAGTTCTAAAATAATAACCTTTAGAAGCATATAATTTGGAAACCAAAAAGCCAAAAATGTCAATATATTAATCTCCCTCTAAGCTTTCAGTTATCAGTGTCCTTGCCTATTGTTCCTCACTGAAGCAAAAATTGGATGTTCATGGGCAGTGTCAAATTTATGGTGAGAGTCAAATCATTAATAACAAAGTATTCTTCAACTATTGCCTTCATATCCCTTAGCATGAGTAATGTCTGAAACAGAGAATGCATTAAAAAGACTGCCATATTTTTTTCCACCGGAATCCTTCCACCAAAAATTAACAAGACTTGAAACAACCCAGATATATTAAGGGTCAGTAAACTTTTCAGTTTGAATCTGTGGTAGTAGTGGCCAATAGAGTACCTGGAAGGCTGAACCCTTCTAAAAATTAAGCCCAAATTTTGTGAGAGAGAATTTCACAGGAATTATCAAGCCTATGGACTATCAGTCAAGTAACATAAGGGGTAGAGTGCTGGGCCTGAAGTCAGGAAGACTGATCTTCCTGAGTTCAAATTTGGCCTCAGATGCTTAACTAGCTGTATAACCCTGGGAAAATCATTTAACCCTCCTTGCCTCAGTTCCTCATCACAAAATGAGCTAAAAAAGGAAATGGCAAACCACTCCAATATCTTTATCAAGAAAACTTCAAATGGGGTTACAAAGAGTCAGACATGATTGAAAAGTCTGCAGGACAACAATAAACTTATTTCAAAGATATAGTCAAAAAAATTCCAACCAACAACAACATGCAAGCATTTTCTCCGACATCTCTGGGATCTAATCCCTTCACATACACCACCTCAATATCAGGAGAGGAGAAGGTAATTAGGCTCATCGTTTAACTCAGTTCCAATATAGCATTAGTTCCATTAAGTTCAAGTCCAAGGTCAGCAGTACTAATTCCTATTTTCAGCCCCTGGACTCTGCTTCTCAAGGAATCATTGCTGAGCTGACTGCAGTGTCCCACCTAGACTCCAAAACTCCCATGGTTATCCTCTGTACTTATAACAGGGAAGCACAGACCGGAAAGCCAAAGCCTTAGGCCCATTTCTCAGGGACTCATAGCCGTCTGGGTAGAGGGGATACAAAGGGGACCTCAGGCCTTTCCCCCTCACAGCCTGCTATTACCTAGAGGAGGGAAGGAGTCCCTTGCTCTCAAATAAAAATGTAGGGGAAAGCCTGGATAGTGAACAAACAGTTTTTAAGGCAAAGCTTGTTGTGGCTACATTGCAAATGAAAAAAAAACGATCCTCCCAGTTGTGCTGCAGGCCAACGAACAATACTTTCAATGTACCAGTTCTCCAGCCCCCCAGATGTAGATCCACAGTCATCTTCCTTGTGGATGATATGTTCTTAGGTGGTCAAGGCATGCACCAAACGCCCCCATTATTCTAATTTAATAGTGTTTACCACACACTTTTTATTCATACAATGTATTCCTTATCTTGTACACATCAGTCTAATACCAGAATCATTACTGTTCAGCATTTATAAACAGAAATATCATTAACATTTACATAAATAGAAGCTCGGTTCAAACCTTGTTCCTCTGTTTACTCATTTACTCATCCTTTGATACTTGGATGATAAATGATAATCCCTATTGTACTCTTCTATCATGCTGAACTATTTTTTCTAGGGTCAGGGAGAGAAAAACATTGTTAGTCTCTGTGAATATCTCCTGAGGTTATCATTAATATTAGTAGGAGCAGCCACAGATGTAAGTACTATATAATTTTCAACAATTTTAGCTCTTCTATCCTACTTTCCATTCTTTTAACATAGCGAACAACAATATTGAATGTAATCATGTTATAATATAGCGTAACTAGGTGTCTACTTTGGACAAGAGTACATTCCAACAGGATTAAAATTCCATTCTACAAAGGCGATATATGAGCTCAGTTGGAAGAAATGAGTATTCAGGAACCATAAATAATCCTTTCACACTATGACAGGTAATTCTAGTGCAGGCAAAAGGATGATATTTAAATGATAATAGATTTTCTATCTGGCAGGTACCTTGCACAGACTCCAACACTTAGAGTGATAGAAATGGTCATTTGTAAAGAAGAGTGGCCTTTTAAGTTTCCTGACCTAAAGAAATCTTTTCTAATTAATGAGAAGCTTTCAGCGAGCTTCCTCATGTCTGTTATTTCTGATTTTGTTAACTTTATTTAAAATATTCAAGTGCTATGTAATTCAATCCAATTCAGCACAGAAAGAGCTATAAAGAGCCTACTATGTACACAGCATTGTGCTAGTTGCTAGAGGGAAATGCAGCCCTCATGAAATTTATGATCTAGGGAATATAATCAATTCACACAAATAGAATGTGATGCCATTGGAAGTGCTATGAGAGTTCCAAGGAAGGAAAAATTATTGCTTGCAGGAGTATCATGGAAACTGGACATCAAGGCTATGCATTTCCCAGGCCTTTCTATAACCATGCTTTTACTTCCCTACATAGAATGCCCTTGCCTTTTCCTCAACTCTAATCTCCTAACCATCTTTCAAGAATCAACAAAAAATGCTATGAAGTCCTCCTTGATTCCCCCACCCAACTATGAGTTGGAAATGATCTTGCCTCCTTGTAGAACATTTTCTGTATCTCTCCTATACATACATTAGCTTTACTATTTCAGCTCTCCTCTCTGAACTTCAATTTCTTCATCTATAAAATGTGAGGATTGGACTAGATGATTTTCAAGGTGCTTGAAGTTTTCTCTAAAATCCTATGATTCTCATTTTCTTTCTCTCCCCCACTAAATAAATAGGGAAAGAAAGGAGGCAGCAGAAAAAGACAGAAACACAGGGGTGCAGGTATTTACTGGAGAATAGTAAAACTATTGGGAAAATGTCCACCTAGGTACAAATATGCACACTTATCAAAAATTATTTCTATATAATGAAAAAAGAATATTTAGTAATAACCCTAAAAGGAAGGGATCAAGTGTTTATTAAGTGCCTATCATTTGCCAGACACAGTGCTAAGCGCTTTAAAATATTAACTTATTTTAGTCTCACAACAAACTCTAGGAGATAGATGCTACTATTATTCTCATTTTATTTTGGTTTTTGTTTTTTTGTTTTTTGGAGGGAGGAAGGCAGGGCAATTGGGGTTAACTAACTTGCCCAAGGTCACACGGCTAGTAAGTGTTAAGTGTCTGAGGCTGGATTTGAACTCAGGTCCTCCTGGCTCCAGGGCCAGTGCTCTATTCACTGTGCCACCTAGCTACTCTGATTATTCTCATTTTTAGCTGAAGAAACTGAGGCAGACAGAAGTTGAGTGACTAGCCCAGGGTTACATGGCCATGTTTGAACTCAGGTCTTCCTAACTTCAGACCCAGAATTCTATCCACTATGTCACCTAGTTCCTTCCATAGATCTGTAGTCTATATAATGAGAATAATGGGAATCAACAGAAATTATGAGAGATGATTAGATAAATATAAAGGGCTCCAGATCTTTCCCTCTAAGACCATATGGCCCCCAAGAAAGATGGCTGCCTTAACATATTCCTTTATTCTTTTCTGTTCTAGGTAGATGGAGTAGAATCTCTAATCTGGGTCAAAGCATGAGCCACAGGAATTGGACAGTAACAATCCAGACTGAATTTTTAAACCAGAATAATATTGATGCATAGAGAAACTCCCTTTGGAAATAAACTTTGCAACCTGAACCCAGCAGAAGGACTCATCCAGTAGGGATGCTGCCTTTGGGTGTGAATTTGTTATGACTAATGTAGGAATTGAGTTAAGTTGTGAGCTTAATTCTACCCAAGAGACTAAGGGTGGTGTAGGGAGAGGCCTGTGCCTGTAAAGAGTTGAGGGAAATGTTTATTTTTGCCATATATTTAAACTAAATAACCTTTATAAAAGCTATGTGGAGTTAAATGGTTAAATAGAACTGGGGATACTAACTGCCATCCCCCTAAAATGAGAGGAACATAGTTGGTAAAGGGTTGAGCCAAATGCAGAGGAAATAGATATTCTCAAACCTCTCAGGGTGCCTTGGAACCCAAAGAGAGATGTAATAATTCTCAGAGAATGGGGCCAGAGCATACATACTATATATACAATTGTTCTGCAAGAAGATGATGGTAATGGATTAACTCACTTGAGCCCTCTTGAGCCTACTTTGTCACTCACGCAGTTTTCCCAACTATTAGGAAACAGGAAAAAAGAGAAAGAGACAAAGACTCTTCTCACCAGGTACAGGCAGCAGCACTTCTCTCTACTACCCTCAGAAGAAATAAAGAACCATGCTGCTCTCTGCCACTCCATCATCCTCTGGGAAGCATAGCCTTCTATTATAGCTGACCAAAGGTACCCTTTCCTGTTCCTACCAAAAAAAAAAAAACCTACCCATATGTCTTTGTTGAAATTCATTATTTTTGGACAGGAACTAAGTAGGCGATGGATAACACTTCCCCTCATGTGAAACGGAAGAACCTTGTCAGCTCTAATTACATTACAAAGGATAGCTACACAAGAAGGCTGCTAAACCTTCTGAGGCATGAGACTTTGGAAATAAACATACCAGAGTTTATATACTTAAATGTGTTGTCTGTCAAAATAGTCCCCTTGGGAGGCTATATGCTTATTACAATGATGTTTCTATTCCTTTGGAATAACCTTCAGAAACAGTTTATACATAAAACAGCTGTTCTGAAGTAAAATCAGATCATATTCAAAATTCACTGGGTTAAAAAAATGATGTTACAATTCGAATCTAAGAAGAAGTGAAGAAAAAGCAATTCCATGAGGTAAAACTTTTCATAAGGAAAACTGATTATTTGGAAAGCTATTTTCCAATTGTTGTCCTGTTCAACAAGTTCTCAAGTTGAAGTGCTTTGAGATGATCAAGAAACTAAATTTGCAGTTCCATCTTTAGTTAAAGGCGCAAGAGTGGTTCAGTTGAACTAGCCTATAGAGACCATTCTAAGGAACATGCCCCCAAAGTTCCATGTAAATGTCTAGGGCCTCTTTAGGCATGGTGACTCAACATTTGGATCATACAGAAATAATGAGCTCCTGGGCTATTTCCAGTCACATGGTATCCTAGGGCTGAAAGGACTTATTGATTTGGTTTGATTCAGAAAATCTTGAGTGGCCTCTCATTACTTCCCTACCCCATGACAGGGGTGGGAAAGGGGGAAATGTGGCAGAGTGCCACATCTGTTAAAAAGGGAAAAACAACTTCCAGATGGTATTTTCTTCCCTTATTTCTCTTGATTGCATTCTATCCTTCTGAGGCTTCCAGTGAGAAGTTGTGGATAGTCCTTCCCCACTCCAGCATTGTGGTGACCTCACCTGCATGGAAGCTAGCGCAGCAAGGTTAGGCTAGGTGGGTTTGCCCCTAGATCTCTGGCTTTCCTTTTCTTCTCCTGTGTTTGTTCTTTTCTGATCCATGATCAGTATGTCTCTGTTCTGAGACAGGTATGCTTAGGCTTAGAGGCCATCCTGTTAGTAACAAGTCATCTAGAATTTCCAGGGTTCAATGAGTAAAGCTGCTTGGTAGCAAGGAGAATCTCTTCATCACACAATGAGGAATCTTCATCCATAGATGAAAGGATCCTTCCAATCTGTCCCATTTTATCAGTGGACATTGTCTTGACAGAGAAGAGCCAAAATGAAATGTAAAATGCCTAATTATCTGTCCTGCAAAGGGTTTCATGTTCTGATAAGGTTTAACTATCAGTCTCCCAGCAGATTGTAAAAGTAGATATAAGTTAAGTTATTGAATCCCTGATCCAAGTTGGTCTGTTAATATGAGCTATGTTTTCTATTTATCATTTCCTTTGTGTGTAGGAATAAAATGTCTATCCTACATCTCATTCATATAGCACATTTAATCCTCTTTTTCTGCTCCCCTTTTTTTTGCTTTTTAGAGGGGGGAAGGCAGGGCAATTGGGGTTAAGTGACTTGCCCAAGATCACATGGCTAGTAAGTGTTAATTGCTCTATTCACTGCACCACCTAGCCAGCCCTCTGCTCCCCCTTTGGAAGAAACCCTGCAAATAAGCCTAAATTTAAATTTTAAATGATTTGTCTCTAGAGTGACAGAGTAGAGCCAAAGAGTGAGAGAAAAAGGGGAGCCTAACTCCCAGCTAGGATCATATGTCTGGGTCCGGAGAAAAGGGGGCTATTAGTAGAAAAAGGAGTGTCATAGTACTCCATGACCTATAGCCCCAATTTCAGTCCTTAACATTAGTGTATCAAGAACAAAACATGAAGAATCAAAACTACTTTGTAATAAACTCAGAATATTCCAGATACATAGTCTTACAAATAGCCCACTCAAGGAAAAGAACAGAATCTCTTTTAGATTTTAATCAGAAAACTCTGTTATCATTTAGGAGTAAGAATGGGAACTAGACTTATGAATTCACTGGCATGAGAAAACTTCCCAGTCCAAAAACGTATTTTGTAATGGAATATTATTGTGCTATAAGAAACGAGGAGGAGATGGTTTTCATATTTACCTGGAGAGGCTTATACAAACTGATGCTGAGTGAGAAGAGTAGAATCAGGAGAAATTTGTATACAATCACAGACACAACATATGTGTGATGACCAACTATGATAGACTGGACTCTTCAGCAATGCAGTGATATATGTAAATCCCGAAAGAATCATGAAGGAGAGAAATGCGACACCCAGAGATATAACTAGCAAGAACTGAGCCTGAATCCTGATGGAAGCAAACTAATTGATCTTTTTCTTTTCATTGATTGGTTTTATTTCTTCTTTACCATTTTTCATCCCACCTAGTACAATATGCCTTTGTAATTGGACTAATGTCTAATATGAATGTATTTGCAGATCCTATACTGGACTATATGCTGTCATGGGGGGTGGGGGGAGGGAGGTAAAGGAAATTTGAAAATCAAGGAACTATGGGATTGAATCTTGTTAACTAAAACTAAACTAATAAATTAATTTTTAAAAAAAAAAACTTATTTTACTAGTGTATGTTGGCATATTTTTTGCAACTTACTGTCTTAAAGTAAATTCTAATAGAACCATTGATCAAACATGAGATCATGATAAATTTTACAATTTATTACAATCTTACTTATTAAGAAGAATAATCTATAATTAAGATTTTGGCTGTTGATATAGCAGGCAGCAGAGCATAGTAGGTAGAAATAGTAGGTCAGAAATCAACATCTTATTTCAAATCTTCCTTTAGGCACATACTAATTATGTGACCATAGTCACAAGGTGTTAGTACTACTGGAAACTCTCCAAAAGGGCTGCCATTCTGCACCAATAAAAGGAGTTTCCAAACTCATAGTTACCTGAACCTATCAAATCATATATCTGCACCAAAATACTTACATATAGATTTAAAATCCATTGATGTATATGAGATGATTAATTTTTAAATTAATCTCCTTAAAGTTATAGAACTTCTCTTAAATGGGCTTTTGCTGTCTGATTTTTCCATTCAGAACTATCCCAAAGAGTCTAATTATTTCTAAGAACTTGACTTGCACACTGGTACTTCTAACATCTGAGGGAGATAAAAAAGACATTTGAATTTTTCCCTCCTACTATGTGCTCACTCTGGGAGCAAAAAAAACCGATGAGAGAATGGTCAAGGGACATATACCACTCTAAAAAGACTTTACCTATCAAGAACAAAAATAGCAGGAAAAGGTCTGATTTTTTAAATCTACTGTTATAAAAACCAAGAAAATAAAAAAAAAATTTGCAGTAAGAAGATATAAGTAAGGAGGATTTTTTTATCCTTTTTAGAATTCAGTTTCTCAGAATCCATGGCCATGGCAATGTCTAGTTCCCAGGTGTTAAAGAACAACTCCCAGAATACCTTATAAAGCAAGTGGTCAGTGAGGGGGGAACTAAAGTGGGGAAATCATAGATAATGCACAGAGGAAAGCATGTACCTGCCTCAACCAGCCCCCATTGAGGCTTGAGGGGATTTAGGGGAATGCACAAGCTGTGTCTGTCTCTATTGACTCCATCTCGACATAGGGGTAGTTGCCCCACTTCTCACTGGCCCCCGTGAGAAGGGTGATTAGGGAATGCTGTAGGAGTTTATTCTCCCATTATCAGCAACCTTTCTGAGAAGACTAGACTAGAATAAGCCTGATCATTAACTCCTCCAAAGGTGTGTGCCTGTCTGACCAGATCAAGAGTGAACCTGTTAGAGGCTGGAGACCGAAAACTCCAGTGTCTCCTGTGTGTTATCTGTGAAACAGAAGAGATGAAGGAAAAATGCTTCATGGGTTGTACCAAAGTTAGAATGACGGAACCAGAACAGGGTCTCTAAATCCACATTTCTCCAGCTCTGGGAATTGAAAAGAACCTAAATGCTTGATTATCAGTAAGTTGTTTAATAATTGTTTATTAACTAATCAATTAGTTATTTATTAAATGCCTAAGGCAGAACTTCCAGCTTTGTGTTTCACTGCTGGGAATTCCAATGGATCACAGATTTAATTATAAAATTAGATGTACATTTATATCTGAGACTTCCAGAAGGATAGGCAGGACAACAGGGATATAGAACCATGGCAACTACTTTGCAATTTTTCCAACAAGATTTTTGAGAACTAATTCCTCACCTCACTCAGTAATCCCTGTCCTACAGTGAGTCAGATTAATGACATGGAAAATATGGTACACTTGGCATCAGAAGAATAGGTTCAAGCATCAACTCTGAGACCTACAAGCCGTATTACCTTGGGAGAAATATTTAACCTCTCTGTTTAATTCTGGTTTCTTCCTCTGTAAATTAGGGGGGTAATATTACTGGCATTACCTACTCATAGGGCTATTGTGACGAAAGTACTTTTGCAATAGGAATGAAAGCTATTACTACTGGAGATCCCAGTTATTCTGGGAGTTGTAGAGAATAGAAAATAAGCCTAAAATGGCGTTGGAGTAATTTGAGCACTTTATAATCTTATAATCACAAATCAGTCAAGAGAAAGTAGAAGCAGGGGAGAGAAGGGTTAGTAATATTTTTTTTTAAAGAAGGCTAGCAAACAGAATATTGGAGTGTCCATGACTATGAACATACTCTAGAAAAAAGTAAAGAATGATTTACTCAATTAGATCAATTGTAGGGCCTTTACTAGGCTTTTCTATATGAATTATCACTTTTAGTTACGCCCAAACACAAGATTACTTACTATTAAGGATCACAGAATCTTAAACTTAAAGCTAAAAGGGTCCTCAAAGACCATCTAGTCAAATCCCTTCATTTTACAGATCAGGAAACTGAGGCCCAGAGAAGTGAGGTGACTTGGCTAAGATCACACAGTTTATAACTAGTAGAGTCAAGATTTGAAATCTATCCCTCTGGTCCCAGAACTCTTTCCACTACAGATATTTCAGATAAATGAAACTTTTCATTTCTGCTTGAACACATTTTTAACTACCAATGTTTGAATTACAAGCAGAGACCGTTAATATTTTAGTACCTTGCATGCAGCAGATTCTGCTGCTAAGGCCATAAGCAAGGCATCCATTTCCTTCTTTTGTTGGTACATGACAGAAAAATCTCAACAGAATTCTTTATGGGTTATTTTTGTCCCTTTCTTTTCATTGTTGATTATTTGTACTGACATCTGTAGTATTTGGAATTGCAGAGATGTATGAAATGCATTCACAATTACAAATCTGCAAATCCTTCCTGACAACTAAAGTACAAATCAAACCCATTGGGTTTGGTTTTTACCATCTTTTACAGTGACCCAAATTCTTTTTGCCTCATTAGAAAAGGCATGTTTTTTCATTAATACAGTACTATTTTCTCCACATCTAAAGTATCTGCCTTAAACCTCATTCTCTCATTTTCTCCCTTCTCCCCATTAGTACTATTTTTCTGAATTTGTAGGATTTTTTAATTAAAACGAAAAAGAGAATTGAAAGATGCTTCTACCCATTTGACATATTTAGTGACAATATCCCTCTAAGGTCATGATCTTGTGATAAATTAGGGTCCACACAAAGAAAGAAAAAGGAGAGAGTGCAGACAGAAAATGTACCTATATAAAATGTTTCTTAAAATATATTCTTTACTTCCCACTGAGACCTCAGGACAGGTAGAGATGAAAATTCCCAGTTCTACATTAGATTGGTTTGTGGGAAAGTGTAGGGGTGTTGGTGGACAGACACTACAAAGATTTCTTCCCCAAATTCTTTTCTAATCCTTCTGTTGGCCAGTTTTCCTCACTTCCCATGAGTCCTAAGATGGTGTTTGATAGAGAAGCAAGGTCTTATTTATTATACCCCAAATTCCCAGATTTGTACTTAGGGTTATCTGAACATTGTAATTGGCTGACAGGGTTAGGGAGAAAGAAATACATGAGAATAGAGATTCTGATTCATCCCATGGCTTATCATCCCATGGCTCATTTTAATAGTGATAGGAACCTTGACTTTCAGGTCCTCTTCTAGATTCAAAGAAACATTCCCAGAATAGAGGAGTTCATGGAGCTTATGAAACAATTCATAAGAAAACAAAGAATAAAGTCCCTAAAGTTTATTAACAGCCTTAATTTCTAACAACTCTACTGGGCTAATCTATACACTCTAAAGCTTTCTATATTTACAGTGAACAAGTTAAGATTCACTCAGAGCTCTTCGTTCAGCAATTCATGTATGTTTGTGATTTGTATCTGTTGCATTTATGTTTATTTAAGAACCAAACCAATTACAGTACCCCTGGAGGTTTTAGGGTACCCTAAGGTATTGAAATATTCTCTTCTCTACTACCACTCATTAATTTTTTGCAATTTGTCTTGTACTTACCTTGCTTGTACATAGTTTTCTGCATTCTGTCTCTCCCATTAGATTGTGAAGCTCCTTGATGGCAAGGACTGTCTTTTATCTTACTTCATGTTCCCAGCACATAACAGAGTTAGCACTTAATAACTATATATTGACTATGAGAAGATCTAATAGGAAATTATAAGTGCACGTGTGTATGTTTTCTAGTATAATTTTTGGTACCTCTCTGACATGGAGAAATTGCAGAATGGGAAAAAGTTTTACTGTCTTAGAATTCATCCATCGGTTATAATCCATATGGAAGTGGGACTGTGAGTGTTAAAGGAATATTTTGTTTTCCTCTTCCTCTCGAGGGAGAAAATATCATGGAGTAGGAGAAGAGTGAAAGTATGGAGAGCACAAGGTAATTATGTGGAAGCACCAGCATTTCTAGTTTCACTTTCAAGTTTCAGAGAGAGACAGAGACAGGCACAGAGAGAGACAGAGAAAGAGAGAAGCCCACCGTGGCTGCTGCCACTATCAACATTATATGAATACTACTTGGGACTGAGAAGGGAGAATAAGTAGTTATTTGAGTCTGGTGACCCTTTTCCAGTTTTTCTCTTTCCTTTCCTAGGGAGAGAGGGAACCTCTGTTCCAAAGTTTTTCTATTCCTTAAAGATTGTTTACACTCTCTATTTTAGTTAGTACTAATGTTGCTTGCTCTAGATAAAGGTTTGTTCAGTCAAACTTTTTGTTCTGATTAATTCTGCTTTGCATTGTGGGAAAATGTTTATTATGTTGTTCAGAAAACGTATTATTTGTTATACTGCTTAAACCCAACTTTAAGTGACCAGAGGGTGTTTGCACTCACAATATTGCCCTGACTTCAGTAACTCTCTAGGAATGCCTGAGATGGCTATCGGGAATTTTGGGTTCCCTCAGGTCCTGGACTTAGCTAAAATTTTGATTTTTATTTGTTTCTTTTTATTATTATTATTATATTTGGGGTTACCACACTCAGATCTTCTTCTGGGTCTACCCAGCCGATGTTTTGGATTCCCTTTGTGTTTTGGCTTCAGCCCAAACTTCATTAAATGTTTATGGTTGCTGATACCCAACTCAATCAACTTTGTTTGCAAATTGTTCTCTTTGCAAAATTACTTGGCTATACACAAGATGGTAGCTTTGTCAAAATCATATATACAGTCAACCTTCCTGTACCTGGGGAGAGAGAGAGCCACACCCATTTTCAGCTCTAGCTCCTCTGCCAAATGAGAATATGGGAGACTACCTGGGCCTAAGTCCTGCCTTCTTTCAAAGTTCTAGCCTGGGATCAAAATTGGCCTAGCACCAGGAACTAGTACAGATACAAGCCCTGCCTACAGCCACAGTTTTCAGCTTCCTTCATTAACACCACCTTCAACAGCCCCTCCCACATGGACTATGGCTATTGTTAATATAGCTTTTAAAACAAATGGAATCTTGGGGAGACTAACAATTCAACTGTTATTCTGGAATGACTATTAAGTGAGATGTCTGGAGAACCTATGAGAGTTAAAAAGAAAGGCTTAACAGAGCTTATTTCCTGAGAGAACAAGTCTCTCAAAGAAATATTATGAAGAGAATTCTTGAGAAGAGGATTTAATTGATATCCTAAGAAAGATGAATGGTGAGTGAATTCATGAATTGAGAATGTCAGCAGTAGAAATGATGGTTAGATGTGAATTGACTTCTTTCTTATAGCTCTTATCTTAGGAATAATTACTTGTCTTTGTTTTATTGTTTGTGTTATTGTTAAACTGTATAGTTAGTAACCTTGATGTTTCTTTAATCCTAAGAAATCTACTTTAAGAATCAAAATGCTGTTTGGCTTTCAAATCCCCTTATAACCTGCCCCTCTCTCAACTACCTTTAAGTCTTCTTACTCTTTAAGTCACACACACACACACACACACACACACACACACACACACACACACACATGCACCTACTCTGATATTCAGTGACACTGGCCTCCTTGCTGATTCTCAAAAAGATCTCCCAACTCCAGGCATTTTCATTAGCTGTACTCCATTCATGGAATGGTCTGTTTCATCTCTGTCTCCTGATTCAATGGATTAGTGCAAGTCCCAAATAAAATATCACCTTCTCTAGGAAGTTTTTACTGGTCCTTCTTAATTCCAGTGCTTCCCTCTTTTGATTATTTCTAATTTATCCTGTACATATAGTTTGTTTCTATAAATTTTTGCATGTAGTCTATCCTATTATATTGTGAACTTTTTAAGGAAGGAACCATCTTTTGACTTTCTTTTTACTCCAGCATTTAGCCTTTCAAAAAGTTTTTAATAAATGTTTATTGATTGACTTGCTGTCTTTTATGAAATAAAGGACTTCTGTAGTATTTTTCTTTGGTTCCATTGTTTCACTTTTCTTCACTGTGAATAGGCATTACTTATAGGAGATGGATTTGGCTAGAGACTTTCACGTCTCTATCATAGCCTGAAATCAACTCCAACCTTTTTCTCCATCAGGAATTGGAAAATGGCAAATTTCCCCCTTGGGACATACTCTAAAACTCATAAAATCCAGCTCAGAAGATAGAAGAAGTCTTCTCTGTCTTCCTTTATGATAGGAATTTCTGTATATGATATCTACTACACAAAGCCAACACTAAGAACTGCTCGCTGCCTAACATAAGGTCCAGTACACCTCGAACTTGACATGTTATTCTAGTCCACTGTGGTTTTCTTGTTCAAATTCCAATAGCATACTCACATTCATCTCTTCCCATTCTTCTTCTATACCACCATTCTAAGTGATTCCTAGATGATTCAGATGATTGCTAATGTCTTTTTTCAGGGATAAAGGACTCTTCTTAACTTGTTCCTAGAAGGGTCACAGGGCAATGATCCCATGAGTAGATACTCAGACACATCCTATACTCTGCTCCTACAATGAGATCACATCTATTTTATTGCTTAGGTTGTCTTAACTGATCCTTATATTTTCCTGATACTCTGGATTTGCCATTCACTTTTGAGTTTGAAGAGCTACTGCATTCTCTCTTCACATAATCATCTTTCAAAAGGTGCAGGTTTTGGATCCCAAATCATTGTTTGAAGTATGCTACTATTAAGCTTGAATTGATTCTAATCAGTGCTGAAACTGTAACCATAGCTGGTAGACTTGGACATACCAAAGCCATCGTGTCTGCCACCTCCTGACAATGAACATTTTCTTAGGAAACTTCTAGTTTATATTGATACACTCCAGATATGGGTTATCTTTCTAACTCAATGCACCAAGTTTTTGTTTTCCTTAAATGTCTCTCATAGAGTGACTAGAATTTAGTGATCACTTGAGATCCATTTTCCAGGAAATCAGTATACTCTACATTCTCAATCTTTGCCATTACCTCTGTTCAGGATTCTATGAATACTGGTGGGAAAGAATGATATGGACACAATTGCAAGGTCAGGCTTATGCTTTTCTTAACTATGCATATCTGTTATGAGAGCTTCCTATTTGGAAGGAGGTTGAGAGGAAGGAGAAAATAATTGCTTATCATTTTAAAAATTGTTTTTAAAGAATCAATGAGCTAACATTTTTAGGGAATGTTTTATATGGAAGTAAGTTTGAGGAGGTCTTAAGAAACATCTGTTATGTCAAAAACAAATCAATATTTTTTAAAATTATAAATCTTTGGATTTTTTTCCTTGATCTGTTTATGAATGTCTTGCAACAACCATTTAAAATCCCCATGTAAGGGAAAACTGAATTATACAGCATCCTGTTCTTTAATTCCCTTACCTACATTATAATAGTATGTCATAGCTTTTGATGTTTGTGCCATCCCCCTAAACTTCATAAGGGTACCAATATAATATTATCTATGTGTTATCTATATTATTATATTATCTATGCATTATCTATATTATATTATGTTATCTATGTACAATATTTCCCTCAATCTCCAACTTAAATTTATGAGGAACAAGCTTATTCCACATGTAAAATTCAAGTCTCACTTCTCCTCTGGATACAGGACCTCATTTTCAGAAAACCACATACCATCTCCCTAAAAGAAACAGGTAGCACTCCTCCTTAACTTGTCCATATATGTAATTTCAAAATAAGTTATTAATGCCTCATGACTTTAGTTATACAATCTATCATATCATTGGAGGCAGGTAGGTGGTAAAGTGAATAGTATTCCAGACCTAGAATCAGGAAGATTCATCTTCCTGAGTTGGAATCTGGCCTCAGATACTTACTAATTATATGACCCTGTACAAGTCACTTAGACTTATTTGCCTCAGTTTTCTGATCTGTAAAATGAGCTGGGGAAAGAAGTGGCAAACCACTCCAGTATCTTTACCCAAAAATGCCCAAATGGGATCACAGAGGCAAACATGACTAAGAAACAACTTAAAAAATAACAAAATTATATCATTGGCCTCCATGCATAAGGGCTTAAAAATGTTTTTCCTCTTTATCCCACAAATAAACATAGTTCAGTTCAACCTCCAGCTGGGAGGGTTCTTCTATCAGTCTAGTAACCATCCAACTTATTTATCTGTGGTTACTAAATTCCTCCTATAATTACCTTGACTTGTTCCCTGATGATTCTACATGCTTGTGATCTTCTTAAGGATATTTTCCTTTCCTATTGGTGATTCCTATGGTGTCAGACCCGAAAGTAATGATAGTCATTCTTGCTTTTTCATCCTGGCTCTCCCATGCCCTTTTGATAGCATGCTTGCAACAATATAGTCTTAAAGCAAAATAAACAAGGTTATAATGAGAGAGAGCACAGCAGAGTGAATAGAGGGGAGTCAGAGGAGCCTAGCTTCAAGTCCTCTCTCTGATAACGTGCTGGTTTTTTGATGCTGGGAAATCACTTATCTTGTGGCATCTTAGGCAACTTTCAAAAACTCAAGTTTCAGACCAGTTTCTATACTGGTAAAGGTATTTTCTGCACTGGGAGTTCCCAAAACTGAGGAAATCACAGGCACAAACAAAAACAAAACAGACAAGGAACAAAATCAAGAGTGTTACAAATGCCATTGATGGGCTTTCTCCTTCACAGCCTTGTACCTGAATCAGCTTCTGCCTAATCCCCACATATGTCAGACATTTTCTATTTTGACTTTTTTTCAATTATGGTAGTGTCATCTAGTAAGTATACAGCCACATTTAAAAATTAATAATAATAATATGGGCAACCAGATAAGTACTTGAATTATCATACAAAGCTATATGTAATATGGATAAAAACAATAATTAGATGATACAGAATTAACAATAATTTTCCTGAAGAACAGAGAAAACCCTGTCTACTACCAAATTTTCATCGTAAATTTGTTAGTTTTTATAGTATTTTTTGACTCTTTGCTGGTTCCCTGTTGTTAAGACCCTGAAAAATGCCCTGCTCTGGACCCTGGTCCCCAGCCTATCATCCTTACCAAAAAGATTCAGGTTTCTTGAGAGTTTCACCTCAAAATCCAGGGAACATTCTACTTTCCTATGACTCCAATTCATGAAATTGATACAGAGTATGAGTTATCTCACTTCCCTGAAAGCAGAACAATTCTAGGCTGTTAACACTGATTCTTCAAAACCACCATCAACATGGTTCCCCCCTAGGAACTTGCTCTTGGGTTATCACAAACCCAGGTCCAGCATCTGTTTCATCATCCCTAAACTCAGAACTGATGGATACTGACCTATACTCCCTTCACTCATGATGCTGGGACTATGAAAAACTGTGTGTTATAGTGGAAATAACCCTAGATTTGGAGACACAAGGGCTGGATTCAAATCTTGGCTCATCCATTTGCTGTAACCTATGTGATCCTGGGCATCTCTGTGAACCTCAGTCTCATCATCTGTAAAGTGAAGGGGTGGGTTAAGATGACTTCCCAACTTCCCTTCTAGTTCTTGTTCCCATCTACTTAAGACCCATGTTATATTAATTCCCTCCTGTCCTGACCCAGGTTGGGGACTTCCAGAGATGAAGCTGTTATACTTTTCCACATCTTGATACCGGTTCCAATTCCTGTCTTAATTACTCAAATGATGTCCGACACTTCTAGTGATGCCCACATGGCCCTTGTCTCAGCTTTCACTTATCTAGAATTCAGTCCAACAAACATTTAAATACCCACCTCATGCAAGGAAATGTGGTAGATCCAATAGCTACTAAGGCATAAATAAATAAATAAATAGATAGATAGATAGATAAATAAATAAATAAATGAATGAATGAATGAATGAATGAATAAATAAATAAATAACCCCTGCCTTCAAGGAACTTACATTCTACTGGCATCTTATAAATGCTGAAAAAAACCCAGGCAAGTTGTCCAGTGGGAACTACTACTACCCCACCTTTCAGATCTATTGGCCTTATCCTCTTATTCCTCATCTCCTCATTTTCCTGGTTACCATCTATCTTGCCCCCCCCCCTTT
This sequence comes from Gymnobelideus leadbeateri, assembly GCA_011680675.1. Classification (NCBI taxonomy): domain Eukaryota; kingdom Metazoa; phylum Chordata; class Mammalia; order Diprotodontia; family Petauridae; genus Gymnobelideus; species Gymnobelideus leadbeateri. The sequence continues at coordinate 112,297 of WOXC01008027.1, forward strand.
TTTTACAATGGATTCCCTTTCTCTCACAGACTAAAAGTGTTACTTTTAGTAACTGTTACTTGCAGGCCCAATCCCAAGACTGATTATCATGGAAGTTTTTACCATTTCTGACACAAACCAGTTTGCCCTTTCTGAGGAAGCTTGAAGCTCCCGGGTGCCAACCATACTGACACCATACTTAGTACAGATACCTGACTAGTTTTAGCCCTACTGTAGCTTAGAATTCCTGAGTTTAAGTGATTCATCAGCCTCTCCAATAGCAGATACCCAACTGTCCTGGCCCTCTTCACCTAAAATGAGTATTCCCCATCCTCTGACTTTCCCTAGTTTTCATATTCTGTCTGGCACTAGAAATATTAAGTCCAGGATGGGAAATCCAGTCAGGTGAAAGTATGCCTTTTTCTCTTAGCTTGAGATCCAGCTGGTAAAAAGCATTCTATCCTTTGCCCACATGACTATAAGAGTAGAGTACTGCCCAAAAGGTAGAGTTATTCTTTCCTCTGCTATCTCTACTAAGAGAACTATGAAATTTGAGTTGCATATTTACTGTCATTTTCTTTTTTAACTGCATTGTATTTCATATACTTCATGTGCATAGAAACTCAGTCATATTAAATAAGCGTCCTGGTCCAGGCACAGCAGGGTACAAGAGGCTAAAACAGGATTCTGTTTTTCTTAGGGAAAGAAAGGTAAGCCTTTAATCCTACTAACCACAAGAATTCTACTAGATAAAGAAGAGGGAAAAGTAACAAAAAGAGATGGAAAGTAACTACCCTATTTTTTTCTAATCCTATCAATTCTAGCAGAATGAAAAGGAGAAATTTCTTTCATCTGTACAATGGTTCTTTGAGGTGGTGCAATCCTTATAATGCCTATTTTACAGATGATGAAACTGAGGCTTAGAGAGAATAAGCAACCTATCTGAAGACACAAGATTAATGTCAGCATTAAGAAGGAAACAAAAATGTATTCATTGCTTTCTACATAGCAAACACTACCCTAAATACTTTATAAATATTATCTCATTTGATCCTCACAACAACCCTGGGAGGTAGGTACTGTTATTATCTACATTCTACAGTTAAGAAAACTGAGGCAGAAGAGGTTAAGCAAATTGTCCTTGGTCACACAGCTAATACATGTTTGAGATTGTATTTAAACTCAGGTCTTCCTGACTCAAAGCCTAGGGCTCTATCCACTGCACCACCTCCCTGAGCCTAGATTCTCTGGCTCCAAGTCCAATGACCTTTCCACTGCAGCTGTTCTGCAGTTATCTCCTTCCTGGCTTCTTCTAAGGCTTAATGTGACTTAGAAGAAAAGATGCTAAAGCTAGGACTGGAAGGAGCTCCCTAATCTAAACCCTTCCATTTACAGACGAGGCTAAGGAATTTGGAAGACTTGTCTAAGGTCACACAGGTAATATTCTCCAGAAGTGACCTTTGGAGCCAGATCCTCTCTCTTCCAAACTAGTGTTCTTTGCACCCCAAGTCCTCATCATTACTTCATTTTCCTGCAGTTGCCCCAGGGACCTGTCAAGCATAAGGAAGGAAGAACTTCATTGACATAACTCAGCTCCTTCCCAACAGCAGGCACTATCAGAGAGCCTGTCCAGTCTTTTTCTCTCAGGTCATTTAGGGCTTTCATAATTTTGCAGCTGATGAGAACGTTTGAAAAAATTGCTAGTACGATAATAATCTACTCAACTGACAGTAGGCAGCAATTAAACATTTCTGACTTCAGAGTTGCCTGACACATTAAATGAGCTGCATATTGAAAGGATTTATGAAGGATGCTATATGAAAATTTGCAGCCAAGCCAAGATATCCAAGAGTTCTCTCCATATGATCCATCTGATAAGGGAAGAGTTTCAGTAATTGGAAAAAATCATCTGGAGTTTTCTAACATTCTCTTCCTTTGCCTTAAGGGAAACTGAACTGGAACAGTTGGTGGAGGAATGTGGGAAAGGGAAGAAAGGAGAGAGAAAAACAAGGCAGTTACTTAAGTTCCTTCTCCTTCTAGTAGTGCCTGTATGTAGGTACATACATAGATAGGTACATGGGAAGGTGGGTAAGTTTGCATGTCTGTGTATGTATATAGTATGTATAATATATGTATTGTATCCATGTCAGTCAGGCACTGAACACTTATTAAGCATCTGTTATGTACAAGATGATGGGCTAAGAGGTAAGTAAACAAAGAAAGCCAAAAGATCTTAAGGAGCTCAGCCTAAAGGCTGTATGTACATATTATTTGTAAGCATTAATTTTGATCTATAACACTTTTTTCCCTACCTAATAACACAAAGATTTGTTCTTTACACAAATAGCATGGAACCACCATCAGCAAGCTAAGCAACTTGGGTCAGCTTTGGACTATTGCTGATGACTTTACTCAAAATCAGAGGTTCTCAAAATGTAACCTGGGAGCACTCAGGCCTACCTGACACACCTTAAGGGGATCCATAAGATCAAAATAATTTTCAATCAGGTGATGCAGTGAGTAGTGTACTGACCCTGGAGTCAGGAAGATCTGAGCTAAAATATGGCTTCAGATACTGACTGTATGACACTAGGCAAGTCATTTAATTGCAATTTGCCTCAGTTTCCTCACTTGTAAAATGGGGATAATAACAGCACCTACATCCCAGAGTTGTTGGGAGGGGCAAATGCAATGATAAAGTGCTTAGCACATAGTCCCTGGCATATAGTCAGCACTATATAAATATTAGCTATATTATTAGTGAAGATAATAAAATAATAATGTACTTTAATTTCTAATGCAGTAAAAAGCTACAGATATTACCAAAATAAACAGAAACTCTGGAGTTTGGGAGTCTTCAATAATTTTTAAGAGAATAAAGAGACATAAGGTCAAAAAGTTTGAGAACTGCTTCTCCAAACCACCCCCATACTCTCCCAGCCCTCTTTGTGACCAATGACAGTTTTTGTGAAAAAATTAACCAGTATATGGCCTGAAAAGGAGGGAACTGGCACTTAGTACAGTGTCTGACCATTTGTTGAATAAATCTCTATGACCTCATTACCATCAGGTTAGAATCAACAAAACCAGCCATAGTGGACATTGATGGTCAGAATAGACATTAGGAGCAAACATTTCAAAAGTTTTTATTGATTAATTGACATATACTATTTTAAGGAAGTTCCTCAATTGCTACATATACCAAGTTGTTATTTGTTCCTCTTTTATTGAAATTGTCATCTTTTGTGAAGATTTCATTTCGTTCTTTCAAATGTTATTAACTACAATTATAATTTGTTTGGTTTTTTAAAAAAATTATATCCTTTAAGATACAGAATTTTTCTTTTCCTAAGACTCCATTGTCTTATAACCCTATGTTTACTCTTACTTGATATATTAATACCAGGTTATGGAAATTTATGGAAGAGATCCAAGGAAGATAAGGATCAAGTTTTCCAGTCCGAAGTCTGACTGCCTCAGTTTTAGCTAATTCTTCGTTTACGATCTCTAAGAAACTGGATGACTGCTGAGAAATTGTCAGCATATGTTTGCTTTTTCCTCTATGAGGCAAGCAAAATTAGACCCTTTTGTGCTGTTGTCATTTCTTAAAATAAATCCCCAGTCACTTGGCATTTGCTTGGCCACTGACAATTGGCAAAAGATTCAATTTATAATTATAACGAAGTGACACAAATCTTATCAGGAGGCATTTTGGAGAGCCACAGTAATTAGATAGCTAGCTCTTACTCTCTACCAAAGATCCATTCGATTGTACTTTCATCCTTCAATAAATTTCACTAAAACATGCAAATTATTTTCATGGATTATCTTTTCCCTTCTTGTGTGAAGGCATACATCACATGGCCATTTGGAGAGGATTTGGTATTAAGTAGTGGGAAAGATACCAGAAATTCTGGTTACTTTTCCGTGCTCCATTCCATCCTCACTCACTGGGATTCTATAGTTCCAGCAGGCCAGCAGGACATCAGAGTCAAATCCACTTCCAAGTTTTCATGCTCAAACCTCCTTATCCAATGATAAAATCTACCACATGCTGGCAGTTCTGTCACTTATTTTAAGCATATTCCAAGAAACATCAACTTTGCCTTCATCATCTCTTGGCCAGTATATATTGGGAAAGTTCTATAGGATACACGTTATTTCCTTCTATTCCATTTTAGTCTTCCTTGAAGAACATGTTTTCTTTCCCTTATAATTCCCAAACTAGAGGCGGAGCCAAGATGGCGGAGTAGAAACAGCTCATCCAAGCCTCTCTGCCCCCAGATTCTCCACAAACTATGTAAAAAAGGACTCTGAACAACTTCTGGAACCCCAGCACCCACAGAATGACACAGAGAAGCTAACCTCCCACTGAGGACAGCCCAGCAGCCCTGCAGGAAGGACCAGCGCAGCAGTCTGGGAGCCGGCAACGCGCAGAGCTCAGGAGCCCAGCCGAGCCGAGCCCAGGTCCGCGTGAGCCGAGGTTTTAGCCCCAGGGTGGCAGGGCCAGCAGCCAGCTGGAGGAACCCCAGAACACCAGGAGCTGTGGCGACTCCAGAATTATCAACATAGACATGCCTAGGACAAAGTAAGAGGTTAGTGTCCTATGGATTTTGGGACCTGTATTTGGGGAATGCGTCAGCTCCCTCCCCTGGGAGCTAGAAGCCGCTGAGGAGACACGCCATTTTGTAGTTTTCATAGGCATTTCCGGCTCCCAGCCTACAAATCGTGGGGAGATCCAGCGATCAGTCTTGGGGGGTAATCGCTCTTGCTTTAACCTCCCTGGATCTGGATTGTGATCTAGGGTGGAAGTTGTGGGTGGGTTTACAGCTTGCCAGAAACGGAAGTTGCCCCCCACACGTTCGGGACGAAAATTCCTCTATCTGGCCTTAAAGCCATAGTGTGGCAACAAGCCCAAAAGTCAAGCAATTAAGTGGCAACATGCCAAGGCAAAGGAAACAGAAAAATGCAACCCTAGACTCCTATTTTGGGGGCATAGAGCGGGAAAAGGACTGTGAGGTCAGAAGTCCTGCTCCAAAAGCCCCAGGGGAAAACATGAGCGGGTTGCAGGCCATAGAGGACCTTAAGAAGGACTTTAAAAATCAAATAAGAGAAGTGGAGGAAAAATTAGAAAGAGAAATGAGAAGGATGCAGGAAAAGTATGAAATGAGGGTCAACAGCCTGACTGAGGAAAACAACACCTTAAAAAATAGACTAACTCAAATGGCAAAGGAGGCCCAAAAGGGCAATGAGGAGAAGAATGCCTTAAAAAGTCGAATTTGCCAGATGGAAAAAGAATCTCAAAAGTTCACTGAGGAGATTCATTCCTTCAGAGTTAGACTGGAGCAAATGGAAGCTAATGACTTTATGAGAAATCAAGATGCTGTTAAGCAGATCCAAGCAAACGAAAGATTAGAAGGCAATGTGAAATATCTCATGGGAAAAACCACTGACCTGGAGAATAGATCCAGGAGAGACAATTTAAAAATTATTGGATTACCTGAAAGCCATGATCAAAGAAAGAACCTAGAAATCACCCTTCAAGAAATTCTCAAGGAAAACTGCCCTGATGTTTTAGATCCAGAGGGCAAAATAGAGGTTGAAAGAATCCACCGATCACCTCCTGAAAAAGATCCCAAAAAGAAAACTCCCAGGAATATTATAGCCAGGTTCCAGAATCCCCAGATCAAGGAGAAAATACTACAAGCAGCCAGGAAGAAACAATTTCAATATTGTGGAAACACAATCAGAATAGCCCAGGACCTGGCAGCTTCTACACTGAGGGATCGAAGGGCATGGAATATGATATTCCAGAGGGCAAAAGAACTGGGAATGAACCCAAGGGTCACCTACCCAGCAAAACTGAGTATTTTGTTTCAGGGGAAAATATGGTCATTCAGTGGAATAGAGGACTTTCAAGCATTCTTGAGGAAAAAACCAGAGTTGAATAGAAAATTTGACATCCAGACACAAGAAGGAAGAGATGCCTGAGAAGGTAATCAGGGAAAAGAAATCAAAAGGAACTTATCAAAGTTGAACTATTTACATTCCTATATGGAAAAGCAATAACTGTGACTGATGATATCTTTCTCACTATGAAAATAATGGAAGAAGGGTGTGGTCATATGAATACATATGTGAATGTGTGTGTATATGGTTACAGTTATATATGGATAGAGGGCATAGGTTGAATTTGTTGGGAAGGGAGAATACTCAAGGGATGAAATTATGAGGTGAGAGAGGAAAGTGGCAAGAGGAGATGGGGAGAGACATGGTAGGGTAAACTATCTCATGTAGGAGAAGTGGTTGCAAAGGAGGGGGAGAATAAGGAAGGCTAAAAAGGCAAAACCACATTCACATTGAATTTGGGTCAGGGAGAAAATGACATACATACTAAATGGGATATCTCAACCTGCAGCAGGATAGGGGGAAGGGGGATGAGAGGAGGGATGATGGATGGGAGGGCATCCTTGGGGTGAGGGAGGTTGGAAGTACCCACTATAGAAGAGGGACAGGATCATGTAGGGAATGGACCAGGTGGGGGGTGGGATGAGTGGGAGGGAATTATAAGCAGCCTTGTACAATATATCTACTATGATAATGTTTTGCATAGCTAGACATGTACAACATATACTGAATTACTTATCTCCCAAGAGGGAATGGGTGACAAGGGAGGAAGGAAATGGATCTGAAATTCGAGGTCGTAACATTAAATGTTTCAAATATATATAAATACTATTATTAATACTCTTTTGCTTGTAATAGGGAGATAAGATGTGCAGGCATTGGGACACAAAGACTCACCTTCCTCTAATGGAAAAGTCGATGGGGATATGGGAGAAGGTATGGGAGAGAGCAGATTGGAGGAAGCGATATCTTGTGGGACTGCTATTCAGGGAGGTTGGTTAGGGGAATAATGGGGGGAAAATGATTGTAACTCAAAATCTGGCGGAAATGAATGATGTAAAACAGAAGTTAATAAAGCATTTGTTTAAAAAAAAAATAATAATTCCCAAACTAGTCTGGTTCTTATTTGGCTGCGATCCTTTTTAATGTTTCCTTCCACTACAGTATGGAATATCCCAGTCATATTTATGAGATGAAAACAGGTTTTAAATATCCCAATATTTAAACTGATACATTATGGTAATTATTTAGCAACCACAGAAATGAACTTCATCAGCTTTGAAACAGAAAACAGTTAGTGAAGAATATTGCTTGAAGGCAAGACTGGAAAAATACTTTAGCCTTTAAATGTTTGTTTTCAAAGTCTATGGCTGGTTCAAATCTCTGTTTATATAAATGTATTCAGCTTAACCCTGTGCACTAGCTCATTTCCTGGGTTTTTATGTATTTTTTACATTCATTAACTATTTAAAGACAAGGTAACTGTAGGCTTTTTCAATCCCTTTATTCACAGAAAATACCAGGGGAAAATTTTTGTTGTTCAGTCTTCTCCAAATCTTTGTTATCCTATTTGGGGTTTTCTTGGCAAAGATACTGGAGTGGTTTGTCATTAACTTCTGAAGCTCATTTTAAAGATGAGAAACTGAGGTAAATGGGGTTAAATGAATTGTCCAGGGTCACAGAGTTAGTCAATGTTTGAGGCCAGATTTGAACTCAGGAAGATGAGTCTTCCAGACTTCAGAGCTGACACTGTATCCACTGGGCCACTTAGCTGCCTTAGGAAAGTTAAAAATGTTCACTCAAAGTCCACCTCCATTTTACCCTCTCTTTTCTTTCTCCCTAACATACAGGGAAATAACCTATTAGCTAGAACAGAAAAATGATTATGGGACAAAAAATTTAATTATTTAATTAATTATCTGAATGCCTCCACACAAATATAACCCCCCATTGCCAATACTATCCCAAGTTCAAAGTACTTTGTAACAGTGGATAAGAATATATTCAAATCCATAAGCTCGTGGACCTTATTCGTTTCTCTCCCTTACCAACCAACTTTTTAGAAACATTTGTTCAAAGTAAAATATTAAAATGTTTTGATGCTTCTGAGAAACAACACTAAATTCAGTTGATTGTTAAGAAGAATGACTTACTCTTTTGTCCACAATTTTCCAACCTTAGGCTTAATATTTTTACACTTATTTTCCATCAAAATAACCTCATACAAGCTCAAAGTTCAACATCTACGTGGAATAAATGACAAATCATATACTGGTTCCAAGCTTTAGACATGATGTTTCAATCTCTGATTATGTTTTCCATTCTTTTTTCACTATCACTCTGAATGTTTATGAACAAAGCACAATGATAGTAATAAAAGGCATTTTCTTAATTCTCTTTCTTTTCCCACATTTATTTATTAGATTTTTATAATTCAGCCTTTACTCAAAGAAAAATATTTGAGCAAAATATTTAAACTCCCCAGACTGGCAATAATACCAAGATTAAAAACTAGTTAAGAAAAAAAAAAAACCTCCAGCATCCTCTCTACTTTTTAAAAGTTGTTTTAAATCTGCATATCAAGCAGAGGCTCAGAAAAAAGTTCCATCTATGACCCACTAACTTACTCTCTACTTGTATTATCTTAGATAATCCATTGGCAAGATAAAACATACCTACACTCAAAGGTGTGCTAGAGACTTTTTGTATAAAGCGTTTAAGAGCCCATTGTTAAATTTTTAATTTGAGCATTTATACTTCAGGAATCAGCAAATATTAAAAATTAGTCATGGAGTTATTGATTTATTGATTTCTAGACTTAAGAAAGCAATGAAGAAGACGTTGATAATGCAGATTATTCTTAAAACTGTATTGTGTATAACTTTTTTTAGGCGTTGTTAAACATTTACAATAGAGATCAACTGTACTAAAGTAAACTGGAAACTTGCAAAGACTCCTGAGCTATTATCTGCTTTCAGAACTACCAAGTTCTTTGTCAGATGAAGCTTGGGAAGGGGTTTCTTAGTGCTCCTTTAAAGTACATTGTAGTACCTCAATATAATATGATGTGTTTATTAAGCACCTTCTATATTCAAGGTACCGGGTCACTGCCCTCAAATTTCTTTCATTCTGTTGGGGGTTGGAGAGATATAATATGAACACAAGTAAGGATAAAAGGATATACTAACTGTGTGACCCTGGACAAGTCACTTAACCCTGATTGCCTCCAAAAATAAAGATAAAGAATATTTAAATATATAAATTATAAATTTAATTTCAAGAGCTAGAGTGCTAATACTTAGAAGAATTAAGAAGACTCATATGTAGCAAGTGGCATTTGAGTTTTACATTGAAGGAAGCTAGAGAGGTGATCATTATCAGAACAAGATAAAGTAATAACCAAAAAATCACCCAAATTTTGGGGATTTCTTTAAGACTTTTTTTCTTTGCAATTAAAAATGAATTTCCATGTATCTATGACAGCTAGGTGGCAAAGTGGGGAAAGGACTGATCCTGGAGTCAGGAAGGCCTGAGTTTAAATTCATCTTCAGATACTTCTTGGCTTCCGTTTCCTATTCTGTGAAATCGGGATAATAATAGCTGCCTACCTACTTTATAATACCTACCTCCCAGGCTTGTTATAAGGACAAAATGAGATAATATTTATAACACAATTTGCAAACCTCAAAGTGCTATGTAAATGCTAGCGATGAAGATGATGAAGATGACGACGACAACGAAGACGACAACAAGGACAACATAGAAATATTGTTCGGGAATGGAAGAAGCATTTATTAAGCACCTATTATTAAGGCACTGAGCACTTTACAGATGTTTTATCAATTGATGCTTACAACAATGCTGTGAAATAAATGCTATCATTATCACCATGTTACAGGTGAGGAAACTGAGGCAGACAGAGGTAAGTGACTCGCTCAGGATCACACAGCTAGGAAATGTCTGGGACTGAATTTGAACTAAGGTTTCCCTGACTACAGGCCCAGAGCTCTTTAGCTTTGTAGGGAGTGAGAGGTTGATCAGGAGTGTCCCTGGATAACTAGAGTAAAGAGAAATTCATCATGGTTTTAGGATTGCAGATCCACAGAATAACTTGATCCTGGGATAATCATCCCCTTGAGAACTCAGCCTGTGTATGAGCTGCAGGAGATAAGCCCCCAAGAAAGTACTACAGATACACAGAAGAAGAATATAATAGGTATATGCAATATACATACAGTTCAAATTGCTTTTGAATGTTTTTGTATACTTTATGCACTCAAGGAATTAATTACTAGCTAGATTTAAACATAGTTTAGTACCTCTTTAGGCCCTATCCCACACAGATATAAAATCATTCCAAGAAAAATTGTTCATAGACAAGAACAAAAGAAAGGTGGGGCGGGATGATGAGGGCTAACTGCATACATAAATATGTAATTTAAAATTACATATATACATACATGCAAAATTACATATATACATATACAGAGGTATTTGCATATATAATCAAAATAAAATTCAACTCAATAAGCATTTGTCAATTGATTACCATCTTATCTACTGCTAAATATAATGTAATAGCTTATACCATTTATACCTGGGATGTTAACTTTCATGCCAACATATTAACTAATAATGAAAATTAACAAAATTCAAAAAGAATTAGCCACGATCTATTAGCTATTATCTCTGAAAAGTTCCCAGTAGATTTGTGCTAATGAGAAATTTTTTCTATGTCCAATAATAAAATGTAAGAAAGTAAATATAGTGTTGCTTGAATGTACAGCTTAATAAGTATATTTATTTTCTCTGTATCCTTTTTAGGAGGTATGTTGGGGATAAAAAAAGCTATGTAGCATGACAATCAGCATAAAAGACAAAGGAAAAAATTCCACAAATTCAGTTCCTCACTATAAAAGATTACATCATGGCATGAATCAGTCAAGCATATGTTGAGGCAAATTATGACATTTTATCTTTCAGAGCACATTCTCCTCCTCTCAAACCAAGTATTTAAACATATTCACATTTTTCCTTATTTTACCTTCATTTATGAGCAATTTACTAGCTCATCAAAGGCAACATCAAATTGACTCTTTTGATTTTTTAAGGCAGTAATCACAATAGAAAAATGATCTTTTCATTTATCATCCTTAATATAATTTGTTTGTCTCTTCTCATTCCCATTGAAACTTCCCCTGAAAATTCTGGAACAAAAATAAAAGCTCTTGCTTCCAAAATCAACCTCGCAACCCTTGAACCAGTGAGAGTTCAAAGTAACAAGTACTTGTTGTAACACAAATTTCAGAGGGATTAGAATGTTAGAGTTAGAGAGGTCCTGGGAAATCATCTAATCCAATCCCCCCATTTTAGATATGTGGAAACCCAGATTTCTGAAGTGATTTTCTCAATATTCAGGACAGAGCTGGTTTAAGAACAAGGGTCTCAACTCCCAGTCCAACACTGTTTTCACTGCATCACTGATTCACCAGTCTTCTAAGACATGCTGCAATAATTCACTCCCAAAGGAAATTAGAGCTTCATCTCCTATAAGTGATAAATTCCAAATAAGCCAGACTTCCACAAGAACACATCCATAAATTTTCTCAAAAGATGGGAGATATATACATATTCATGCTTTTAAAATAAACTTACTTAATAAAGTTATGAATATAAAATTCCCAAACCAAACTTTTGTCTCTGGCATCATTTGTGTATTAGCTTGTCTATACTTCTTTTTTTAGTCTTCCTGTGTGGAAGAACCAAGAGCAGTGGGTAGAAATTGAAAATGAAAAACATACACTTAGGCTTGATGTCAAGAAAAAACTCTTCTTAAACAATTATAGCTATCCCAAAGTGGAATGGACTGTATTAGGGAGTTAGTGGGTTAGAAATGTTCATTGGAAATGTTTAAGCAGAGGTAGATAAACCACATTTGGGAATATTACAGTAAGAAATTCCTTTTGGGAGCCTTTCCAATGGCCCTGGGATATCTTCCAATTCAATAATTCTATGAGTCTGTGAAGCAACACATAATATGGTAGTTACCAGTGATGCAATCTTGGGTTGCATTAAGAAATGTATGCTGTCAGAAATAAGGTAGTGGTGACCACATTGCTTTATTCTGCAATAAATTCTGTGGTCCAACCACATCTAAATTACTGTGTTTGATTTGGGGCACCACAATTTAGGAAGGTCACTGATAATCTAGGGAGCATTCACTGGAGGGCAACCTGGATAAAGGTCCTTGAACCCCGGTTGTATAAGGATTAATTGGAAAAGCAAGATGCTTTTTAGTCTGGAGAAGAAAAAATTCAGATGAAATGTGACAACTGTTTTCAAGTAAGTAGTAAAGGATTTTCTTTGGGAAAAGCAATAATTGTCTCTGCTTGATCCCAGAGGGCAGAACCAGGAATGATGGGGAAGAAGCTGAAAAGAGGAAAGCTTATGATTGATGCTTCTGTCTTCATGATTTATTTCTGCAAGTTTCTTTCTTTTTTTTTTTTTTTGGTTGCCTCTAACTGAGCAAAACAGTGTTAAAGGCAGCAGGGTGGTACTATAGACAGAGTGCCACACCTAGAGATAGGAAGGTATAAGTCCAAATCTAGTCTCAGAAACTAATTTTGTGACCCTGGGAAAGTCATTTAATCTTTCTCTGCTTCACTTTCCTTATTGTAAAATGGGGATAATGAAAGCACCTATATCACACAATCATTTTGAGGGGAAAATGGGGTGATACTTGTAAAGCACTTTGCAAACCTTAAAACAAGGAAGGAAAGAAGGAAGGAAGGAAGGAAGGAAGGAAGGAAGGAAGGAAGGAAGGAAGGAAGGAAGGAAGGAAGGGAGAAAAGAAAAGATAAAGGGAGGGGGGAAAAGAGGAAGGATAGGAAGAAGGAAGTCTTTATTAATCATCTACTACATGCCATGCACTTTACAAATATTATCTCATTTAATCCTCCTAAAACCCCAAGAGATAGATACTATTATTATCTCTATTTTCCATTTGAGGAAACTGAGGTATATAGAGGTTAAGTACTGTGTGACCCAGGGTCACACAGCAAAGAAATAAGTCCAGATTTGAATTCAGGTCTTTCTGACTTCAGGCCCAGTATTCTACCCACTGAAACACCTATATACATGCTAGCTATTCAAGATGTGCCCTGCACAAATAGCTAGCTATTTATGCCATCTCACAATGCCCTTCTGTGTATCTTCAGTGGCTCTTTCAAGTAGCTTCTGCAACTTGATATTTGATGCTGACCTTTAAGGATATTCCTTAATAGTCCCACCTCTCTTTCTTTCAGGAACGTTATCATGTCAACAGCCACCATATACACTGACATATAGGTCATAAAATGTTTTTATGCTTTGTTTCAAATACGGTAGAAGGATGTGTTCATGTATGATTATATAGCAAATGTCAGCAATATTATTTTTAATATTTAATGCTTTGACATAATTGATCTTCTAGTGGAATTTAAGATGTCAGACTAAAAAGGTCATTTTTCACACTTCATATCCTTTTCAATGTTATTTAAGACCTTAATGATGTTTTGTCATCTATTAATTATTGGGAGTAATTCCTGAATCTTGTATTAATTGAAGATTTTCAGTGATTTGGGGTTCTTCATATTTTCCCTGTTCAAACTTTAAAAGTTCCCCAATATTATCTCTTATTTTGTCTAATTGAGGATCAAGAATATAGTAATTTTCATGACTGGTCTGTACTAGTCCACAAGTTACTTTGTGAACTTAGGGTACTGTTGAAAAGGAACATATTAAACCCTTGCCTATAGCTGGCAAGGTGTGTTTCAGATTGCTATGAAATACTGTAGCATTGGTTCATAGTGAAAATATCCATGCCTTCAGATTATTTCAAGAACATGAATAGTTTACCCACTTTAGTATTTAATTCTGTCTACACTGAAATGCCTTTCAGGAGCTGGGATGTTAGTATTTCTGATTTGTTGTAGTGTTTCTTGCTTTCTTATGATATAAGAACCCTGGGGAAGCCACTCCCTTCACTATTCTGTGTCACAGAGATCATCAGAAGGGATTTGGTTAGGGTCAGCCTGAAACCCTATGCTACCATATTTATTTCTTTGGCTCTTAGAAACAGCTATTTCACATTATCTATAGTGCTAACCCAATCAGAGGCATTTCTATAAGGCTCAATTTACTAGCATTTAAGTGTTCTGTTGTTTCCAGCCCTTCATGGCTACTATAACAATATTAGGGCACTGAAATCCCAACTGGCTGGCCTTCCCTGTGTTTACAATTGCTGTCCCCAATCCCTCATATCGTGGACAATGAGTTAGAGTCTGAGGAAGTAATGATGATGACAATGATTACAGAAATCAAGACTTTTAACTTTTTTTTAATTTATTGAAAGTAAATAGAGATCTTGCATAATATTATGGATAAAGGTCTAGGTTTGGCATCAAGAAGACATGACTTCATATCCTACCTCCCACAGTTACTAGGCATGTGACATTAGGCAAACAATTGAACCTCTTTTTGACTCAAGCAACTGCCTTGGACTTAGCTGCTTGTTTTCTACTGACTTGTTGGAGACAATTGCCATAATGGTACTTTCTTATCTGAGGAATCCACAGATTTTTGTATTCATGTCATTCAGGCAAATAAATAAATAAATGAATGAATGAATAAGTAAATAAATAAATAGATGATAGATAGATGAATGAATAAATGGATAGATAGATGGATGGATGGATGAATGAATGAATGGATAGATAGATATATAATAGTAATAATTAGTATTTATATAGTGCTTACAGTTTACAAAGCACTGTATACATATGTTATCTCATTTGATTCTCACAATGACCATGGGAGGTGGGCACTGTTATTATTCTCATTTTATAGATAAGAAAACTGAAACTGAGAGGGGTTAAGTGATTTTCTAAGGGGTCACTAAATGAGCAAGTATCTGAAACAGGATTTACATTTGGATCTTCCTGACTCCAAGTCCCTTGTAGGTGGCACAATGAATAGAGCACCAGCCCTGGAGTTAGGAGGACCTGAGTTCAAATCCAGCCTCAGACACTTAGTACTTACTAGCTGTGTGACCTTGGGCAAGTCACTTAACCCCAAGTCACCTAAAACACTGGTGGCTAGAAACTTTTAGTCCCAGGATTTATCCACACAAAACCATTAAATAATCAATCAACAAATAGATGCTAAGCCCTATCCTAGGCACTAGGGATGCCAATGCAAAGAATGAAATACTCCCTGCTCTCATGGACCTTCCCTAAAATGAAGCTGTTAATGGTCAGAGAACTTATGACATTGGTACTGTTTGGCATCAATGTAAGCACAACTAAAATTTTCTCTTGAATGTTTTTACATATCCTGCCTCTTGTAACAGCATGTTCTAATCACACAGTCAAGGTAGCTGTCAGAGCTAAAAAGAGTTGGCGGTGGTTCCAGAAGCATCCATGAAAAGCAATTAATTATAAAAGCTTTTCAACTGAATGTGCAAAAATGGTTGGACTTTGTCAGTGAATCAGATACCTGTCAATCTCCCATCTCCAATGTAATGCTTCTGACAGCTAGTTCAAAATGTGTGTTTGGTTTTTAGTTGAAAATTTCTTTCAAAGGAAAATGATGAGGTTGCAGGGTAACAACTACTCCCCATCTTTCTGTCATGCTGTTGGAAATTGATGTTAAACTTTCATCAGAAAATATTTTAATTTGCATGTAATTAAGAACAAGATGCAAAGGTCTATGCCCTCATTCAAGCTGAAAGCCATGGGCAAGTTTTAGCACAGACAATATGGCAGATATACTAAGCACTTAAATTAAAGGCCCTCTGTCAGTCCATCATCTAAGCCAAAGTTGACCTTTGGTTTTCAAAGACTTTACCAGTGAAGCTCCAGCTATGACAGATCCCACCAGCTTGAAATACTTAAGTTAAGACCAGTAATGAGGTAAGAATCAGTCTTGTTTCTAACAAAGAAAAATTTATCACCAAAAGGTTGGACCCTGGGTGTTAAACCATGGAAACTCAAAAGACTATTTACTAAGACATGGAAAATCTACTAGAGGAATGAAATCTTAGGTCCTGAAAATATTAACTATGTAAATTAAGACTGGTATTGTGATCACTCATGATATTTGGGTGACTCAGAAGATAACCATGAAGGTACTAGGAAAACCATTTAAGAAATATTCAAAAATGATTTTTCCTATTACATTTTATAATACAAAGGCCACTCAAAACTAACTGACATGTTAACACTTAAAAAAAATATTTCCTTCTTCCTCTTCTCCAATTATCTGGTACCTTTCAAGATCCATCCCAAGTCCTCTGTTGAATTTTTTTCATCTGTTCTACTTCCAGTTTTCACAGAATTTTACAGTTATCACTATCCACACTCATTTAGTGCCTACCATACATAGAGCATTATGTTTGGCACTGGAAATACAAAGACATGGTTCCTACTCTGAATGGGGCGTTTAGTCATTAGGCAAAGAGGATGAGTACAAACAAATGGATTTCTTAAAATACTGTTCTGGTACAGTCCTCCTCTCCTCCCATAAAAATTTGAACCCAACTTCACCAAGTAGTTTATTTCAGCTAAGATGCATAGCAACATAACAAAAAATATATTTTATATATGTTGCATAAAGCTGTATAATTACAACTTTAGTAACGATTCCAATGCCCTTGACTAACCAGGAAATACATATCTATAGAACAAGAATAGAATTTTCTGGTCCTAAAAATATGTTCATTCGGGGCATCTAGGTGGCACAGTGAGTAGAGCACCGGCCCTGGAGTCAGAAGGACCTGAGTTCGGTTCTGGCCTCAAACACTTAACACACACAAACAAAAACTTAGCCGTGTGACCTTGGGCAAGTTACTTAACCCCAATTGCCCTCCAAAAAGCAATAAATAAATAAATAAAGATATGTTCATTCTTATAACGTAATGTTAAAAAGTTCCTCTATGGACACCCTTCCCCATAGAGCTGGACCTAAGGTGGCTACCTACTTTGCCCTAGCTTTAGACTAGGCTCTACCAACAATTAAAAACTGTGTTAACTAATATTATTCCCTGTGTATTTCACACATATTTGTAAGAGAAATCACTGATTCACATGATTGGAGGAAGTTCCCATATCAATGAGATCATCAGTCCAGGGCAGAACAGAATTATTGCTCTTGTCTGCTTAACTAAATCAAAACTCCCTAAGATCAGGGAATGTGGCTCATATTTCTTTTGTGGCACAGATAGTAAAGAAAGAGACAGCATAGTAGGATTGGATAAGTGCTGTATTTGGAGCCAGGAGATTACAGTTTAAATTCTGTCTTTGACACTAATTGTTTGACCTTCAGTAAGTCATTTAATCTTCTTAAGATTCATTTTTCCTGGTGTGTAAAATGTAAGTTGTAAATTTCCATAGAATTATAAGCCATTCTTATAAGTGTATCTTGGAGTTTAAACCAGTCATATTTGCATAAGAATCTCTTCCCTAATAGAGAAAATGGCTAGTCTGTAATTTATTCTTTCATAAAGGGCAGAATTAATGAAAGATTAGGAGAAGAGAAGGGCATCTAGGTAGCACAGGGGATAGAGGACCTGGCCTGAAATCAGAAAGACTTATCTTCATGAGTTCAAATCCAGCCTTAGACATTTACTAGCTGGGCAAGTCACTTAACCCTGCCTGCCTCAGTTTCCTCATCTGTAAAATGAACTGCAGGAGGAAATGCTAAACCCACTCCAGTATCTTTGCCAGGAAAACCCCAAAATGGGGTCAAGAAGAGTCGGACACATCTGAAAATACTGAGCAACAACAGGAGAGGAGAATGTTTTCCCTCTTGATTCTCACTTCAAGAGAGGAAACATGGGTTCAGGGTCTCTTCAGGGAGAGATGTACTTAGAGAAGAAGAAGAAGAAGAAGAAGAAGAAGAAGAAGAAGAAGAAGAAGAAGAAGAAGAAGAAGAAGAAGAAGAAGAAGAAGAAGAAGAAGAAGAAGAAGAAGGAGAAGAAGGAGAAGGAGAAGAAGGAGAAGAAGAAGAAGAAGAAGAAGAAGAAGAAGAAGAAGAAGAAGAAGAAGAAGAAGAGGAAGAAGAAGAAGAAGAGGAAGAAGAAGAAGAAGAAGAGGTGGAAGAAGAAGAAGAAGAAGAAGAAGAAGAAGAAGAAGAAGAAGAAGAAGAAGAAGAAGAAGAAGAAGCACTTCAACATGTTCCTGATTTCCAGCTTGCTACACTACAGACTGTGGAGAACTTCCCCTTGGATGTGTCCTGGGATACTCTTGGTTGAGATCATTCATTCTGTGTTTTCTGGTATATTCTATTCTACATATAGAATATTGAATATTAGAATATACATAATAGATTTTCAGTTTGGATAAATAAATTTACTATTTGTTTTTGTTATGGCCTTTGTGTAACTGGCATTTGGTCAGCAGGGAGTCAAACCCTTGGATAAAGTTTGGAACACTTCTCTGTTAAGGAATAACAACCAAGAAAGTGAATTGAACCAAGAATTTATTTCTGCTGGATTAGCATTACTTAAATTATTAGTTAAATATAATTCTAGACTAGTATTCCCTCTCTGAAGAGAGCAGAGCTGTCAGCCTACTGGACACAAAGTCTCTCTTAGAGAGAGGTTGGTGAGATTTCAGAGATATGTATCTATTCAGACTTGCCTATGAGTCACATTTAGATAAATTCCTGTAGACACACATGAGCAACACAAATACCCTAATTAAGGTTTCACCAAATGGAATAAGTTGGAGCTTGCTAATGCAAAAAAAGAATTGAACCTTGAATTAGACCTGGATTCAAGTCCCAGTTTTTTCTTCTTGTTACTTTTGACACTAATTGTTTGAAAAAATTCTATTCTTCATGTCCTTTAGATATTTATTTCCTGGTTAGTCAAGGGCATTGGAATCATTACTAAAGTTGTAATTATATAGCTTTATGCAACATATATAAAATATATTTTTTGTTAGGTTGCTATGCATCTTAGCTGAAATAAACTACTTGGTGAAGTGGATGGCTAGGTGGCGCAGTGAGTAGAGGGCCGGTCCTGGAGTCAGAAGGACCTGAGTTCAGATCTGGCCTCAGACACTTAACACACACAAACAAAAAAACCTAGCTGTGTGACCTTGGACAAGTTACTTAACCCCAATTGCCCTCCAAAAAGCAAAAATAAATAAATAAACAAACATAAATAAATAAAATCATGTAAATTTCATTTAAAAATAATTTACGGGAGGAGAGGAGGACTGTAGCCAGAACAGTATTTTAACAAAAGCATGTTACTTTTACATTTCTGTTTTTTATTTTCTTACCTAAAATGTAGGTATAAAAGGCAGTATGTCATAGCAGGTGGATAAAGTGCTGAACCTGATATCATATTGCTTTGAATTTATTGAATATGTTGAATATATCAATATTCAAATGCCACATTTGATCTAGTCTTGTGCTCCCAACCAAGTCACTTAAGTCATTAGGCCAGCCTTGTATTTACTTAATCTGAGTCAGGCTGCTGTTGGTGGTATAGGGCATTCCCACAAGTTTTAGATACTAAGAAAATCTCAGGTTTTTCAAGTATTTTATTAGTGAGGTGTGAATATAGTATATAGCTATAAATATGTATATGCATATATGTTTGCATGTATATATGTGTGGATGTATATATGTATATCTATGCATATCTGTATGTGTGTGTGCATCTTCACAGGGTTGTTTCAAATTCAGTGTTTGAAGCTAAAAAAGCAAGTTGTTATTTTTTTATTATTGCTATGGGCTTGGATAATGAGGAAAAGCTTCACAGAGGATTGGGTCTTAAGAGACGGGTAGGACTCAAATAAGCAGAATTTGAATTGTGGTTGAATTTGAATTGTGTCCCAAATGGGAGTGTAGAATGAATACTGCCAACTTTTTTTATAGTGGCCCTAGTGTTTTACTGCCAAGCCTGAGTGAAGTACCTCGAGGGGCTGTAAAACCTTCAGGATGAAGTCCAATTAGAGGGATTGGCCTAAAAGGGTTGTTGATGCAGGACCCAAAGACATACAGTGTGGCAAGATTGATTTTGCAAGGGGCAGGAGCTGATATGCAATTGGAAAACTTCTAGCCATGCCCCTTTGTCTTTGAGTTATGGACATTGAGAATTTAACTCTCCTATGTACTGATAGTAATAAAAGACTGAAAGGAGGGAGATGGAGATTCTTACTATCCCTAGCTGCCACTCAGTGGAAGATGACAAATCTTCAGGAGAGTTCCAGTGATTATCTGATTTCAGAGTGAATTCTATCACACTTCCACCAGCAGCCACCAATTTCCTAAACAACACAATAAGTTACTAAACTAAACTAATAAGTTACTAAACTAAATACCTCAATATATTTACTATTTTAAGAAGACATTGACTGCCAATTTTCCCTTTCTGCAAAGAAGCAGTGGAAGCATGGGTAATAGTTGATCTGACAGTATATCTGATTTCATCATAGGGGATTAAGAGGAAAGGAGGTGACTTGCTTGGGTCATAGGTATTAGTCATGTTGCTGTTAACCTACTTCCTTGATATCATAATGCTTCTTATTTTAACTAAAATTATTCTTATATTTTATTACTGAACTGAAGTACCATATTTGTTATAGCTAGATCAGATAGAAAGTACAAAATTTCCAGCAGGATGGGAGCAACAAGTAAATGATATTTCAAGCCTAGGAGCACTAGGGGGTATCAGCCTCTTAGCAAGGGCTTTATACCACCCCCAGTATACCAAATTAAGAAGGCAGAATTTTCGGGGCGGCTAGGTGGCGCAGTGAGTAGAGCGCCATCCCTGGAGTCAGAAGGACCTGAGTTCGGATCCGGCTTCAGACACTTAACCCACAAAAACAAAAATCTAGCTGTGTGACCTTGGGCAAGTTACTTAACCCCAATTGCCCTAAAGGGGCGGCTAGGTGGCGCAGTGAGTAAGAACGCCGGCCTCGGAGTTGGGATGACCCGAGATCAAATCCGGCCTCAGAAAATGAGCACCCACACATAAATAATGACTAGCCATGTGACCTTGAGCAAGTTACTTAACCCCAATTGCTTAAAAAAATAAAAATAAATAAAAAAAGAAGGCAGAATTTTTCCTGTGAGCAATATACCACACAATTTAGCAATAAATTATATAGAACCAGGAACTTCTTAGCACAAGATCAACCGTACATACACAGATGATTTTGAAATAATTTAGAAAAAAATTATTTCACTATTACTTCACTTCCACACTATTATAATATAATTATTTGAATATGTTATGTGTTCCTCACCACATCTTTTATCTTCCAATTCTCCTCTTTAGGAAAGTAATCGTGATATATAGGAGTGAAATAAGAATTCATGATTTATAAGACTTTGACATCTCATTTCTCACTTCTATACCATGTTTTCTGATGTATTTTTAAACATCTTAATAAACCCACCTTTTCTTTGGAGTCATTGAGCATCAAAATATATGTTGATTTCATTTGAAGAGTTTTAGCAAATTCTTCATAAAATATTTTACTTCTTTATCCTTTATAGCATGTACAGTTATGTATAGGCAGCACGTAAACTGCAATTATCTTCTTGGTTATCTTTTTTAGATTTCTGATCATAACCACTAAACTTGATAGACAGGTGCAAAAAATGGAAATAGACAAAAGAACAATATTGACATAGGCTGTCATGATTACCTAAGAAAGTTCAAACAATGTAAATCAGTCATCACAAAGAAGAAACAAAAAGAATCTAGAAATATGTCAGAGAGCAAACATTTTTCTCCTTACTAAGCAGAAAAATATGACAGACAAGGAACAATGTCAGTTTAGAATATAAATGCATTTGTTAAGCATAATGCAAGAGGATAATGAAAGATTTTGAACAGTACTACCTCACAGAAGGGCCAGAAGCAGTGAAAAGAAAGACAGAAAAGTCAGTAAAAGGCCTAACTGATTCAGACTATTTAAGTAGGAAACTGGAAGGAAGAAAAAGTAAAAGAAGAAAAAAGTGGAAAAGACTCATTGGGATTTCTTTAACATTTTTCTCCATTAGTGACAATAGGGCTACCATATTTGGACTATTAACATCATAGCCCAATATGCTATATTGAGGAAGTGAAAATATAACTAAAACAAATGAAGATGAGGAGAGCAACTCAACAAGACAGAGTAGGATCATGCTGGAGATTACATGACTTTTAGGGATTGTGCCTGGTAGAATAGAATAAAGCATTTGAGATTTATTTAGGAATTAATCCTTCATTATTTGAAAGAAGCAAGATTCCCAAAAGTATGGAAATAATTGTGGTCCTCAGTATGACTCAAAGAGGGATCTGCAGAGAATAAAAATTGCATTGTAGTTGTTATTTTAAGTATTTATTGTTTGTTTTAAAAAATTATACTTATTGCTTGTTGAAGAAGCATTTGATTCAAAAGGGCAAATCTTGACTTAATAGCTTTCCTCTAAAAAGACCAATTCCCAGGCAACTGTTAAAAAATCATAGGTGATTTATTGAAAAATGCAGCAACTATTATAACTTCATTTAATGCCGCTCTGTTAATATAAAGGCATAAAATCAAGATGTATGGTTTCTAGAAGAGTTTACCACTGTCATAGAAGATATCAACATAGACTACATATTGAAGCAGGATCCCCTAGATGATGAGGTCTTCCAGAGGTTTCTGTTTATGCATGACATTATGATAAGTGTATCAAGACTCTGAATATTGGGGCAGCTAGGTGGCATTGTGAATAGAGCACTGGCCCTAGAGTCAGGAGGACCTGAGTTCAAATCCAGCCTCAGACACTTAACAAAAAAACTAGCCGTGTGACCTTGGGCAAGTCACTTAATCCCAATTGCCCTCCAAAAAGCAAAAAAAAAAAAAAAAAAAAGACTGAATATTGTGGTCTCTTCAATAACATCCATAATTGCTCAGGAAAAAAAAAAGTGTATAAAGAGTATCTATTGTCCAGCTATCCAACTATACATAACTTTACATGCTATAGAAGAACAACACGTAGAATTAGTACATGTACCTTGTACAGATCCTGTAAACTGACATTGAACTGATTGTAGAATTAAATAGGAATTGGAGAATGGGTTTGATTAATTACCTTTGTGATATCATTCAGTGTTTTTAGTGACCCAAAGCTTCTCCCAAAAATAAAGGCCCAGCCTTTTAATATGATGATATTGTATAATTATGAGTTGTTGAATATCAGGGCCTATGAAGAATTAAAGTTATAGATCACCCAAATGGAAAAGGAGAGAAATATGACGAGTGGAAGCTGAAATATTTTACCAATGAGAGATTATGTAACAGAAATAGACTAAAAAATGTCGTTAGTGAGATGTGTGACTAAGACAAGAGGGAAAATACAGCAAGAGCAAGGCAAAGTTTCTGTTATGCCCACGTTCCATAATTTCTAGAGAACTAAAAAGAGAGGGAAGGGCACCAGACCACCAGCC
The DNA here is from genome assembly GCA_011680675.1 of Gymnobelideus leadbeateri. NCBI lineage: Eukaryota > Metazoa > Chordata > Mammalia > Diprotodontia > Petauridae > Gymnobelideus > Gymnobelideus leadbeateri. The sequence goes on from WOXC01008027.1 coordinate 135,662, forward strand.
CCAAAGGACAATATAAAAAAGAGTAGAAAAGAATGAAAAGATGTGGAGGACATTTACATATGGAGGGTATTACAGATTGGTTAAAGTACCTCCTACGTTCAGCTAATACAAATAGGCTACAACAACATATTAGAAAGATTATACGCTATAACTAGTTTGGATTTATACCAGGAATGCAGAGTTGGTTCAACATCAGGAAGACTATAAACATCATAAATCATGTTAACAATATAATAAAAACCACACGATCATATCAATGGATACTGAAAAGACATTTTAAAAGATCAACACCTGTTTCTGTTTAAAAAACCACGGGAAGCATAGAAATAAATGGACTTTTCCTTAACATCGTAAATAATAGCTATCTAAAATCAAAAGCAAACATTAAAAACTTAGTGACCTTTCAATCAATAAATCAATAAACATTTATTAAGTATCTACTCTGTCTAGCACTGTTCTAAATGATTTCCAATAAGATCAGGGATAAAGTAAGGCTACCAGTTGTTACTACTACTATTTAATATAGGCTTAGAGGGACAGCTAGGTGGTGCAGTGAATAGAGCACCGGCCCTGGAGTCAGGAGGACCTGAGTTCAAGTCTGGCCTCAGACACTTAACACAAAAACTATCTGTGTGACTTTGGGCAAGTCACTTAACCCCGACTGTCCTACCTTCCCCCCCTCCAAAAAGCAAAATAATAAAAATAATAATAATAATAATATAGTCTTAGGCTATCTTAGCAATAAGACCAAAAAGAAAAATTGAGGAAATAAACATAGACAGAGGAAACAAAATTATCACTTTTGTGGATAACATGATGATTTATTTAGAGAACACTAAAAATCAACTGAAAAGTCAACAAAAAATAAATTGAAACAATTAATCCAGTAAAATTATAGTATATATAATAAACCCACATATGTCAGCAGCATCCCTCTACATCACCAAAAACACTCAACAAGAAAAACTAGAAAGAAAAATTACATTCAAAATAAGTACAGAAGGTATAAAATACTGGGGAATATGACTACCAAGAAATATCCAGGAACTATATGATTTGAACTATAAAACAAAACACTCTTTGCACAAAGACAGACCTAAATATTTAGAGAAATATTAATTGCTTTTGGATAGATCAAGACAATGTAATAAAAATAATACTACCTAAATTGATTTATTTATTTAATGCCATACTGATCAAACTATTACAACAACACTTTTATAAAGTTAGAAAAATAATAACAAAATCACAAGGAAATATCTCTCTGGTGGCAAAACAAATGGTCAAGGATCTAAAAGGAAGCAAGGAAGGGAAACAATGATGGCTTGTAGTACCAGGAAAATGAACAAAGGAACAATTTTGACATAGGGTGTCTTAAGTACCAGAACTCAAACTATACTACAAAACAACATTTAAAAAAAATCAGTACTAAGTAAAAATTAGATCAATCAGAACGGATTAGATGCACAACATACAGAAAAAAGTGAACACAGTAGCATAGTATTCAATAAACCCAATGAGCCTAGGTTTTAAGGACTATTTGAGAAAAAAAAATGCTGACAAAATTAAAATTTAGCTTGGCAGAAATTGGATATTGACCAACATTTCACACCATAGGCCAAGATGAACTCTAAATTTAGTTAACAGGGAAGTGATCAACTGGAACTGAATAAATAGTCCTTCAAGTTTAGTAAGTCCAGTTTTAAGAAAAGTTCATTCAATACAACTTTGTTTTACCTAACCTATAGATTTCACACAGATCATTTAAAAAAAATGAGTTAAATAGTTACCTATATGAATTTGAGGAACTCATTTGCATGAAATGAAGGTGCTAATGATGGGGTCCTTGTGATATATATATGTCTGTAGTATCAATCTGTAACCTTAGTTTGTAAATGGGGTGCTTTGGGATCTATGTCTGTAAAATCAATTTGTAAAAGCAGTCTGTAAGATCACATTTCCACCCCCCCCAGCCTCAGAGCATTGACTCTGCCCCTTCCCCTTTCCAGCACTCTGCCCAGCAACATCTCATTACCTTTTTATCTCTGTTTGAAACAATAAGTTATGTAAATGTTATCTCCCTTAGTTAGAGTGGCCAGCCCCACCATAAATTCTTCAATACCTTATCTATAGGGTAACTCCTTAGTCAATTACATACCCACACTGTCTCTGATGACCTTGGTGGGTGGCAGACTGGGCACTCTTTAGTGACGTATAAGGCCTAGAACCACACCTCCAGCTAGACCCCCTCTTGAGCTATTTCCCAGAGAATCATGGGCAATACACCTGCGCAGTTGATATTAAAAGTGTATGGTCCTTTGAGCACTGACCACTCAACTCCTCCCTGATCCCACCCTTACTCACCTAGTTAGCATAATTGACACCTTAAAACTATGCCTGCTGCCTCTGCGAGTTTGCAGGTTCCATAAGAATCTAACCCGCTGTTCTCTACAGCATAACAATAAATTTTACAATTTCGGCTTCAAAGTTTGCTTGAGCCTGGTGAATTCCTTCCAGACTGGATGCCAGGAGAGGTATCCCTGGCAGAACCACTTACCCTCCCCCCCTCCTTATCACCCTTCCCTCTTCACTAGGATAAATGTTGACCTCTACAGTAGGCTGCTTAAATAACCACCATTTCAATTCACAGCTGCCATGTCCCAAGGTCTCTTTAACTCATGGTCCCAGGTTTGCCAACAATTTTCAAGTTTGGAGCAGAAGAAAGGAAATTATACTATACATGTGCTATATATTCCCTACATCCTCTTCTTTAAAAGATGTTTTTTCCCTTTCTGCTAAAGGGCTCAGCAGTTAAAAGAGGCAACACAGATCATGAGAAAAAGGATATTACTTCAAGTTCCATGTAGCTAAAGTGTTTACACTTTTTATATCTTATAAAAGTCATGTAAATGAGTGATTGTATTCTGTTTACAGAAAAGTGAGTTAAGGGGCATATACTAGCCTAAATTGTCTGGGAACACATTGTAAGAGGCTGAGCAATGAATTAAATCATTTCCCTGAATGACCCATAATACCACATTGTAAATACTATGGTATTTCAATTAAGGTCTGGCAGTATCCTTTTCTCATTCAAACCCAGTGGAAAAAAATACTGGATCAGTTCCACCTTCATGATGAGCATGTGACATCTCTTTGAAATTTAGTTGAAATTCACTCTCACACTAAAAGTAGGTCCTTCCTAACTGCAATTTATTTGTTTGTTTTATATTTGTTGCTTGACCTGTCAGCCTGTATTCTTCATACTTTAACCCAGTCATTCTTCTTTGAAAGACAGGCTTTAAAATTAAGAGTATGCCTCAAAAACCACAGAATAACAGCAAGTTTTCAAATGTCAATACCACATCTTAAACCACATCCAAAAGGGCTGCTACTTCTAGTAGGAAATTTCCAAAGTTATTACTGAATCTCAGGATTCAGGATTTAATTCAGGATTTTAAATCTCAAGATTTAACCATAGAAGACTCTTACTTCAGATTTAGCCACTCATTCCACATATACTAATAAAATATACTGTGTCAAGAAGTCCACAGTTTATAAAGACCTTGCTGTTCTTAAGCTTACATGTTCTGAATCCAAATTTATTCATTTTTTCTTTCATTTTTCTTACCTCAACCATGCCAATGGAAAAAATCTAGAAATCTCAGGAATTAAAATTATATTTCTAAAAGTATCTCCTTTATACCTAATCTTTTGGTCTCAAGAGTCTGATTAGTCTGGGTTGTGTTTTACCAGCAATCAAATACAATGTAATTAGGATTGGACTGCATAAAAATTTTCCATTTATATTTTCCCTGCAATGTAATAATAACTTAATCGGTGTCTAGCTTTTTCCTTAAAGAAAAAGAGAGAAGAAAGATAAGGGAAAGAGAGAAGGGTTATTTACAAAGTGATAATCAAATATAATCCAAGAAAGCTCTGCAAGGAGTACTTTCCAAGGAAAATAAAAATGTTGTAAGCAGGGAAATATGTGTGGTCATCCATTTTCCAGAGTTCTTGGATCAATGGCTCCTTTCATCATGATTGTAAGATAGAGAAGGTAACAAATCACCCCCATACCTCCATATTCCTCTTGTCTTGTGGCACAGTGGTGGAAGGGGTCATGTTGGCTACTTGGTTGTTTGCAGGATAATCAGAACAAGAATGGAAATTACTTTGTAATTCAATTGCAGCCTGCTATTTGAAACATGACATTACTATTTATTCTTATGCTAAGAGTGTTAACAAAATAGTTTCCTATTAGCAATTATCAAATCCTATGTTTTCAAACTCATGATTGAGAAAAAGCTTTAGGGAAATACGCATTTGAGTTAGGTGAAGAAAGATTAAGCATTTTTAATATATTCCAGACTATAACTCTAGACTGTCATTGAACCTGTATCAATTTGGGATGAGGTAGCTTGAGCCCTAATCTGATGTCAAGATACAGAGGGATATGTTTGCCATTAAGTGTGCCTATTAGTCCTCCAAAAACCACTAATTTATTATTTTACAATTATTGTAAACAAATAAAATTAAGTGGGAGAGGGAACTAATGTTTGACCTAATTTGTCAAGTGACACATTAAGAATAAAATCATAATAAAATCAAAAATAAATTCAACTGTTCACTCCATTCAACAAATATTGTCTTCTGTGCTCATTCTCTGTATTTAAATAATCAACTAGACAGAAGCAGAACAAACAGCTTGAGGGTTTTGAGGTTTAAAAAAGTGATACAGTCACCAACATTTCTGCATATAGACAAAAAAAGAGAAAAGAAGCAATCACCAAATGCGGATGGGCAGATAGGCAGGCACAGGCACCCTAACACTGGCCATAGATACAGAGAAACAAACAAAACACACAAACTGTAATTGGGACCATATCTACAAACCCACCATCCAGTACAATTTCTCCGCCTGACTTATCAGTCGTTTCAGTCAAGACATCCCCTTGTCAACTCATAGTCATTGAAATCTGTTGTGCTTAGACAAAGTATAAATCTTTATGCATAAGTCATTTAGTCACAGCATTCAGAGCAAGGTTCCTTAAGGAACCTCCTTTTTTTTTTTTTTTTGACAGATGAGGAAATCAAAGCCCTGAAAGATTACATATGAGTTGCACAAGGTTACACAGCTTGGATTTAAATCTGCACTATCTGATGCCAAGACCAGTGCTTTTATTACCCCACAAGGCTTATGTTTTACTATACTTATCACATATCAGCCAATGACACTAATTTTGCTGATCATGGATTGAGGGACCTTAGAGATAATATGGTTGATAATAACTAGTCATTCCAGACACTGTAGCTGTGTGCATATGTTTATTTGTCAATTGATATGATAATGTGTGTGAGAATGTGAACACATGCACATGTGTGTGTTTGGCTATACAACACATCGAATTCGACACAGTCAAAATAAATTTTGGTGAGGAAAAATGGAAATTGTGAAAGACTAACTGTGGCCAACTAGAGGAAAGAAGATGGGGGGGTGGGGGGAGAATAATTGCACAATATGTTCAAGTCAATAGGGGTAACTAGGTAGTACATTGAATGGAATGTTGGTATTAGAGTCAAGAAGAAGAGTTCAAATTATGTTTTTGACTCTTATTTGCTGAGTGTCCCTGAGAAAAATCACTTCACATCCCACAGCCTCAGTTTCCTCATCTGTAAAATGAGCACAATATTCATCTCTCATAGAGTTGTGAAGATAAAATGAGCCAACATATAAAATATATAATGTGCAAATTGTAAAGTGCTATCTAAATGCTAGCTATTAAAAAAATACTTAACCTGCAAAGGAAATATGGTCAAAGGTTTTCCCTTATGAGATTAAGGGTCAATCCTATTGTCACCAGATAACCAGACTGATTAGTAAATCCATACTGTATAACCTTTAAGCACCAAATAAATTGGACCAACCTGATTTGCTTCTAAAGAGATATTGAAAAAGCAAAAAGGCATTTTCTTACCTTACATTTGGTGGTTGTGAAAAAAATGCTGGTTTGCTTTGTATAAAAATAAGTCCCAATATTTGAAGTGATGGTCAGGTAGAGTGGACAGTTCCCAGTTGGACCTCATATGCCTAACATGTACTGGAATAAGGGAAAATGTAATCCAGGGTGTCTAAGTCACAGAAAGTATATGTGTCCTTACAGTACCCTTTATTATTAAACAAATAAATTAAAACTAAATATGTTTATAAGGCATGAGTTTATGTTTCTCTCCCTGGTGTCCAGAAAATCAGTTGCTTTATATTTGACCTTTGCAAAAGACTTACCAGCTCATTCAAAATGCACTTTTTAAAACATTTTCAGTAAATATTCTTCTTGCAAGCTCTTAAATTTTATAATACAACCAATTCCAACAAGCATTGAGCAAAGAAATAATCATGTCTCACTCTGGTTAAAGCTCCTTTTCTACAAAATGATAGGTTCATGAAAAGACCAGATGATCTCTAAGGGTTTTCCAAGTCTAAATCCTATGAAATGATCCAGGGGGATCCAGAAAGACAAAAGTTGACATTTAAAATATTTTCCATAAATGTTAAAAAAAATTTATAATAAAAAAGGAATCACAGTTGCAACGCCTTTTGTGTTACCATGGCTCCTTAACAATATTGCTCTTAGAAACTTTAATTTTATGAGAAAATTTTTATATTTTTAAATTACATGCAAAAATAACTTTTACCTTTCGTTTTTTAAAATTTGAGTTCCAAATTCTCACCCTCTCTCTTTCCACTCTAGCTTCCATGAGATGCCAAGCAATTAGATATAGTTAATACATGTAGAATCATGCAAAACGTATTTCCATATTAGCCATTTTGGAAGAAAGAAAGAGATAAGAAGAAAGAGAGAGGAAGGAAGGAAGGAAGGAAGGAAGGAAGGAAGGAAGGAAGGAGAGTGCTTTAATCTGCATTTAGACTCTGTCAGTTTTTCTCTGGAAGAGGATAGCATTTTCATGACAAATTATAGTATTGCTTCCTCATTGCCTAATCTAATTCTTTCTATTTCTTTTTTTCTCTTATTGCTATAGTTAGCATTTTAATACAATATTTAATAATAATAGTGGTGATAATGCACATTACTGCTTCACTCTGATCTTATTGGGAAAGCTTGTTGAACATTTTCTATAGATACTACTTATCATTCTGAGGAAAATTTCATTTATTCCTATGCTTTCTAGTGTAGGAATTGGTGTAATATTTTGTCAAAAGTTTTTCTGCATCTATTAAGATAATCATAAAATTTTGTTGGATTTCTTATTGATACAGTCAATTATGCTGGTAGTTTTCCTAATATTGAATCAGTCTTGCATTCCTGGTATAAAGCCCATGATCTTTGTGACATATTGCTTATCTCCCTGCTAATATTGTATTTAAAATCTTTTGCTTCAATATTCATTAAAGAATTGGTCTATAGTTTTCTTTCTCTATTTTGATCATCTTAGTTTAGGTATCAGCATTATATTTGTGTCATAAAAGGAATTTGGTAGAACTCCTTTTCCTATTCCTAAAGTCCTGGGGGACTTTTTGTGGGCAGTCCACTGATGGTTTCTTTGATTTTTTTTTTCTAAAACAGGCTTGTTTAAGTATTCTATTTCCTCTTCTATTAATCTGGACAAAATCTATTTTTGTAAGAAATTCATCCATTTCACTTAGAATGTCTAATTTATTTGCATATAACTAGACAAAATAGGTCCTAATCAGTGTTTAATTTCATCTTCATTGGTGGTGAATCTATTCTTTTCACTTTTTGGTACTGACAATTTGCTTTTCCTTCTTTTTTAAAATCAAATTAATCAATTAGGGTTAATCTCTCCTTTAATTTTTAGGATTTTTAATTTGGTACCTAATTAGGAATTTTTAATTTGTTCTTTTCCTAGTTTCTGTTCTTCAGTTGCATGCTTAATTCATTGATCTGCTCTTTCTCCATTTTATTGATGCAGGTATTTAAAGATATAAATTTAACCCTAAATACCACTGTGGTTGCATCCCACGAATTTTGCTATGTTGTCTCATTGTTGTCATTTTCTTTAATGAAATTGATTGTTTCTATTATTTGTTCTTTGACCCAGTCATTCCTTGGGATTTACTTTCTATTTAATTTAATATTTGCTTTCTATTTAATTTTAATCTGTCTTTCCATAACCCTTTATTGAATGTAATTTTTATGCATTATTGCCTGAAAATGATTTATTAATATTTCTGCTTCACTGCATTTAGTTTTGAGGTTTCCATGCCTGACATATGGTCAGTTTTTGTGTAGGCATCATTTATCACTGAGCAAAAAGATAGATTCTTTTCTATTCCCATTTAATTTTCTCCAGAGGTCTATCAAATTTAACTTTTCTAAATTCTATTCATCACTTTAACTTCATTCTTGGGTTTTGGTTTCTTTTTTTTTTTGGGGGGGGGAATTACTATATTTATCTAATTCCGGGTGGGGAAAGGTAAGCTACCCCACTAGTATAGTTTTATTGTCTTTTTCTTTCTGTAACTAATTTAACTTTTCCTTTAAGAATTTGAATGCTATGCCTTTTGATGCATATACATTGATTATTGATATTACTTCATTGTCTATGGTACCTTTTAGTTAAATATATCTTCCCTGCTTATCTCTTTAAATTAGACCAATTTTTGCCTTTGCTTTGTCTAAAATGATTGCTACGCCTAATTTTTTTTTACCCTCAGCTGAAGTGTAATATATTCTGCTCTAGACTCTTACCTTTACTCTGAATATGTGTCTGTCTCTCTTTCAAGTGTATTTCTTGTAAATAACATATTGTTGGATTGTGGGTTTTAATCCATTCTGCTATCCACTTCCATTTTATGAGTGAGTTCATCTCATCATATTCAGTTATGCTTAGTAATTGTGTTTACCTCCATCCATTTCCCCCCTATTAATCATTCCCTCTTTCTCTCCCTTCCCCCCGTCCCTCCTCAACAGTTTTTTGCTTCTGTCCACCATCTCCCCCAATCCACCCACCCTTCTAATAGTCTCTCTCCCCTTGTCTTATTCCCTTCCCCTCTTACTTTTCTGTAAGGCAAGATAGATTTCCATACCCAACTAAGTATGTAAGTTGGAACCAATTCCCATGAGAGTAAAGTTGAAGCATTGTCCTCCACCCCATTACACTCCATTAGAGTCAAAAAGTTCTTGCTTTTGCACCTCTTTTATCTGAGAAAATGTATCCCATTCTACCTCTCCCTTCTTCCTTCTCCCAGTGCATCCATATTTTTTTCACTCCTTATTTTATTCTTTTTTAAATCATCCCATCATAGTCAACTCAAACCTCTGCCCTCAGTCTATGTATACTTAAAACTGCCCTAAAAATGATAAAGTTTTTAGGAGTATAAGTAAACATCTTCTCATTAAAGAATGTAAACAGCTTAACCTTTTTGAATTCCTTATGATTTCTCTTTCATGTTTACCTTTTTATGTCTTCTTAGGTCTTGTATTTGAAAGGCAAATTTTCACTCTGGTCTTTTCATCAGGAATGCTTGAAAGTTCTGAATTTCATTGAATATTCATTTTCCCTGAAGGGTTACACTCCATTTCGATGGGTAGGCTTTTCTTGGTTGTAATTCTAGCGCCTTTGCCCTCTGAAATATCATGTTCCAAGTCCTCCAATCCTTTAATGTAGAAGCTACTAAATCTTGTGCTATCCTGACTATGGTTCCATGATATTTGAATTATTTCTTTCTGCATATTTACAATATTTTCTCCTTAACTTGGGAGCTCTGGGATTGGGCTATAATATTCCTGGAAGTTTTCATTTTGGGATCTCTTTCAGGTGGTGATCAGTGGATTCTTTCAATTTCTATTTTACTCTCTGGTTCAATGATGTCAGGACAGCTTTTTATGAAAATTTTTAAAATATGATATCTAGGGTGTTTTTTAAATCATGGCTTTCAGATAGTTCAATAATTCTTAAATTATCTTTCTTTGATTTATTTTTCAGGTCAATTGGCTTCCAAATGAGATATTGAACATTTTCTTCTATTTTTTTTCTTTCTTTTGATTTGGTTTTGTTTCTAGGTATCTTGTAGAGTCACTAACTTCCACTTGCTTAATTCTAATTTTTAAAGAATTATTTTCTTCAGTGAGCTTTTTTACCTCCTTTTCCATTTATCCAATTTTACTTTTTAAGGAGTCCTTTTCTTCAATGAATTTTTGTGCCTCTTTTTCCATTTGGCTAATTCTGTTTCTTTTAAGGAGTGTTTTCCTTCAAGTGAATTTTTTGTGCCTCTTTTACTGAACTGTTGACTCTCTTTTCATGATTTTCTTGCATCATTCTCATTTCTTTTCCCAATTTTTCCTTTACCTCTCTTATTGACTTTAAAAAAATTTTTAAACAGGATTTTTTTTTTAGTTCTGTGACCATTTCCTATTTTTTTTCCTCTCAGATTTTGCAGATAGCTACTTTTATTTTATTGTTTTCTTCTGGATTTTTGTCTTGATATTCCTTGTCATCTTAGTAACTTAGTGGTCAGGTTCCTTTTTGTTGTTGTTGTTTGCTTATTTTTTTCAATGTATTTCTTGACTTTTAACTTTATGTTAATGTTGGGATCTGCTCCCAGGATGGAGGGAGCACTGTTCCCAGTTTCAAGTTTTTCATGCTGATGTTTTCAGAGCCAACTCTGGTAGTCTATAAGTTTTTAGTTCTTCCAAGGTGTTATGATCTAAGAAGAAGTGTAATCACTGCTTCCTAGACTGTGCTCTGGTCCGTGAATAACCACAAGCCCTCTTTTCCAACCTGGAACTACAACATGGCGCCTCACTCCATTGAATCTGCAAGTGCTAGTGCTCCTCCTCATCCTTGTACTGAGACTTGGAACTAAGTATGGGCAATGCAACAGAGTCCTGCACTCAATGGCAATAAAGGGCTTGCTATGATCTTCTGACCAGATATCCAACCCCTTACTATTTGTGGGCTGAGAACTCCAGAAGTTACCACCAATGCACACACCCTCAACCCCTGCTCCTGGTTTTCCAGGGCACTTCAGTGTGCTTCACTCTCACCCCAGTGTAACAGCAAGCACCCTATCATACCCAGGATGGCTGCTAGCACAGGTTCTTTGATCTGCTTTTCTAAAGGAAAGCAACTCAAAAAGGGTTAACAATCTTACTTTAATCAAACATATATCATTTACCTAATTCAGGGGGAAAATCACCCTGAATTTCAGAGAATGCAAACAGAAGTTACAAGCAGACAAAAAAACATAGTCAGAGAAAATAGCACAATTCAGCAGACAAATAGACAAGGCTTCTAGCTGTCTCACCATTACATCCATACCTAGTTAGTCACCAGAGAGAGAAGCACCAACATCTGGGTTTTCAGAACCGGGGGGCTCAATGGCTGTCCATAGTCTTATCTGGCCAAATCACACAACTCTTCCCAAAGTGATCCCCAAAGCAAAACCTCAACTGAGAGGTATATAGCCTTCTACAGGATCAGAGAACATCACAACCCTCATGACCCACTTGACTACAAAGTAACAAAAGTTGTGCCTTCCTGAAAAGCAAGCCTCCCTCAAGCAAGCTTCTCCTGTGGGCTCTGCTCCACCCTTCAGCAAACTCTTCCCACTACAGGTTCCATGTGACCACATTCAGCCTATTGGGGAACAGAATACTTACTTATTTAGGGAGCATTTTCAAATCAGGAAAGGTCCTCAAATTCACTTAGACTTATTAAGGGGCAGGGAAGATCTTAAAACTCCCATTACCATTACACCCAGTGAAAGAGACCTTTCCTGTCAACATTCTATGTCATCTTGGGCTAAAAAATTATTAAATCCCAATATTTTTTTTCCACTTCAAAACTCATTTTGAAGCATTATTTTAAAGTTGTTTGGAGGGAAATTTGAAAGAGCTCAGGTAAATCCATGCCTTTATTCCACCATTTTGACCCTGCCCTTCCAGAAATTTGCACAATTAGCATCTGCTAGAATATCTTATTATTTAAATGAACTGAAGGTTTGTTAGTTCTTCTGAGTGCTTCTGAAGCATTAGGTACTAGTGTTCACACTTTATAATAGTGTGGGACACTTTGGGACCAATCTTTTATCTAGATTTAAGCAGAAGTATAACAATCAAATTGAGGAACACACTGTCCAAATGTAATTAATTATGCCCTGAAATCTATCAGTGAAATCAGAGGCTCTCCAAATGGCTTTGGAGTTTGGGGAATCAAATTGACCTGTCTGGCAAAAGCAGCTGAATATTGGTAAGAGCATATCTCTAGATTTACCAAGGCAATTCAGTGTGTCAGTAACCTGCCCTCCAAATCAAAAACATTTTTTTCACTTTAATGACCCACTCTTAACTGGTTATGCTCTGATAGGTCTATTTGAAGTTGATTCTGAGCTTGATTAACCTCCCTAATCAGAGAATTACTCAGAACCAACCTGATGATCTGGTATCCAGTTAGGGAGACACCAAAGACAAGAGACAGAAGCAATATTCCTACCAGAAGTCTCTTGTTCCTAAATGTCAGGCCTCTGCCTATGACGGAAGGATCATAGGATAATAGATTTACAGTCAGAATAGACCTCGGAAGTGACTGAATCCAAACAGATAATTTTCAAGATGAGAAAACTGAAGTCCAGAGAATTTAGGTGAAGGTCACAATGCTAGTAAGATTAGATTTGAACCTAATTCTGAATGCCAAATCCAACATCCTACACACTAAAGTATGCTTCTTCCAAGGAACTGCTTTAACTTAGATTACCTTATTTAAACATATACCAAACCTAAGGTCATTTTAACATCTAGTTTAACACTAGAGTGGGACCACAACTGGTTCATGTCTCTCAAAGAGTCTATCCCTACAACCCACAGACAGACAAAACTAGAGGAAGTTTCTCATAGACCTTCAGTTTCAATAGGTAAGCAAATTAGCTCCCTATGGATACAGAAGGGACATACAAGGATTCACACAATGCATACAAGGGCAACCAGATAAAAAGTTCACTAATTTCCCTGGTTCACTTTCCTCTGGATAAGGTAGAGTTTGTAGGAATTCTCCTTAAGGGTAATTGACTAGAAAACAATGATATTTTAGGACAGAATACAAAGGGATTATCCCTTGCGGTGTCTAAGATGCTGTGCCTCTGCTAATGGCAACCATATCACACTGTTGACTCATATTGGACTTGCAGTTCACTCACACCACCAAAGTTTATTCATAATCAACTATATATTTATACCATTGCTCTTTTTACCCAAGTACAAGACATTACATTTATCCCTATTCAATTTAATCTTAGTTGGTTCTTGACTCCTGAGATTTATTTGGATACTTCTAATATCATCCAAGTGGTTAGCTTTTTCTAATCTACAGATTTGATAGGCATGTTAACTATTTCACAGCACATTATTAATAAAACTGAAACAGTATGGCATTGAAGATGGACCTCTTTCTTCTGAATAAAGTATAGTCTTCCATTTTCACAAAATAACCCTAGAACCATAGTATGTAGAACTAAAACATTATATAGTACAATACCTTTATATTAAAGATCAGGAAACTGAGACTCAGAGAAATGAATATCATGAGCAAATCACATCAAATGAAATAATTCATGTAAATCACTTTGCAAACTTTAAAGTGCAATATAAATACTAGTTATTATTATTATTATCATAAGTCACATTCTACAAATTTGCCAATAAGGCAAAAGTTACCTCCTTGCATCAATATGTTTAGTTCATTCTATCAGTTAACTGTTTAGGAGTAAGCATGACAAAGAGTTTTAAAAGGTGCTCTCGAAGTCAAGAAACCCTTAGTTCAAGTCCTGATTCTGACGCCTACTAAATGTATCATAAAGGGCAAGCAACTTAATATCTCAGTGCCCAAGATGTCTCTAATCCTCTAATTCATAGAAGAGATGTTGATCTGCCTTGATGAGAGGATTTTCCATATCAGTACTTTCTCCACATTGATCAAGTCACTAATTAAAAACAAAATAAAATATACATATATACAAGTATACATATATGTATATGCATTCATATATGTCTGTATATATGTATATATAGGTGTATATGTGTGTGTGTATATCTAAACATATACATATACATATACACATACATATACATATACATATACATATACACATACAGCACTTCTATTTATGTGTGAGACCATGATGATCTTAATGATCCTATGGCTGACTTTTTCCCTTAATTTACTGAACCTCTTCTATGCCATTCTCTATGACATATGCTTTAGCAAAAGCACAGTAGGTGAGTAGTTTCCTTCCTATCTCTATTTCTAGATTAAAGCCCTCTTGATAAAATCTACAAATCTTCAGGTAAATAAAGCTTTATCTACCTTGTTAGATACACTTGATTCCTGTCATTCCTATACCTTAAACTCTAGTCCAGAAACCCAAATCTTATTCGCAGACATCATCATCTTAAACAGACTATGAAATCCATTTACAATGAAATCCCCTGGAAACACAATTCCCTTTCCCTCATGCCTACCAGCAAGAGCAGAAAAAAATCTTCTCCTACAAAAATGTTCTGAAATCTTTTTGTTCTAAAACAATGTGGAGTAACAGTTCTCAAAGATCACAGACCCATAGCAGTCCATGAAACTTTTTCAGGGGTCCACAAGGTAAAACTGTTTTCATAAGAATAGTAAGATACTGTTTGTCTCTTAAAATGCTCCTCCGTTTTCAAACTATATCTGTGTGAAGCCATATTTTCTTCATATATTTCACCAAAACAACAGATTGACTACAGAAACAGATATGAGAATCCAGCTGTCCATTAATTAAGCCAGACATTAAGGAGATTTTTTCAATATATAAAACAATGACACTTCCACTTTTCTGGAAAATAAAGTTACCTTTCATAAAAATGTATAATTCATATAAAAGTAATGCTTATTATTTTTAAATAGGTTAATCAATAGACATTTTAAATTTTTATCAGCTTTAATTTCTAATAGAGTAGATATTAATAACTGTAAGTCCTATAAACAAAATTTTTAGGAGTCATCAACAATTTTTGATGATATAAGGGAGCCTTCAACAAATTTCAAAAATTGTAAAAGAGTCCTGAAACCAAAAGGCTTGAGAACCACATAGAGTAATACAAAAGGACATTGTTCCCCAGACTCATTAAATTTTTAACTGAAGAGGGTAACCCATCTCCTTCCCCATCACTCACAGGCTATTGCTATAGTTTTATAGTTTTAACTTTCCTTTTACTAGGAATTCTATAAAGTCAAAGCAACCATTCAATAAAAATAAATAACTGAAGACACTGACCTACTTCTCCAAGGAAATCCTCTGCCCACTCTTTTTGTAATATTTTATTCAACACAGCTGTTCTCCTGGTGAAATTGTATGGTTTTAAAACCTTGAACACTACAATCTTTGAAATATCAGTAGCAACCCAAAGGTCAATGGATAGATCTAGACAGAATCATATGAATGTAAATGGGCTGAAGCATATTTCCGATGATGTACAATAAACAGAGTAAAACATATAATTTCAATTCCTGATCAGGAAAGGAGATAGGCTGTCAGGGAGCAAAAGCAAAAAATGAGAACAGATGGACAGTTCATTTGCTAAAGTTATGCCTATACAATATGAAGGATCCTGGGTGGACACGCTGTGGGGACCTACAGAAGCATATGAATAAAAATCACCCAGGTTAACAAGGTCTGGTTGGGTTTCAATTTGCATCAAAGGATGGAATATTCATCTCAGTGACAGCACAAATTGGAATTATTGGAACTATTTGAAAGTAAACTGGCAACAAGGATGAAGTTGGTATACTACTAAAACTAAATGGAGGAGATTGGACTGGTAGGAGGGCTATATTCCAAATCTGGATTCAAATTCTAGTTCATGTTCATACTAGCTAAGTAATGGACTTTACCTCTCTGAGACATCTATCGAGCAAGAACAATAACAACAATAACTCTCAGTCTTACAGGTCAAATCTTGCAGATTTGCTATAAGGAAAGTACTTCATATATCTTGGAACGTTATACAAATGTATCACTACTAGATATAATACCCTTCTGGTTTAAGACATACACTGAACAGATACATAGCAGTATTGAAAGATTAAATGGAAAAGGCCATGGATTTGGAGTCAGAAAACTTGCACCACAACTTACTAGCAGTGTAGTCTAACTTAGATCACTTAATCCAGCTAAACCTTGTTCTTTATCCATAAAATGAAATAAAAACTACCTACCTGCTGCACGGGATTATATAAGGAAAACATTAAAGCACTACAGAAATGTGAACTGTTATGAGAATCCCAGAATTGTTCCAGAATATGTATTGACTTGCCCAAAAGTTTTTCTCATTAGGAGAAATGATTGGATTTTAATCTAGTACATAGAGACAGCCAGCCTCAAAAGAAAAATTGTAAAGAATTTTATAGTACCAGGTCAGTGGGGCAAGGTCAAGGATTTAAGGTATTCATTGAGCAGGAGATAGATGACAGATAATGAAAGGTAAATATTATTGACAATTTATTGTGCTAAATACACAGAAATAAAAGAAAGAGGTTTTTGAGGGCTTCCTAAAAACTTTTTAAAATGTCACTTAATAAAAAATGTTAAAATAGAAGCTCAGCTTTTTAAAGAATGAAATATTAATACTTTCATTGCTTTTTAAAAAATAGTTCTCCCTGATTCTCTAACTGAAGGTTGTACAATTCTTTCAGTCACCAAAATAAATGATCTGACTTTGAAAGAGCATCTCCTGGTGGTTTTGTTTCTCTATCTATCTATCTATCTATCTATCTATCTAGTTTATATATATATATATATATATATATATATGCACATATATATGTATATATGAATTAAATGCATCCTTGATTTCTCATTCACTATTAAGATCATATAATATAAAATTCAAGAGAAAGGTGACTCCATGGAAAAGGAAGGAGAAGAATACTATGAAAAATGTGGGTGATGCAAAACAAAAGATATCAATGATTTCTTAAATGAAAAAATAGTGGGAAAGATACCAGTTGCTAGAAAGGTAAATTGTTCCAATAATTATGGGAAGAAATTAGTAATTATGTTTTAAAACTGACCACAATATCAGTATTAATACTAATTTAGTACTAAATAACTAATATATTTGATACTAATACTAAAATATTAGTAATTCCTTGCATATTGGTTGATTAATATGTGTTTCATAAATGTTTATTGAATTTATTTTGATTCAGAATTTAATTTCTAAGAGTAATCTATTTGGGTTCCATCCACATTTTCTTCCTGGTATAAAACATAAAGATTGAGAATCTTTGGCAAACCCCTCAGAAATTTAAAAAAAATTTTTTTTGAGGTGAAAAGTTGGGACTATCTCCTACACTGCTAAATTCTGATCAAAGTGCCTCTGTTATTTGGGTGGAAGCATAGATGTTTATAGTGTTCTTTTCACTTTTCCCCTAAGACCACCCCATCACTTGGCTATTCTGATATTTGTTTCTGACTCCTTTCACCTCAGAATTATACAGCTTAGCCGACTAGTTAACTCACTTAACAAAGCCTATGTTAAACTCAAGAATTTAGTCTTCCTAAAATCTCTAAATATATACATTCTCCTTGATCCAACTCTTTTGACTAGAGAGACTAGTGCCTGGGAAGTAGGTGAATGACTATTTTCTCTATTTATATAGTTTCACATATTGTGGTACATTGTAATTCTACTGCAAAATACACAATTGAGCAATCTGTCCTGCCAAAGTATCCCTGCTTTTGACAATGTACAAAAAATTAATCTTAGGTACTGTTCTGTGAGAAGTCTGATTTAAGTAAATTCATCCAACAAACATTTGTTAATCACTGTAATGCCAATGCAATATTTACAGAACCCACTGTGACTACAAATATTTTCATATCATGCTCGATTATTAAAATATAGCAGACTCTCCATATAGAGGACAGAACCAAAACATTTTTCAGACACTAGAAAACCAAATCCCAAAATCAGGAAACCGAATCCATCATAGCAATATAGAATTTAATGCACCACAATATAGAAGAGAGCCATGCCATCCTTTAGCCTCCCCACAAACCTGACTAACTACTTGCTTGAGTGTTCTCTCTATCCTAAGGACTCTCTGGTTCTGACTCCCAGCTTCCTGTAGTTCTGACAGAGTATACTTTCAAAGCAGGGGAGCTTCCTGTGGGCTCTGCTCCACACTTCATTAACGCCTCCTACCACAGGTTCCATGTGACTACATTCAGCCTATTAGGGGGCAAAGTTTACTTTCAAAGCAGGGAAGTTCTTGAAATCCCCCCTAGGCTTATTAAGGGGCAGGGAAGATCTTCAAATCCCTGTAACCATTACAATCACCTACTGTGTACTGAGAGTATGCAAACAAAAATGAAAAAGTCTTTTCATTCAAGATATTTACATTTATCTCATGGATATATAACCTTGGCTTATTTCTATGAGGCAGACTTGCAAAATATGACCCAAATTCATTGTAATGAAGCTTTTAAAAGGCTAGTTATAAAATCATTCATGTTTATGGCCCCAGTTATAGTTCAAAAACTCTAACAATGAGCTGGGCATCAAGGACCCTCTCTTATATGTGACTCCCATTGCTCCCCTATCCACAACCAGGGGATACCCAGCACCATAAGATCATGTTCAACCACAGGTGTTCATAAGAAATAATACTAAACCCAGCAAATGTGTTCTTTAACAGAATGCATTTTAAAAGCACAATTAAGTAGAAGTAAGACCAAGGTAGCATTGAGCCTGATCATTGATTCCTCCCAGCTGGTTTATTTCTCTCAGTGCTCTGCTACTAGAGTGAGTACCTACACACACATCTCCCAGTTTGTCCATTTAGACATCATCTCTCATGCCCTAAAGAAGAGAACTGAAGATATGAGGGACACAGGCTCCTTCCATGGTCACTCTGCTGTCATGGGATGACTTGTCACCTCTTTATTCTCATTCTCCTCAAAAGTCTCCAAAAGCCTGACTGCTACCATGCATAAAAACCTCACTTCATCTGAAAGCATCTCTTATATATAGGGTTTTCTATGTCCCCAAAGTGGGAAGAACTAAAAATTCCAAGGGTTTTATGGCCAACCAACCCCTTGCCAAAGGTTATTACAATGCAACAAATAAACTAACTAGGAGGATCATGAAAGACTTCATGGAAGAAGGAGATACCTACATTGAACCTGAAAAGGAAGCCAAAGTCAAATAGGACCAAGTTTTAAGAGGAAGGTGAAAGGATGCCCACCTTAGTATGCAAGTCAAGGTTTGTGGACTAATGCTGCATAGAAGGAGCTTCAGCAATTACTTCAGACTTTACTTTGGCAAGAGGAATCATGGGATTTAAACCTGCCCAGGGCTTCTTCCTTTAGCTAAGTGGGCAGGCTACTAGCTTTACAAGCTCCCAAAATAAAAGAAATTCCCAAAGGAATGCAATATCTTACTCCCTAAGATTTTTTTTTTGCTTTTTGGAGGGGGGAGGGCAGGGCAATTGAGGTTAAGTCACTTGCCCAATTACTTGTCACAAGGCTAGCAAGTGTTAAGTGCCTGAGGCTGGATATGAACTCAGGTCCTCCTGACTCCAGGGCCAGTGCTCTATTCACTGTGCCACCTAGCTACCCTTCTCTAAGAATTTTAAAGAGCCTGACTTTCATTGTTGATTATTGGCAAGCCCCCAAGGCAGCTTTGGGAAGGAGGAAGAGGAGGGTTAAGAGAATCAGTTCAAGATACCATTTTTATTCCAATCTCCTAGCTTTTACTATACCCTAGAGTGTACCCAATAATGACCTTAGTGTTAACTGTGAATAAAGAGAAGAGGCCCAAAGGGAAAAGACTAAATATGTGGCTATTATAATAGTCCAGAGGTAATAAGACCTAAAACAAGAGTGGTGGTTATGTCAGTAGAGGGGAGAAGAAGGTATGTGATGTTTGGGACAAGGTTTGGCTCTTAATTGGCTATGAGGATCGAAGGAGAGGGGAGAATTGCAAATGATTCAGAGGTTTTAAACCTCAGGAGGATGTTGGTACCTCAATAAAAATGAGAAAGTTTGAAGAAGGTGTAAGTTCAGGAGGGAAGATGAGTTCCATTTTGACATGTCAAACTTGAAATATCTATGAAACCTTTGGGAAGAGCTCTTCAGCAGGCAGTTGTTGATGTGGGATGTTTGTTCAGGAGAGAAATCAGAATTAGAAATACATACTTGGAAATCATTTGCATGAAGATTATAATCAAACCCATGAGAAATGATAAGAACTCTCATGAAATATTATAAAACCTATGTGAGATTTTTATTTTTGTCTTTGTCTCTCTAACACAGTACCCTGGAACTTAGTAGGCGTTTAATAAATGTTTGAAGATTGATTGGAAAGAGAAATAGACCCAGGATAAAGCTACAGAGGACACCCATCAAAAGAGGCTATGAGACCAGTTCAGCAAAGGAAACTGAATTCCATGTGCTGATATTATCTGACTAATTCATTGCAGTGTTTGGAGTCCTCAATAGTAAAATTAATGACTTCCTAATTTAGGTCATTTTAAAAGCTCATCTTGCCACCAACTATCAGTATATATGCATATATACATTTAAATAGGCCATCTATGTCTAATTAGATCTAAAATGAGAAAAGGGAAAGAGCTGAATTGTCCACAATTTATGCTCTATAAACTATAGTAATTAAATTATCTAAATAGGTCTTTGTCTAGAGAAGAGCTTCCTATTAAAAATGATGTGTCCCTTCTTGATCTAAGGCAATCGTAAAGGCTCCAAATAACTACTAATAAAGTCATTTGTTATCTACACATGACAGAAACTGGGCACAAGCTGTTCGAACTCATTTCACCTCTAACCTGGATGCCTTACCAACAGATTACAAAGTCTTCAATGGCTATTAGTGATATGGTCTTTATTTCTAAATTGCTATGATGATTTTTTTTTAAATCCTAATAAGAACTGTGTCCTTATTTTATTTCAGAGAAGTAAGAGATAAATGCAAGGTTTCAGGCTTGTTTGTCTTGTACTTGCATTACCTCCAAAGGGATTTTCATCATACAAGCTTTTCCTTCATTTATTCTAATGTTCCTACAAGATTCAAATTCTCTCTTATTTGCATATTTTACCTCCACTATTCGAATTCCTGTCAAATTTCAAATTAATTTCATTCAGCATTGTTATTTTCTACAGTCAAACAATGCCAGAATATTGTCTAAATGCTAATCTGCTGTTTATTCATAGACTTCTTATAGTTTCAGAACCCCTAAGAGAATGACATTTCAATAAATCTTTTTTAAAGGCCTAAAATGCCTTGTTGCTATATTTTATTTTCCCAAAGAAAATAAACCAGGAAACTTTTCCACCTCTAACCCTTCAAAAATTAGAAAGAAGAATACTTTTCTTCTCCTAGAAAATGATTTTGGGGTTTCATTCATTGTAAGCATCTATACTATAAAGACTCCTATGATAACCAAAGATGATTTCAATGAATTCTGACAGTAGTTTTTCTACACTTGTTTCCGTCAAAACAATTTGATCATCACCCTCTTCACAGGATACTGAAAACAGAGACCCCCTTCTACTTTAGATAATATTTAAATATCCTTAGACTATTCTATAGGTTTGGCTTTGGCCCTTCAGTTTCCCTATACTGTTAATCATGAAGGCTTATGGAAAATTATGCCAAAATTTAGTTGCCTGGAAAGTTCATCAGCATTGTAAATCAATTTCATGATGGTGTGCTTGCCTGGGTTCTAGATAATTAGCAAGGCTCTCATGGCTTTTCTAGTCACCAATTGAGTGAAAAAAGACTGTGTGTTTGCTCCCATACTTTTTAGCATGATGTTTTCAGCCATGTTGTCAAATGTCTTCAATGGGAACAAACACAGCATCAAGGTCAGCTATCACACTGATGATAAATTCTTCAAGACCAAAATGGAGGTAGTGTTCATGATTTTCTGTTTGCAGATGATTATGCACTCAATGCAGTCTCTAAAGCTGAAATGAAACAAAGTATGGATTAATTCTCTGCTACTTGTGCTAATTTTAACCTAACAATTAATACCAAGAAAACACATGTGTTCTTTCAACTACCATCACACCATCCATACATGGAACCACATGTTACAGCAAATGGAGAAGTTTTGAATGCTGTGGATAAGTTCACTTACCTTGGTAGTGTACTTTCCAGGGATATACACACAGATCATGAGGTTGACCCATGCATTGCCAGAGCTAGCTCAGTGTTTGGGAGGCTCTGAAGGAAAATATGGGAAAGAAGAGGTATTAAATTGTCTAATAAATTGAAGGTCTACAGAGCCACTGTGCTGA
Source organism: Gymnobelideus leadbeateri (assembly GCA_011680675.1). NCBI lineage: Eukaryota > Metazoa > Chordata > Mammalia > Diprotodontia > Petauridae > Gymnobelideus > Gymnobelideus leadbeateri. The sequence goes on from WOXC01008027.1 coordinate 157,995, forward strand.
CTTCATTGCTGTATGACTATGAAACCTGGACAGTATGGCAGCACCACACCAGAAAACTGAATCACTTCCATTTAAATTGTCTTAAGATTCTGAAGATCACCTGGCAGGATAAGATACCAGACACTGAGGTTCTTTCTCCAACTAAACTGTCAAGCATTCAAGTTCTACTTCAGAAAGTGCAGCTCCAATGGCCTGGCCAAACATACCCTTGTCAAAAAGACTATTTTATATGGAGAATTTACACAGGGCAAGCATTCACATGACAATCAGAAGAAACAACACAAGGACACTCTCAAGGTCTCTCTTTAAAGCTTTGGAATTATGTGACATGGGAGACACTGGCACAGGACCACTCTGCATGGTGTGCCTACATCAGAGAAGGTGCTGTGCTCTGTGAGCAAAGGAGAATTGATATAGCTCAAAAGAAATACAAGATGTACACATTTAGAGAATCCATCCCAAATGTTCATATGAACTATTTATGCCTGACTTGTGTGGTAGAGCCTTCTGAGCTCATCTGATCAGCCACACTTGGACATACTGAATCTTGATTTTATCATAGTGATATCATTTTGGCGTTCCTCAATAACAAAGGACAATAAGCAGTTATATGTGGGCTGTGCCATATTCAAGTTGAAATAAAACCCATGATAGAGACTCTTGGTATTGTCTCAAGCTGAGAAGATCTGGGACAGAATTCAGTCATGTTCAGAGGAAAGATTATTTAGAATTCAATAATTAATTAAAATAGTTATATCTTAAGTTATGGACTAACACAGAACTTTACCTAAAGTGGCACAGGCTGTAGGGAAGAATCTACTTCAGGGATATATAATTTCCTATAAACACAATATTTAAATGTAAAGACAGAATGGGTTGGCCATTGACCAGTAAAACTCTGTGGATAGAAGTAAGTTTAAAGGAATTGCTTGTTCTTTAAAAGTTCAATTTAATTCAAGATTTATTAACCCTGTATGATGTAAAGAAGACTCTTCCAGGTCTTTGGTGGAGATACAAAAGGGAGGAGGGGAAGAGATTGCTTGCTGTCATATAATCTTTTTTTGAACTTTAAGATGTTTTACTGATATCTCTTTTTTTGTAGCTATCAGGGACCGCCAACCCATTTGCTCTCAACAAAAAGTTCTCCCTTATAACAATTATGTATAGTCAAGCAAAAGAAATAACAAAATTCATCATGTTAGAGAATGTGTATGTGTGTATGTGTGTGTGTTTATTACCTAGTCTATCACTTATCTACCAAGAAATGCAAGATTTGCTTCATCATCAATCTTTTAAATTCATGTTTGGTCACTGATTTAAGTCAAAGTTCTGAGGGCTTTCAGTGCTCTACTCACGTTGCTCAGGTTTTCATATTATTTTCCTTGTTCTGTTTGTTTTGCTCTATATGGGTTCAAAGAAGTTTTCCCACATTTTTCTGTCATATTCATCATTTCTTAAGTAATAGAATTACACTGCATTCATATACTACAATTTGCTCAGCCATTTCCCAATTAATGAACAACTATTTTGTTTCCAGAATTGGTTTGTTCATTCATTTTTTAACAACAAAATGGTCCACTATAAATATTATTCAATATATAGTGTGTCCTAAAAATCTTAATGCATATTTAAGCTACTAAAGTTTAAAACTGCCCTGGCACTTTAGGAACATACTATATAAGTCATTACCATCTGTTCCTGACATCCTTGGGATACAAGCAGGATAAATGGATCAAAGAGTATGTATAGTTGGATATATGGTTTAGTTACCTTTGCAGAATGATTGTCAATGTACAATTCTACCAAGAGTGCATTAATGTTCCTGTTTTCCTATACTTCCTTCAATGATGGCTAATTTCCTCTTTTGTCACATTTGCCAGTCTAACAGGTGTGAGATGAAATCCCAGATTTGTTTTGATCCACATTTTTCTAATTATTAGTGATGTTCAGCATTTTCCCATGTTGTTGAGTGTTTGCATTTCTTCATTTGAAAACTGACTGTTCATATCCTTTGGCAACCTATCTGTTGGATAATGGCTCTTATCCTTATATTTTTGTATCAGTTTTATGGATCTTAGATATTAGAGCTTGATTAGAGAAATTTGCTGTGAATTTTTTTTCAAAATGTATTATATCCCTTTCAATTCCAATTGCATTTATTTTGCTTGTGCATATCGTTTCAATTTTATATGATAAAATGTTATTTTATTTTTATGATCATCTCTATCCCTTGTTTAACTAAGAATACTTTCCCTTGCCACAGTTTCAAAATATAACTTTTCTTCTCTTCTAATTTTTAATGACATAAACTTTTACATTTAGGTTATATTTTCCTCTGGATTTTATTGTGGTATACACCATAAGGTTTTACTCTAAGTCTAATTTCAGTAGACTGCTTTCCTGTTTTCCCAGAAATTTTTATCAAATCAGTCCTTTATCCAGTAAGCAGTTAAGTATTTCTAGTTGATCAAATACTACATTACTATCCTTGAGTGCTTCTAAGTATTACCTATCCATTCCATTGATATACCATTTTAAGCAGTACCAAATTGTTTTAATAACTACTTCCTCACATTATATTTTGAGGTCTGGTTCTGCTAAACCCCTTAACATATTTTTCATTATTTCCCATGAAATTCTTGACATTGCTATTCCAGGTAAATTTTGTTATTATTTTGTCTAGTCTTATATAAGAATCATTTATCAGTTTGATTGGTATGGCAACAGACCTGCAAGATTAATCTAAGTAAAAAAAATATTTTATTATTATTATATTGGCATGGCCCAGCCATGAGCTAATATCTCTCTAATTAGTTGTCTTCTTTTATGTCTGTAATAAAATCAGTTGTAGTTGCATTTATAAGTCCTGGTAATGTTTGATTTTGTTAGTAATATCAAAAGAGGCTGGGGCAGCGAGGTGGCACAGTGAAGAGAGCACTGGCCCTGGAGTCCGGAGGACCTGAGTTCAGATCCAGCCTCAGACACTTAACACTTACTAGCTGTGTGACCTTTGGCAAGTCACTTAACCCCAATTGCCCTTCCCTCCCTGCTCCAAAAAGAAAAAAAAAAAAAAACCTAATTTTTTAAAAGAGAGGATGTAGATTTTTATGAGTTCATTTTTATATTTTGCTACATTACTGAAGTTATTAATTATTCAATTTGTTTTAGTTAAATCACTGAAGTTTCCTAGGTAGTTATGATCTGTAATTGTGAAGATTTTGTTTCCAATTTACTATATATGTATTCCCTGAATTTCTTTTTCTTTCCTTATTATTATAGCTAGCATTTCTAAATCTATTAAATAATAGTGGTTATCATAGACATTACTGACTTATTCTTGATGATAATGGAAAGGCTTGTAGTGATTCTCCTTTGCAGATAATTCTTGCTCTAGGTGTTTGATAAAACCTGCTTACCATTTTGGGAAAAAATGTCCACTTGTTTCTATGTTCTCTAATGTTTTTAAAATGAATAAACAAGCACTTTATTGAAAACATTTTCTACATCTATTAATGTAATATTTATTGCTTGTATTATTGATGATATTCACTATTTCATCATGAATAATTTATTGTATCTAAAGTTTTCCTAATGTTGAACCATCCCTACATTCCTAGTACAAATCCAACTTAATAAAAGTGGATATCATATTTTGAATATGTTGCAGCAGCTGGAGCTTATTATCTAATGGAGGAGGGAAAGACTTAAGCATTCCTTCCATAATTACAACTCAAGTCAAGGAATATTTACTAAGGACCAACTATGTATAAAGCACTGTAATAGGCCTTAGGGATAAAAAGAAAAATAGCACAGCTCCTGTCCTCAAGAACCTACTAGGAAGTTGATAAAAGGATGGATGGATAGGTAGATGATAGATAGGTAGGTAGATTTTCATACTATATTTTTATATATAATACAAGGTAGGAAGTGACAAGTAACAGGACTCATCTAAAGTGCTCAGTGTAAATTACAGGAAAGAGATAGTACTTTCAGCTAAGAATTTCAGATATCTAACATGTTTTACATGATTGCACATGTATAATAAATATCAAGTTATTTACCATCAGGGGGAGAGGGGAGAGAATTTGGAAGTCAAAAATTTTTTTAATGTTAAAATTTGTTTCTAGGGGGGCAGAGCCAAGATGGCGGAGTAGAAACAGCTCGTCCAAGCCTCTCTGCCCCCAGATTCTCCACAAACTATGTAAAAAAGGACTCTGAAAATCTTCTGGAGCCCCAGCACCCACAGAACGACACAGAGAAGCTAACCTCCCGCTGAGGACAGCCCAGCACCCTGCAGGAAGGACCAGCGCAGTGGTCTGGGAGCCGGCAGCGCGCAGAGCGCAGGAACCGAGCCGAGCCCAGGTCCACGTGAGCCGAGGTTTTAGCCCCAGGGCGGCAGGGCCAGCAGCCGGCTGGAGGAACCCCAGAACACCCGGAACTGTGGAGACGCCAGAATTATCAACATAGACTTGCCTAGGACAAAGTAAGAGGTTAGTGTCCTATGGACTTTGGGACATGTATTTGGGGAATGCGTCAGCTCCCTCCCCTGGGGGCTAGAAGCCACTGAGGAGACACGCCATTTTGTAGTTTTCATAGGCATTTCCGGCTCCCAGCCTACAAATCGTGGGGAGATCCAGCGATCAGTCTTGGGGGGTAATCGCTCTTGCTTTAACCTCCCTGGATCTGGATTGTGATCTAAGGTGGAAGTTGTGGGTGGGTTTACAGCTTGCCAGAAACGGAAGTTGCCCCCCACACGTTCGGGACGAAAATTCCTCTATCTGGCCTTAAAGCCATAGTGTGGCAACAAGCCCAAAGTCAAGCAATTAAGTGGCAACATGCCAAGGCAAAGGAAACAGAAAAATGCAACCCTAGACTCCTATTTGGGGGGCATAGAGCAGGAAAAGGACTGTGAGGTCAGAAGTCCTGCTCCAAAAGCCCCAGGGGGAAAACATGAGCGGGTTGCAGGCCATAGAGGACCTTAAGAAGGACTTTAAAATCAAATAAGAGAAGTGGAGGAAAAATTGGAAAGAGAAATGAGAAGGATGCAGGAAAAGTATGAAATGAGGGTCAACAGCCTGACTGAGGAAAACAACACCTTAAAAAATAGACTAACTCAAATGGCTAAGGAGGCCCAAAAGGGCAATGAGGAGAAGAATGCCTTAAAAAGTCGAATTTGCCAGATGGAAAAAGAATCTCAAAAGGTCACTGAGGAGATTCATTCCTTCAGAGTTAGACTGGAGCAAATGGAAGCTAATGACTTTATGAGAAATCAAGATGCTGTTAAGCAGATCCAAACAAATGAAAGATTAGAAGGCAATGTGAAGTATCTCATGGGAAAAACCACTGACCTGGAAACTAGATCCAGGAGAGACAATTTAAAAATTATTGGACTACCTGAAAGCCATGATCAAAGAAAGAACCTAGAAATCACCCTTCAAAAAATTCTCAAGGAAAACTGCCCTGATGTTTTAGATCCAGAGGGCAAAATAGAGGTTGAAAGAATCCACAGATCACCTCCTGAAAAAGATCCCAAAAAGAAAACTCCCAGAAATATTATAGCCAGGTTCCAGAATCCCCAGATCAAGGAGAAAATACACAAGCGGCCAGGAAGAAACAATTTCAATATTGTGGAAACACAATCAGAATAGCCCAGGACCTGGCAGCTTCTACACTGAGGGATCGAAGGGCATGGAATATGATATTTCAGAGGGCAAAAGACCTGGGAATGAACCCAAGGGTCACCTACCCAGCAAAACTGAGTATTTTGTTTCAGGGGAAAATATGGTCATTCAGTGGAATAGAGGACTTTCAAGCATTATTGAGGAAAAAACCAGAATTGAATAGAAAATTTGACACCCAGACACAAGAAGGAAGAGATGCCTGAGAAGGTAATCGGGGAAAAGAAATCAAAAGGAACTTATCAAAGTTGAACTATTTACATTCCTATATGGAAAAGCAATATCTGTGACTGATGATATCTTTCCCACTATGAAAATAATGGAAGAAGGGGGGTGTGGTCATATGAATACATATGTGAATGTGTGTGTATATGGTTACAGTTATATATGAATAGAGGGCATAGGTTGAATTTGTTGGGAAGGGAGAATACTCAAGGGATGAAATTATGAGGTGAGAGAGGAAAGTGGCAAGAGGAGATAGGGAGAGACATGGTAGGGTAAACTATCTCATGTAGGGGAAGTGGTTGCAAAGGAGGGGGAGAATAAGGAAGGCTAAAAAGGCAAAACCACATTCACATTGAATTTGGTTCAGGGAAAAAATGACATACATACTAAATGGGATATCTCAACCTGCAGCAGGATAGGGGGAAGGGGGATGAGAGGAGGGATGATGGAAGGGAGGGCATCCTTGGGGTGAGGGGAGGTTGGAAGTACCCACTATAGAAGAGGGACAGGATCATGTAGGGAATGGACCAGGTGGGGGGTGGGATGAGTGGGAGAGAATTATAAGCAGCCTTGTACAATATATCTACTATGATAATGTTTTGCATAGCTAGACATGTACAACATATGTTGTACTGAATTACTTATCTCCCAAGAGGGAATGGGTGACAAGGGAGAAAGGAAATGGATCTGAGATTCGAGGTCTTAACATTAAATGTTTCAAATATATATAAATACTATTATTAATACTCTTTTGCTTGTAATAGGGAGATAAGATGTGCAGGCATTGGGATGCAAAGACTCACCTTCCTCTAATGGAAAAATCAATGGGGGTATGGGAGAAGGTATGGGAGAGAGCAGATTGGAGGAAGCGATATCTTGTGGGACTGCTATTCTGGGAGGTTGGGTAGGGGAATAATGGGGGGAAAATGATTGTAACTCAAAACCTGGCGGAAATGAATGATGTAAAACAGAAGTTAATAAAGTATTTGTTTAAAGAAAAAAAAATTGTTTCTATATGTAATTGGAAAAAATAATAAAATACTATTTTTTTAAAAAGAATATCTGGGGTCAGATCCAAGGTGGCAGAGTAGAAGTGGGAATTTGGCTGAGCTCCTGCTCCAATCACCTCAAATACCTGTAAAATATGACTCTAAACAAATTTTAAAGCTACAGAATCCACAAGGTAATAGAGAGAAACAAATCTCCCACTGAAGGCAGCCCAGCAAGCCAACAAGAAGAGTCCATGCCACTGAACTGGAAGGTGAGTTCAGTCCTTCATGAGCCGAACCAGCCTGTGGCAGCCCTGACCAGTGGCACTGACCAGCTGGAGCAGACTTCAGGAGAGTGAATCACCAGCAGCTGCAAAAATTTCCAGACTTCTCAACCTATAAACACCAAAGAGAAAGTAAAAGGTCAGTGAGAACTCTGTTGGAACTGAGTAAGGGAAGAGCCCGGTACAGCCCCTGTACCCCAAGGCAAAAGGAAATGGAGATACAGCAGCTGCAGCTGCTGACGCGTGGCTGCCTCTGGAGCTCCTGGCCTGCAGATAGTAGGGGGACCAAGCAACCATTCAGAAAGTAATAGCTCTTGCTTTGACCTGCTTGGATCTGGATCACGGCCTTGGGTAGTAGTGCTGGGGTGAGAAATACCAATGTGCCAGAGATTGTGGTGGATATAAAGAGGGCACTCTCCTCAGGCTTCTGACAACATTTGCAAAAACCCCAGCAATTTGGGACATAGCCTTCTCTACTCTGGAAGCAGAATTCTAATGTGGCAAAGAGCTCAAAAGTCAAGTAATTGGCTAGCAATATAAGCAAGCAGAGGAAGTGTAATCAGACCATAGAATCCTTTTTTGGGGACAAAAGGGATCAAAATATGGAACCAGAAAAAGTCAACAAAGCCAAAACTCCTGTATTAAAAGCTTCCAAGAAAAATATGAACTGACCACAGGCCATGGAGAACCACAAGAAGGGTTTTGAAAATCAAGTAAGAAAAATTGGGAAGAGAAATGAGAATGATGCAAGAAAATCATGAAAAGTGAGTCAACAGCCTGCTAAAGGAGACCCAAAAAAATCTGAAGAAAATAACACCTTAAAAAGTAGACTAACTCAAATGGCAAAAGAAGCCCAAAAAGCCAAATGAGGAAAAGAATGCCTTAAAAAACCAAATTGCCCAAATGGAAAAGGAAGTTCAAAAACTCACTGAAAGGAATAATTCCTTCAAAATTAGATTGGAGCAAGTAGAAGCTAATGAATTTATGAGAAATCAAGATACTATAAAACATATCCAAAAAAAAAGAAACAATAGAAAGCAATGTGGAATATCTCATTGGAAAAACCATTGACCTGGAAAATAGATCCAGGAGACATAATTTTAAAATTATTGGACTACCTGAAAGCCATGATCAAAAAAAGAGCCTAGAAATTACCCTTCAAGAAATTCTCAAGGAAAATTGGTCTGATATTCTAGGACCAGAGGGTAAAATAAAAATGGAAAGAATTCACCAATCGCCTCTTGAAAAAGATCCCAAAAAGAAAACTCCTAGGAATATCATAGTCAAATTCCAGAGTTCTTGGGTCAAGGAGAAAATATTACAAGCTTTCAGGAAGAAACAATTTGAATATTGTGGAAACACAATCAGGATAACACAAGATCTAGCAGCTTCTTACATTAAGGGATCAAAGGACTTGGAATATGATATTCTGGAGGTCAAAGGAGCTAGGATTAAAACCAAGAATCACCTACCCAGAAAAACTGAGTATAATGCCTCAGAGGAAGATATGGTCATTCAATGAAATAAAGGACTTACAAGTATTCTTGATGAAAAAACCATAGCTGAACAGAAAATTTGATTTTTAAATACAAGGTAAAAAAAAAGAAATCATAAGGAACTTATTAAAGTTGAACTATTTACATTCCTACATGGAAAAATGATAATTGTAACTCATGAGACTTTTCTCAGTATGAGGACAGTTGAAAGGAATATGTGTGTGTATATATATGTATACATATATATATATATATATATGTATGTATCGGAGGGTATATGTGTGTATATACACATACACTCAACTCTCTCACCTGTGGCTCCAAGAAGCTATTGCATGGGCAGTGGACATATCCCGGTAAACTTTATCAAAAGATAGACTAAAAGAGGTTGAGAATAACTGACAGGCCTCAAACCCATTGGTGAGTTAGGGGAATGTCTACCCCAAGCATGTGAAGACTTCCCCTGGCAAAAAAAAAAAAAAATGAGTACAATTTGTTCAAATGGCTACAAAGTCTCCTGTAGCAGGTTCTGTGGAGTGTGTAGAGCTTGGTAGATATTGAAGATGCCATCTACTGCTTCCTGGGTCATCACCAGTTGTCCTGACTTTTGTCTTGACACTGGAGTTTGATGACTCTGGAAGAGAGTGAGGTTGATGACTTGTATTAACTCTGCCATTCCAATTCATGTGTAAGTCAAGACATCACCCCATGATGTCATTAGTCCTCTTTGATACTGAAAAATGAAGGACAACAGATTGGTCAAAAGGTGAGGAATTTTTTGGCCATGCCAAGCCATGAGTCATGGAACCTCAAAGACAATCCTTGTCTAACCTGTACCTGAACAAGAATTATCTCTGTGACATACCCAGCAACTGATCATTCAGGCACTGCTTGAAGATCTCCAGGGAGGAGGAACCAAAGCAGGTCATTGTCCTCTTAGATAGTCCCACTCATTAGAAAGATTTTTCCATACCTGAAAAATAATTCTAACCCTCTGATGTAGCAACCCAACTGACCATAAAGAAAGTTAAAGTTAGTTCACTCTAGCCTTGCTTTTCAACAGGGGAAGCATACTGTTTTTGATGTCCTTTGCCTTTTCTTTCACAGAAATATTTAATAAGTAGAATGTCATGCTCTTGCTTGCTTTTTATGCCTTCACACATGAATGCTGTGTAGCTATCCCACTGTCATTTTTCGTACTTACATAATGACTATATTCTCACTTTTAAAAGGCAGAGGGGAGGAGGAAAGCTTTTGGGTCAACTATTTCTTTGATTAAAAATATAATTTTCCAAGGTGAACACAATAAATATTGAAACTAAACCCCAGTGAGTTTTTTTCATATTTTAATGAGGATAATGCAAATAGCCAAGATACCACGGCTTCTTTTTAAGCATATACAAGTTTCTTATAAGATTCTTTTGTAATTTTTAAACCTTGATAGCTTAATAATGTAACCTATTATGAAACAGGGTTGCCTAGGGGATGAAGAGCTACCTTTGGATAAAGGAAGACTGGAGTTCAAGTGTCACATCTGCCCTGTGTGACACTGGACTAGTCATTTAACTTCTCAGTGCCCCAGACAATTTCTAACACTATGCAGAAGTTGCTGACTTGCACTGTCCCTTATATCTGTAAAATTATAGGTGTCCCTTATGTCTGTAAAATCATAGGTTCATGCCTCCTCCCTAAATTGTTAAATTCATAGGAGTTTAGAACTAGAAATTCTCAGAAGTCTCCTAGTTCGATCCTTTCATTTTAAACTTGACCAAACTGAGGTCCAAAGATGTAAATGGTTTGCCCAAGGTCATAGAGGCAGCAAATGAGAGTTAAAATTCAAGCCTAGGGAGCAGCTAGGTGGTGCAGTTAGTAGAGCGCCGGCCATGGAGTCAGAAGAACCTGAGTTAGGATCCGGCCTCAGACACTTAACCCACACAAACAAAAACCTAGCCATGTAACCTTGGGCAAGTTACTTAACCCCAATTGCCCTCCAAAAAACAAAAAACAAAAAAAATTCAAGCATAGATATACAGAACACAAAGCCAGAATTCTTTGCTTTACTCCACTGGAAACAATTTGGAATCTTTCTGGCAATGAACAGTGAATTTTTCCCATAAGCAATATGAACTTCATGTACACTATATTCTCCCTCTTGGGTTTTTTCTCTTTTCCCTCACTTTTTATCCACATCTTACTTTCAATTATGGAATGGAAATCAAAGTTTTCCACATAATGTTTCTCCTGTAGTGTCTGCTCTTAGCAACTGTAGCAGCAGTAGCAACAGAAATCTAGAGTGAGACTTCTATATTCTCTATGTCTCTTTAAGACCAGAACATAGAAGCTTAATGTTCCTCAGTGTCCCAGTGAATGCCTGAAAACAATCTAATTTTCTTTTTCTTATAAGTGAAAATATTTTTCAACACCACAGAAAGGCTCTGATGTGTGTTCATTCTTCTAGGCAAGCTGCTCTTCTTATGCCCTGATATTCACCTGAACTACAAGACATCAGAATAAGTGATCACCCATTATTACCACCCTTTGAAACAGGATTAGCACTGCAGCAGTTTTCTCCTACTCAAATAGTCCTTGCCATGGGGTTTTAGTGCCATCTCTAAGATACCATATGGCAGCTTTTGTTTTCCAACTTCAAAGTTTGTTTGTTTAGGTTTTTTAAATAAGTATGTTTTTCCATGAAACTCTGAAGATAGGCATCTGTGGGGGAGTTTTCAAAATTTCTTTTACAATTTTTAAGTCTGTCAAATCCAGGGTTTAGGAACCTAGGTTTAAAAAAAATCTCTTTGATATTTAGAACCCATTGAGGAAATAGTGGCGGGTCTTTCCTATAGTTAGAGACTCATAATGGGTTCTTGTAGATAGGTATACACTACTGATAACCACTATTAGTGACTACTATCCCATAGTGCTTAAAGGTTTTGTTTGAGGTGAAACTTTTTAAATTCTAAGCTTCTTTACCCCTTAAACTCAAAATAAGGTACTATCCTTTAGTCCATTGGTTTGTTATTAAGAGAAAACCAAAAACAAGGGGAAACCCATACAATTTTATACCTCCATTTGCTCTTATCAATACTCTTATCAATCAATTTTTATTTATCAACAGAGGTACTCAAAATCCTCCTGAAGGGAAATTGTGGTCTACTTGGCAACATAAACAGAGTAATGAACACTTCAATGTGTAACAAGTATAGGTCCTCCCTCAGTGGATACAGAGATCAACCCTACTCTAATTTAGTAGATGTGCATCAAAAGTCATGGTAACCAACATCATTTATCATACTGTAACCAATGTGCTGAAGTATTTCTCCAAACACAATCAGGTTTATCCTTGGACAACAGACAGGTAATACACACGGTCATACCCTGCATTCACAGCCATTCCAGCTTGTGTTCTACTCTCCTAGGCTGTGAGAATGCAGAATCACCTCCACACTATTTGGAGTCATTGTCAAAGTAATACAACCTCTCTACAAGCCTCTATAACTTTAGTTGAATAGTTAAAGCATTCATGACAGAAAGAACAAATTATGCAAGGCAAAGTAATGTATGTATGTTTGTATATACATAAATACACATACACATATATGTAAACACACATACATGCATGCTTATGTATATCTATATGATGTCCATATATGGAAATTCTCAAAAATCTGTTCACATTCTTTAGTCACTTATCCTTTGTGGTATGACTCTTGTTGCTAAATATTTGTGTTAATTCCCTACATATCTCGGATGCATGGATAGATGGATGAATGGATGGATGGATGGATGGATGGATGGATGGATGGATGGATGGGTGGGTGGATGAATGGATGGATGGATGGATGGATGGATGGATGGATGGATGGATGGATGAATGGATGGGTGGGTGGGTGGATGGATGGATAGAATAAGCATTTATATGCTGCCTACAATGTGTCAGGCATTATACTAAATATTTTATAAATGTGATTTCATTTGATCTTCACAATAACCCTGGGAGTGAGGTCCTGTTATCATCCCCCTTTTTCAGTCAAGGAGACTGAAGAAAAGAGAAGCTAAGTAACTTGTCCAGGGAGGAGGGAACCAGGAAAAGACCTCCTGTAGAAGATGTTGTTTGAACTAAGTCATGAAGGAACCCAAGGATTCTAAGAGTCAGAGGTGAAGGAAGAAAGCATGCTCAGCATGGGGGACAACCTAGTATAGAGCATCATATGTGAAAATCAGTAATTAAACCAGTTTATCTGGACCACATAGAACTGAGAACACTGGAAAGATAGGAAGGGAATAGTTTCTGAAGAGCTTTAAATGTGTAGCAGAGAAGTTTGTATTTTACTTTAATATGTGCAAAGTGCTTTAGATATATTGTTTCATTTGATCCCCAGAACATTCTCTTGAGGCAGGGGGGATATTATTATCCTAATTTGACAAGTAAGGAAACTGAGGGCAAGGGGAGTTAAAATGTTTGTCTAGAAACATAAAGCCAATAAGTGTTTAGACAGAATTTGAATTCTGACTCCAACTGCATACTCTATCCAGTATATCATACTGCCTCTAAAGAACTAAGGGAAAGGGAAAGGAACAGACAAATTAACTTTGCTCAAAATGATCAGAGATAAGGTTAGTCTTTTGGAACATAGGCAATTCTCAATTTATAGAGAATAAAAAGCTCCTTCAATAATGACAGACTTTGAAAAAAGATGTAACAGACTACTCTCATACCAAGGATAGAAAGGACTTATGTCTCTTCTTTAAGGGTACTTAGTCATATATGAAGAAAAATACACTCAGGATCTTCACAAAGGACAAGCTTTCTATCATGATTTAGAACTACAATGGATCTCAAAGTATTCGAGCTTAATTCCCCCATTTTTCAGGTCAGGAAACAGGCTTGAAAAACTTACATGACTTGCCAGGTCACAGATAGCAAACGCAGAGCATGATTCTTGAATTACTCATCCACTGACTCCAAATTCAGTGCTCTTCCCCCTAGGCCATTAGGAAAAATCCACCGGACTCTAATGATAACCAAAGATCCCTTCAATCCATCCAGAAGGTGCATGTGTGCATATAAACATAAGATGAGCAAAAGTGAAAGACATCCAGCGATTGAAGTCTGTGTAGGGAACTGACCCTTTCATATTTTGACAATTTTGATGATGAACAAGGCAAAGACAAAAACAAATGCAAGGCTTACCCTAGAAAGTAACTCAAGCGACAATGCATTTACCCAAGATAAAGCCTACCTCAAGTTTCCATGCTTCAGATATTTATTTGCATTTCTCAGACTACAGAAATTTGAAGCTGGTAGAGGGAAAAGTCTGATTCAGTTCTATGTTGCACACCTGCATATGATTGGCTGGAATAATTGGCATTAATAACCAGGGGCACAATGAACGCCAAAACTACTATATAAGTATTGGTCAAATATCCTTTGCCAAATTACATAAAATGAGATTTTGGTTACTCATCATTAGCTAATCATTGCCTGACGTGAAAATCCATTTCTGAAAGAAAGGAAGACAAAAGAACAAATTTCAGAGCAGTGAAAATGTATATAGTTTTCTGGCCAGGAATCAGAGAAGAGATCTCAGTGTTGTAGGGAAGTAAGACTAGAGGTCTCTATATGGAAACCTGTTACAGGTAAGAATTGTTTGGTTAAAGGTTATATCTCTCTTTGCACTGCTATCTAGTGGCAAGGTTTTGGAAAGGAAGAGGAAGATACTCAATGCCACTGCAGATAAAATTAGAAGGAAAAAGTGAAAAAGTACTCAAAAGAAGTAAGACAAGATATCAACACCATATTAGAAAATACTACAAATTACTACCAATAAGATAAATGCCAATTAAAACAACTCAGTTCTATTTCACATCCATCAGGTTGGAAAAAATGATAAAAAAGGAAAATTAAATTTGTTGGAGATGATGTGGAAAGATAGGCACACTGATTCGGTGTTGGTATAGTCACCAATTCAGTGTTGGTGTAGTTGTGTGGTTATTCAAACATTCTGGAAAACAACTTGGAACTGACCCCAAAAAAGTCACTAAACATGCTGTTTTACATGCAAATAGCATTGTGGTGATTATATAAAATCCCAGAACATTTCTGAGCTTCCTAGAAGAAATCTTTAATCACTCAGATTGCCTTGTTCATTAAAACAGAAAAGATGAAGTGGATAAAGAATTTCTATTGCCCAGATTTCAACATGCATTTGGGTGGATATGCTATGGAGTTTTCCCAACATCAAGTATACCTGGAATCAACAGTATAGATTGGAAATTAACTGGGGCCCATGTTTCCCATAAAAACAAAGTTACATGTTTTCAGCACTGATATGTCAAAGAAATGGGGAATAGCACTATCTCCAAACTCAAGATAGGTAAGAGGGCAACAGAAAGGCACATTGTAGGTGGGAGAGGGCTGTAAGATATAGCAAATGAGGAACTCCAAAGAACAGGAGTGTATTTCTCTGCTCCATCTCCCTCAACCTTACATGGGCTAGGAAAAATGTGACTAAGCAAGTATTTGATTAGCCCTGAAGTGGAATTCAAGCTTCCTACTGGATACAGCTTCCTACTGCTGATATTTAGTAACTGAGGGGCATAAAAGGTCCCATCCATGTGGGATAAAAGCCTTCTCCACCTTGGTCAATGTCTGGAAACTATGTGAGTCACCACACTCTACCCTAGAAAACAGACACATTTTCATATGGAGATGGGAGAAAGGAGGAAGAGGGTTGGGTTTTATTGTAGCTACTGTATTCTTGTTGCATATCCTTTCAATGTAAGAGCACTTTATTTTATACCAGCATCAAACCTAAACTAACAGAGTGCTAGCCTCTAACAAATAGCAAAGAAAATCATCAATGAATTGTATGGCAGAAACAAAAGATGAATTGGTCAAATGACAAGGTAAAAGATGACAGATAAAGAGCTAGAGTGTTACCATGGTACCTTTATGATGTTAGGAGTAAGTGAGGAAAGCCTTTAACATGTAGCATGGACCTTCTGGAGCGAACTTTTGGAAGAGCAGTGATAGAAATTCCAAATATCAATAGAGAAACATCACCACTGAATTGATAAATGAAAGTAAGAGCTATTATTTTGGGAAAAAGAAAAACAGAAACATAGTTAATTTTGTTGTTTTAGAGGAAAATCAATTAACAATAAAAAGTGGAAAAGACCAATTCATAAAAATTGAAAAAATAATTAGAAGTAATTTTGCCCAATTATATGTCAAGAAAACAGACCAATAAAATGGATGAATATTTATGGATATATTAAATACTTTGATCAATAGAATAAGAAATAGAGAGGTTGCATAGACTAACCTCAGAAAAAGAAATTGAAGAACTGAATTCAAATCTAGCCTCAGACACTTAGTAGCTGTGTTCTCCTGGGCAGGTTACTTAATCCTGTGTGCATCAGTAACTGTAAAATAAACTGGAGAAGGAAATGGCAAAACCCTCCAGTATCTTTGCCAAGAAAACTCCAAATGGGGTCAAAAAATATCAGTCACAACTGAAACAACAGAATAACAAATTACTTATATTGATCAAAGGACATCTTTATAACTTCCTAAAATGGAAATATACCATGGCCAATCAATCAATCTAGATCGACTTTCCAAAACGTAAGGTAGTTCCTGAATTTTCAAGTCCCCACTCACTCTAGGTTCACAGCACATTCATAACAATAAAAACATTATTTTTGCCATAAGAATAAATAAAATCCAGGATTAGAAGACCAAGGCTAAGGTACATAGACTACTGCATGCTAAGTGAGACAGATTCTCAGAACTATTTTTCTTTAGGAAATGATCAGTCGCAAGTTTAAATCCAATTTATCTAAATTTGTTGTTCTGAAAAATAAAGCTGACATAAACTTCTGGAAAATTGTCTATGATTTTGAGAAGTTTAAAATTATGAATATTCTTCTGGGAAATTATATCTAGATGACACTTTACTGTCTTTTCAATTTGCTGCCTCATTCAACTGAACACATTGAAATGCCTCTAAATTCAGAGTTAATAGAGAAATATAATTATTCTATCTAAATGAGGAATGAGTTGATATATTTACTTTAATTATTTGATTTATCATAATTTGGCAGCATCCACATGGAAATCACATAATGCCATCTATTCAACATCAATAAACTAATACTCACTGTAGCATATTCATTAATAGCAGCTATAAATTCAATCAAAACTCCATTCATTTGACTTCACCAACTTGAAATTTGTGACAATCAAAACAAAGATGACGAATATCTCTGTATATCTTTTGACCAATTGTTTGTAAGGTAAATTGATAGTGTACACAAATTAAGAGCCAAAGATTTGGATTCAGAGCCCAGGTTGGCAACCTGTTACCTGTGTGGCTTAGAGCCAGTCATAAGCTTTCTGAGTCTTGGTGTCCTTAATTATAAAATCAAGGTGTTAGACTAAATAATTGAAGATCACTTTTGGCTCTAAATATGTGAACGTAAAGCTCTTAAAGTATTTGATCAAGGTAAGCTCCTCAGCCTTGCTCTTAAAGTCCTCAAGCATCTTCTAGTCTGATTTGCATCTCTCCATTAGACAGCTAGGTTGCACAGTGAATAGAGTGATGGGCCTAAGGTCAGAAATATCTGAGTTAATATACCCAAAAGACAATCAAACTGTGCATACCCTTTGATCCAGCAATACCACTACAAAGTCTGTATCCCAAAGAGACCCTTAAAAAGGGTGGGAAGGACCCACATATACAAAAATATGTATAGCAGGTCTTTTGTAGAAGCAAAGAATTAGAAATTGAGGGGAGGTCCATCAATTAGGGAATGGCTGGACCAGTTGTGGTATATGGAATTAACGGAATACTATTGGGTTATAAGCAGGCTGACTTCAGAAAAACCTGGGAAGACTTATATGAGCTGATGCTGAGTGAAGTGAGCAGAACCAGGAAAACATTGTACAAAGTAACAGTAACATTGTGTGATAATCAACTATAATAGATTTAGCTCTTTTCAGCAATATCCAAGACAATTCCAAAAGACTCATGTTGGAAAAGGCTATACACATCCAGAGAAAGAACTATGAAGTCTGATCTAGATCAAAGCATACTATTTTCACTTTTTTCTGCTTTCTTGTTTTTTTTTTATTTTCTTTCTCATGTTTTTTTTTTTCCTTTTGTTCTGTTTCTTCATTTACAACATGACTAATGTGGAAATATGTTTAACGTGATTGCACAGGTATAACCTCTATCAGATTGCTTGCTGTCTTAGGGAAGGGGGATGAGGGAGGGAGAAAAAATCTGGAATTCAAAATCTTATTTTAAAATGGATGTTGAAAACTATCTTTACATACAATTGAGAAAAATAAAATATTATTTACCAAAAAAAGAATTTTTAAAAAGAAATATCTTAGTTTAAATCTAGGATCAGACGCTTACTAGCTGTGTGACTCTGGACAGTTCACTTAGCCTCTGTCTTAGTTTCCTAAACTATAAAATAGAGATCATAATGACACCTACATCACAAGATTGTTGTGAGGATCAAATGAGAAAAGATTTGTTAAGAACTTAATATAGTGCTTGGCAAATAGTAGGTACATAATAAATGCCTATTCTCTTCCTGTCCTCTTTTCCTTCTACTCCTTTCCATATATTCAATATTCCAGTCAACCTGGATGACGAATTGTTCCTCAGTCTTATCTAATACTCTTTTACATGCATAAACATTGACTAAAACTAAATTCCAGCATGCCAGCAATGCTTTCATCTCTACTTAATGAAATCTTTCAATTCCCTCAAGGTCTACCTCAAGTATCACCTCCTCCATGAAGCCTTGCAACTGAGAGTGATGTTCTCCATCCTTAAATAGTCTTTTTTTTTTTTTTTGCTTTTTGGAGGGCAATTGGGGTTAAGTAACTTGCCCAAGGTCACATGGCTAAGTTTTTTGTTTGTGTGTGGTGTGTCTGAGGCCAGAACCGAACTCAGGTCCTTCTGACTCCAGGGCCAGTGCTCTACCCACTACACCACCTAGCCGCCCCAATCCTTAAATATTCTTAATGTCTAAATCTCTCATCTGTCATGTGTGCCTATCTACATTCTGCCTCATGTAATACTCATTTATGTACATGACATAGTCCCTTTTACATAGTAAATTACTTGAAGGCAAACACTGCATTGCTTTGGTCTGTAGGACATTGTAGAGGAAGAATAAGCAATTAATCAATGTTTATGTAATTTTGGGGATAGAATTCAATGCAATGTTGGGGTGGCTAGGTGGCACATTGAGTAGAGCATCGGCCCTGGAGTCAGAAGGACTTGAGTTCAGATCTGGCCTCAGACAAACAAAAAACCTAGCTGTGTGACCTTGGGCAAGTTACTTAACCCCAATTGCCCTCCAAAAAAAAAAAAAAGAATTCAATGTAATGCAAGCAAAGGTCAAGATGCTGATTCTACTGTATCCTGGTTCTTCTTATTGGTGGTTTCCTCAGTTTTGCCTCTTGACCTTGCACAGTAAAGTAAAACTCTTGACCAAATTCTACTTTCTTCCAAGATTGACCAGTAAGAACCTCATTAGTCCATGGTGATAATAACAGCTCATATTTACAAAATACCTTAAGTAATAAAACATATTATCTCCTTACCTCCTATGACATTGGTACATTTAGAAATTATAGTTCCCCATTTTACAGATAAGGAAACTAAGCCTTACAGAGGTTGTCATGTGCTGATGATCAAAGTATAGATAAGTCTGAGAAGGAATATTTGAACTCTCTGCTACTTCACCTGTTTCTTAAATTCATAGAAGCATCTATATCACACAGGCTCGTATGCTAATCCTGTGGCATCCCCACCACCCAGTAGTTCAGGGTTCTTTTCAGGTTTTCATAGGTCCCCTAAATGAATCAAGGAACACATAATCCCTGCCATACACCACGATGACTGATATTCATTTACTTTGATATTGCTCTTCACCATGGACAATCAGAAAATCGGTTAGACTTTGAGATGATAGTTATCATCATCATCATCATCATCATCATCATCATCATCATCATCACCATTCCTCAATCATGTCAATTGTCAACAATCTTTTCCTCTTTATATTGCCATGTATTTGCTTACAAGTTGTATGCCTTCCCACAATGTAAACTTTGAAGGTCAAGTCTTTATATTCCTATTGCACAATACCTTGCACATAGTAAGCACTGAATGTTTGTTGAAATTGAGTTGAATATCATTAAAGTCATCCACACATGAAGATTTTTATTCTACCTACCAAGGATACATCTTCATGACACTAACTAGCTACATTAGATGTTCAGAATAAAATATTCATGAATGGATAAATGAAACTTCTTAAATACTACTTAATGCAAAGACTATCATTTATAAATTATGACTCATTCAAGGTAATATCATTTATTCATTCAACAAACATTTATTGAGCACCAAATGTTTCCAAGTCACTCTATTAAGTTGCTTTTCATAATGGGCAGATGGATGGATGGATGGATGGATGGATGGATGGATGGATGGATGGATTGGATGGATAGATGGAGATACATGTTTTTATTATTGTGCTCCTTCTAAATGCTAAGTACAGAAGGGCAAAAAGTCCTTCTCAAGGAGCTCAACTTCTAATAGACAGACAAAATATACAGGAGGTTTCATTTGAAAGTCAAATGTAAAGGTTCCATGGTACTTAGGGGGTACATTGGCAAAGTAGGTTTTATTGAATCTTCTTTAATGCCATTACCATTGCTAAAACCACACCCTTTTCTCTTTTTCTGAATCATTCTTTTTCAGTCCTTAACAGTTGTAACTCCTAAGGGTAAAGAGATGAGGAGATGGAGACCTGTGATGCCAACAGAAGCAATTGCCAGGTCACATAGTCATAACAGTTGTTTCTCTTAATGATAGGAGAAGGGCCAAGACTGAAAGCAGTAACAGTCACCTAGAAGGACTAACTCTTCCTGCAGTTCTCAAGTTTACTGATCCATTGCTGGCAGTTGGCCAGATCTTGTTGGTGGGAGTGGCAGGCTCTTTGTCCACAAAAGTAGCTCCTGTAATTGATGACTAAGATGGGATCAGGTACTGCTATTTCCAGGATTCTTGGGAACAATATTCCAGAGCGCTAATATCTAGTCTCTGAAATGATGAAAAATGGATAGCGCTTTGCCCTGGAGCACTTCAGCAATATCTTTAGAGTAGAATAGTGAGACAGAGTTGATGTGAAATTCCCCTCTTGGGCCTTATTTTGTAAAGGAGGGACCTGCTTTTTTGCCCAAGTCATTTAATCTGCCTCAACCTTGGTTTTCTCATTTATAAAATGAAGGGGTTGGACGAGGTGAACAGCTCAAACCTGTGATTCATTCTATGGTCTCAATCTATTAGGAATACTCCTTGAAAGGAGTGTTTAATAAAGCCTTTCAAGTACATAGACTTAAAGGAAAATTTATAGCTCGATAAAACATGTAAATCTATCAAAAATGACTTCTATAAATTGAGGCTATAATTCTTAAAAATAACACAAACGATACAGACACACAAGCTGTGTGAATAGAATTGTCTATCTAATTCATAGGATGGAAATAAACAGTAAATTCAGCAGTGTTCTTCAAGCCCAGTAGGCCTGGACTTATTTAACATAAAGTCATACAGCCCATCAGCACCAAACCAAGCAGAGAGAAAGGGAAAAAATGTGCTCTGTCTAGAAACCATTCACAGCAAAAATAATACTGCCTTCAGTATAGCCATAGGAAAGAAGAAGAGATGGAGATAAGAGGGAAAGGGGAAAGCAGATAGCTGAACCATGACTTTAGCTGTCAATAAAAAAGAGGGCACACAAGAAGAATAGTGTCTCTTCTGGGGGAAAAATTAGAGGAAAAGTGAAATGACATAGACATAAGATCTGTGAGTAAGGTGTAAAAAGAGGGAGGAGAGAGAAAGAGAGAGAAAGGGGAAGAGGGAGGGAGGGAGAGAGAAAGAGAGTGAGACAGAGAGAGGGAGAGAGAGAGAGAGAGAGAGAGAGAGAGAGAGAGAGAGAGAGAGAGAGAGAGAGAGAGAGAAGAGGGAGAAAGAAGTGAAGGAGAAAGAGAGAAGACAGACTCAGCATGTTCTAAAATTTGGAGGGAAATTGCAGAATTGAAGTGAATGTTCACATTTGTCGAAGTAGTAATCTGTTTTTAAAACGGACCAGTTAGAGTACAAGAAGTTCTCACCCTAACAACAGAGAGCCATCGCTTCAATCTAGGCGCATAAGGTTATTGCTATCTATTTCTCCAACCAGTCAGTCTAGAACTTGAGTGCTTCCTATATGCCTGGCACTGTTTCTAAGACCTCTGTTGGGACCAGATCATTGAAAGGTACATTATTATAATCCCATCCCAAAAAGCTAAAAGGGAGAGATGTATTAGTCAACAATGAAATTGCTACGTGGGATAAACAAGCTGACAGGCTTTTAACAAGATGCTCTTATTTACAAAATTAAGATAGTCCTCTTTATGGGTGTTTGGGCACCTGTTGCTTTGTAATTATTATTTAGTAGTTTAACTCCGTTAATGTGGGTCCCCCCAAACTAGATAACTAAACCAGTAGTTTTGTCTTCTGGTTTTGTTCTGTTTGTTTTGCTTCCTCTTATAATAACAGTGGGTACCTATGAGTACTAATAAAATCATTGTTTCAAATAGTTAATGTTAGTATCTTCATCTGCTACAGGGTATTCTGGTACAAAGTCCACAAGCAAAGGCAGAATGCCAGAGGCCATCATCACCCAGGAATGTCATGGAAAGGCATATCTAAATAACTCAGTGAGTTAGAGTCAGTGCTAATGAGGCCAAGGCTCTGGATTTTATCCAAATGAGGGTCAGTTAACTTTACTCCATTTCATGATCCCATTTAGCACACAAATTCATGCCATTTGTGACAAGGGAGACTGGGTAAGGAAATAAGAACAAATCAACATAACCCTTCACTGGTACTGGGGGAGGGGGAAAGGGGCATCGAAATAGCTGAGAAGCTTCTTGCTGCAGGGGAACAGGACAATAACCCTCCATCTATGAAAGGCAATGCTTTTATGCAGTACATTACGTTCTGGAAGGAGACATCTCAAGTGTTATTCAGGCAAAGAATGTACTTTCTTATAGAGTTCAAGGCCTGTGTTTCCATTCCACAATGCATCTGGATGCTGATAGCTCTCAGGATATTTGTTGTTTCTTCATGATAGTTCTGACTCCCTCATGTAAGAAATTCAAAAAATTGAGTTTTCATTCCCTATTTGAAGTAACAGCTTGATTTCAGTTTTTTTAAGTGTATGACTGTGTTTGTGCATATGTGTGTAAAGGAATGTTCCAAATGAGCCACTTTTCAAGGACTCCTAAGGAGTCTATGAGGGAAACTTATTTGTTTTGGTTTCCATGTGCAGCAAGTTATATCTTCTACTGGAGAGAATTGGTGTTAAAAATTTAAAAATATGATGCAAAAGAATAATTTTTTTAAAAAGCTTATTGTAAGGCATGGGGAAAAAGGGGGAGAGTAATATTAGCATCCTATCACATGTGTTATTTAGTGATTTCCTCAGGGTTTCCAACACAATGGCATCTGGCAATCCCTCTTCTTACTGTAACTCCTTTAGGAGATAAAAGGGGAAAAAATAATCATCTTCCCATTTAGTGTCTCATAAAAAAGGGCAGGGCTGCAAAAGATCAGAATACAGGAACTCATTCTGCAAAGTCAAAAAGAGTCATATCTCCATTCATTCACCCAAAGTCCAAATAGGGCAAATTTCACTCAGTTCTTAAAAAAGTAATGAGTGAGTCAATTATTTTCTCAGGTTATCAGGGCATGGGAGCAGGATAAAAAGCAACTGTTTTTTTTAATATAATGAAGACGAACCAAAAGACTTAGAAATGTCATCTTCAAGTAGCCTCTCCAAATTGATGGGAAAATGTTCACAGGTGTCTTATCAGTGACTCCATCACTGAAAAAGTCAAGATTCCCATTTGGTTCAGGCATAGTAGTCTCAAATATAGAATAAACTGACCTGAGGTGACCATAAATCTTTTGATAACCAATCCTGCTGCGTATTTGAACTTGCTGATAGCAAGTATGCCTTTGCCTTACTTTAATGGCAAAGCAATTGTTATGGGAGCCAGAGAATTAAAAAGATAATTATTTTGAATAGGCCATGAATATATGTTACCAAATACTAAGCCTTTTGATATGGAAATGATTGCTATTTATTAAACATACGTCATAATAATTTTCAGCCCTGCATATAAAATATTTTTGATTGAGATTTATTATTTTATAGATTTACAGATGACGAGGTGCTAAGATTATCCTGCTCTCTAGTGCACTTAACTTTTATGTGCTTAGAAGCACATACACAGATTTCATAAATGACCCCCTGCCTTCTACACAAGAATGTAGTAAAGATCAATGCGGTAAAGCATGAAATACTTTCAATTCCTTACAGAAAATTTTTAATTTTAGCAATTTTAAGGCGTTCTCATCAAAAGCATTGTCTGGCACTGTCTTTACAAAGAAATCAAGTACTGGGTAATTTCAAATTGTTCAGAAATTTACATGATCAAGGTCAATATTTCATTATTTTAAAAACTCAGATAAGAAAATTCAGAGAACCTTTATTTTGTGCTTTCATAATATCCGAGAGCCCATCAAGCTAAAAGGCTTTGTATTCCTTTCTTAATTAGAAATCATGGTTATTCACAAAGTTCTTCTATTCTATATTCAGTCCCAGTGAGGAGCAAGTGATTCATTAACTCCATTTAACAGGAACAATAATAGATTGACACCCACTGATGGGAAGAAAGAGGATCTTTGGGGGGAGGAGGGGCAAAACTTTGATACTGAGTGTGAACATCTGAAAATGTGGGGATTCATAAATTCATTTTGGTATTAAAAATTGAGCACAGGGTGATTTACATGGAAGAAAATAGATGTCCAAAAGGCTTGGATTTTAAGCAAGTCAGCACAAATGTTTCTGCTGTGCTGGTTTGATTTTTTAAGTTCACACAGCAGAGAGAGGACATCCAAGATACTTAGCAGCCAAACTGAACAGTGGACAGATCATTATTAATCCAAAGGGCCAAGTGCATGATGAAAGTAGAATTTAAGTAGGTATGCCCCAGGCATATTCTCACAGTGATATCATTCCACAAAAATCAGAAGTAGCTTCATGGTCAGTAAAGTGGTAGAAGCATTGAGTTGAAAAATAGTGAAAGATTAAGGTACATTAATACATTGCTCAGCAATCCTTTGAATTTGTACTTTGGAGATCATAGTTCAGTGGGATCTAATACATCAGTCTTCAATGAGAAGCATCGTAGTGTAGTGGCAGCTAAGTGGTTAGAAGTTAGTGGATAAAGGATGGCTAGGTGGCTCAGTGAGTAGAGTGTAGGCCCTGGAGTCAGAAGGACCTGAGTTCAGTTCTGGCCTCAGACACTTAACACACACGAGCAAAAACTTAGCTGTGTGACCTTGGGCAGTTACTTAGCCCCAATTGCCCTCCAAAAAGCAAAAAAAAAAAAAAAAGAAGAAGAAGAAGAAGAAGTTAGTGGATAGGATGATGGACTTGGAGTCAGGAAGAACTGAGTTCATAACCTTTGGTTTCCTCATTAATAAAATTGGGGTAATAATTGCACTTACATCCCAGGCTTATTGTTATGATAAAATGAGATAATAATATGTAAAGGACTATATAAACCTTAAAGCACTATATAAATGCTAGCTATTATAAGTGGATAGAAAGCTATCTGTGGAGTCAAGGGGACTTGGGGTCAAGTCCTGTCTCTTACACATGCTAGCTATGTGAGATTGAATAAGTCACAATCTCTCAGGGTCCTCAAGAAATTCTGTAAGAGAATAAGTTAAAGAATACTTGTCCTTAAGTACCAGCGGAGAGAATTTCCACAATGAAAATTCTATTTAACAATTATATCACTGGACTAGAAACAAGAGAAAAATATGTAAATGCAAAAAAAAGCTTTCATCCATGTTGGAACTCTATCTACCAATGTGAATTGTAATCCACATCTAACTTAAATTATTAGAGAACCACCTGATGTGTAGGAAATCTGAATAAATTTTTCTTGGTAACACAAGTAATTGGTATCAGAGCCAGGATTTTAACCCATGCCCCTTGGTTTCAATTCCATCACTCTATCACACTAGACTACTTCGTGCGATACTAAACATATGTGAGATTTGTATTTATGTATATATATATATATATATGTATGTATATATATATATATATAAATTTAATGAAGTATTTATTAATCATCAATTGTGTACCAAGAACTATATTGAGCACTAAGGATACATGAAATGTTCCTTGCCCACAAAAAGCATGCATGCTAAAGGAGAAAGCCAACATATGTAGGGAAGTAGGGATCAAGGAAGGAAGTTTTGGTCTAGAAGAACAGAGGAATTATAAATGGAGTCATAGGGCAGTCAGTTGGCATTACTCTTTGCAGAAGAAATGGTAGCATTGATTTTATTCCTGTACTCAAAACAAAAAGTAGCAAAGGGGGAGGGCAATGAGCAATACAGTAAAAACCAAGGTGGGGCTAGATGAACTACACATATGTTGGTAGGACAGATGACAAGATCTCCAAAGGGGATGGCTGGATGAGAGCTTACATTCTTATAGGGAAAGACAAAACAGAGTGGTATAGTAGCCAGAGAAGTTGTTTTGATTTGGGAAGTCAAAGGGATATAAAGTAGAATCATGGAGCAGTTGATTAACATACTCTTCCAGGAATGGGAGTGGAAAAGAATGGCAGGAGATGGCCAGAATTCAGTGGTATAGGTCTGGGGCCAGCTAGATATAGTGAGCTCCCAACTATCCAAAGAGTATGTCTACACTGAAGGATCCTCTGGGAAGTATTCTAGAGTGCTACAACTTTCTTTTTGGAAGACATAGGATAATACTACAAAAAAGATAGGAATTGAATAAGGATGTCCCTCAGACTCAGCTGTCACTTCTTCCTTGAAGTTTACCCTGTTTCCCTTATCTGTATAGACCATGCTCCTCTATCCAACAGAGTATAAGCTCCTTGAAGTCAGGGACTGTTTTATATTTGTCTCTATCCCCAACACCTAGCAGCAGCACCTCATACTTTGTAAGGTGTTTAAGAAATGTTTGTTTAATTTCACTGAAGGACAAATATCACAACTAAGGTCCTAATAAGGATGAAATAAATTCAAAGAGGAGGTTCAAGTAAGTGATATGAGAAATTTAAGGATATACATAGAGGAGATAGTATCTGAACTGGCCCTTAAAGGAATGAAGGGAAACCGATAAATGGCATTCAGGGAAAAATCTAATCCAGGTATGGGGGGGGGGTCATGAATAAAGATTACAGAGGCAGAAGAAAACAGAATGAAAATTGGTGCTCAAAAGAATTTCACATCAGCGTAGATGAAGGAGAGTAATATTATATGAAGTTACACAGGAGCTTTGAGCAAGACTCTAAACAGCCTTTAATATCAGAATCTATATGACAGTAAGCATAATGTAATAGAAAGGATAGTGCCCATTAAAAATCATTTAGAAATATACAGAATTTGGGGAACAACATTACTAAAACCTTGAATGAGCTATTTAATGAACTACTTAAGCCATAAAGGTTCAATGGAGCATTTAAGAGGGTACTCCCTCCATTAGAAGAATTTTTAAGTCACATGTTATTCTCTCAATTTGCCTTCTAAACCTAGCACAGGTTCTGAGTTCTCTCCCAATACTCACTCACAGAGGTTGGCTCCTTAGAAGGAAGTAGGAGGAATCCCAAGAAGTTTCAGGTAGTTTTTCTAATACTGTCATTCATGAGAGCCAACCAGTATGATCTCCACTAATCATCCAGTGGATAGCCAGAGTTTTAAATAACTTTTAGAAATAGGTATTTACTCATGTGAAATGATAAAAGCAATTGGTATTAAACATCTATCCAAACCAGGAATACACTTTCCCACAAGTACTTAGAGAGTTCAGGAGAAAGTTGACTCAGGCTTAGAGAACGTGTGGCAAAAAAAAAAAAAAAGTTATTAATAACTGTTGCTGATAAGTCCTTTTCTCCATTCATGGGGTCCTCATGAAGTACCCCCTTAGCTTTAGTTTTCTTCTGGTTTTCTTGTGAAGTCCTAAGGGCATCTAGCAGCTCCTCAGGCCATTGCTGCTCCTAGGATACTGATAACAAAGCTGATGAAAAATCCAAATCTTCCAACCTTGCACATCTCGAAAAGTCATTGCTGGTCAAAGAGAGAAAGGAAAGACTATCTTTCCTCCCTTCCCCCTCCCAAGCTCTTCCCTCTCAGGAGCTTAGCCATAGCTGTTTCCCCACTATTAGCTTGCCACTAGAGTGCTGAATTCAAGCAGCTAACTCTTTTTATCCAAGCCTCACAGAGTGCGAGCAACCACAAAGTATTTCCTGTTGGATCATTGGCTTTCATCTAAGGCTCAAAAACATTTCAATCTTTGGAAGGGAGATGGAGGGGTTGTTCAAACCTGGTATATACTTTTGATTGTTTATTGAATCAAGAAAACTGCTTAGGTCTTGCTTGGGACCTAGTTTATGCCTCTTTCAAGGAACTGGTAGCCTATAAGTATTAAAACTGGGGTATGCAATCTCACATCCATTATTTCCTTGTGAGTATCTTCCCTCTGATATTATCTTCCCATTCACATGGTCTATATCATATATATGCAATTTTTGCATATTGTATCCCCCTTAAGAATGTGAACCCCTGGAGGGTAGGGACTGTGCTTTTTGTCTTTCTTTGTATACATTAAAGTAGCACAATGCATTGACACACTGTAAGTGCTTAATAAATGTGTCTTAACTGATTGATTTGTAAACTATCAGGGCCTCAATTTTCTCATTCCTAAATTAAGGGAATATATTAGTCGATTTTTAAGTTTCCTCCCTTCTGACTTTGACATTCTGTGATTTTATGGGTCTATATGCAATATGCAATCTACAAAATGAGTTAATTAGCTTAATTTGAAATTATTTATAATTAGCTGAAGTCATTATGATTTGAGTAGTTGAGGCTAAATCCTAAATTTTCCTAAATACCATTGAAGAAACTATTGTTGTAAATTCAGGTAATAAAACTTTTCCTTCTTGACTATCTAGCAGTTCTTAGTTGATTCCTCTGATACAATTGATTATGAACATGCCAAAAATTTTATATTAAAATTATATTCTATTTCTAAGTTTAAATACTATAAATTGGGCAATGTAGTATAAAGAACACTGGACTTAGCATCAGGAGATCTGAATTAGATTTCTAGTTCTCACCAGCTTTGGACATGTGAGCTGTGTCCACTGACTTGCTATATTAAATGTGAGGATTGGACCAGATAATCTCTAAGGTTTCCTCCAGCTTTAAAATTAGCTGAGTCTTTGATCAGCTTCTGTGATACAGAGTCTCCAGCAAGTTGAATAACAATCATTAAATAGGAAAGAAGCCTTCAGAGATCATCATCATAATAATAATTTGTAGTGTCTAGATATTAGGAGATACCTTGTTTTCCAAAGCTAAGGACCAGCAAGCAAACTGTGCCCTGAGCTTGGCATAACAACAATCCTTTGTGTTAACCCTCTGGATGATCTTACCCCCTGGCAAAAAAATATATAATTATTGTATTGCTTTGGCCAGCACCAGGTGTTCTCTGAGCTGGGACAAGGACAAAACAATCTTGGACAAGTACCTATATTCCAGTCACAAAGACTTGCTATGAATCAAACTTGTCTCATTGCTGTCACTCTCATTGTCAGGGCTACAGTTCACTGCATAGCCATTGGTACAAGTACTGAGATCTCCCCACACTTCCTTGGGTCTCCCAGTAGGGTGGGACCCTGGCACATGTGTTCTTGCTTGCAAGATATTTCCCTCACTTTAAATTAAACTTCTGTTTGATTCCGGACTCTCCTGTCTCTAACCTAAATTCAGCTCCAGCTGTCCACAGGTTAAAGACCAATTTGGTCCAGTTGAGTAGTTACATAGCCTATTAAGGTTTACAAAGCATTTTCTTCTCAATAACCAAAAACAAATCACCTCTCTGCATTTGTACGGGTGGTCCTCCCAGCCTAGAAAGTGTTCCCAGATCCTCTCTGCTCAGTCCTCTTTCATTAAGGTGAAAATCAGATGTTAACTCCTCCGTGAGGCTTTTCCCAATACTCTTCCACCCCACCCCACCCAACTGAAAGTATTCTCTGCCTCCTCAGATCATATCATACTTTATATTTATCTTTGCACGTTTTGTATACCCACCCCCACTTTCACCCTGATTAATTTAAACTCTTTGGCAAAGACTATGCCATTTCTTTTATCTTTAATCTCCAGCACCTGGCATGATGCTCTGTACATAGCTGTAACTTGATAAATGTTTTACAGGTGAATGAATTAATTGCCTAGCCACGGGCCAAGGACGATTATAAGGAAAAGAAAGTTTATCTTCATAAAAGAAACTGTGGCATCTTTGAGTGAAATAAAGAAATGATGGGATGAATGACTTTAAGACTTTCTCAATATATAAAAAAAACTCTAAAATTTCACCTAAACCTTAAAAAGATTATGCCAAGGTTAAAATTGTTTCACCAACTATCATTTCAGAAACTTTTAAATCTTAGACTTAACAACTGTGAACTTTATTTAGAAGGCTCTTCTTTCTCTCTCTACATGATAGAGTCATACTGGTAAAGAAGGAGGAAATTGGCTAAAAATGTAGCAATCTGTAACAGCAAGCCCCTCAGCATCCCCAGGGTGGCTGCTTAGCACAGATTCTTTGATCTGCTTTTCTAAAAGAAAGCAACTCAAAAAGGGTTAACAATCTTACTTTAATCAAACATTACATATATATTATATATGTATATATATAATATATTATATATAATATATGTTTTATATATGTATATATATATATATATATATATATATATATATATATATATATATATATATAATACTTAGTTCAGGGGAAAATTCAGCATCTTGCACTTCAGAATAGAATACAAGCAGACAAAAAATACATACAGAGGGGCAGCTAGGTGGCACAGTGAATAGGGCACTGGCCTTGGAGTCAGGAGGACTTGAGTTCAAATCCAACCTCAGACACTTAACACTTACTAGCCATGTGACCTTGGGCAAGTTACTTAACCCCCATTACCCTGCCTTTACCCCTCCAAAAAACAAGCAAAAAAAAAAAAAACCCACCGACAGAGAAAATAACATAATTCAATAGACAAACAGACAGGGTTTCTAGCTGTCTGACCATTACATACATACATAGTTACTAAAGAGAGAATCATCAACATCTGAATTTTCAAAGGCAAGGGGCTCAATGGCCACCTAGAGTTTCATCTGGCCAAATCACTCAACTCTTCCCATAAGTGAGCCCCAAAGCAAAACCTCACATCAAGAGTATATATATATATATATATATATATATATATATATATATATATATATATATATATATATATATATATATACACCCTTCTTCAGGGTCAGAGGACATCACAACCTTCCTGACCCACTGCCTAATTACAAAGTAATAAAAGGTGTGGGCCTTCCTGAAAAAATAAGCCTCCCCTAAGCAAGCTTCTCTTGTGGGGCTCCAAGTGAGGCCCATTAAAAGGCAGGGGAGATCTTCAAATTCCCTTACTATTACACAATCCCTTGAGGATGCATAATGGAAGGGCCCTTCTCCATCCACTTAATGTCTTCCATGATGACTCTTTAATTGGTTATTGAACCAGAATGCCTTAGACAGACTAAAAGAGTCATCCTTGACCTTTAGGCCTCTCCCAGTCATGAGATATAAGGATAATTCTTTGAAATACAGGGTGTTAGTAGTGAAAGCCTTTCTTTCTTCTCATAACACCGAGCTATGAGCTCATGACTCCTAGAGAAGCCTAAGTTTAACATAAGATAGCTTCTTATTTGTCTTCTCCTTTGGTCTTGGAAGTCTGAAAAAGTAGCTGACATATTCTCCTTTCTAGGCACTTGAATAGTTAAGTATTGACTATATAGAGGCAACCTAGATAGTCAAAAAGAAGGGGGTTGGGAGGGGAGAGAAGGAAGAAAGAGCCCACTTGGCATTGATTGGGTTGCACTCAATGCAGGTAAAATAACAACTTAGCTAATGAGCAGCCCTGCTACAAATATCCTAACAGGCTTGAATACTAACCTGTCAAATGCTTAGTATCCCCTTTCTCTTGTGTGAATGGAACCGACTATTCTTAAGGCATTATTCTTTTGTATGGTGTTCTCTTTCCTGCGGGGAAACTCTTTAGACTAGCACCAAAAAGAAAATTGTTCCTCAGGATTCAGAGTAGGGTGAGAGGGGAGATTAACATATTGGAAGGATAGATTCCCTGTTGAGGAGAAGATAGGCAATCCCAGAACAATGAACTGCAAACTGCAAGGCCAGGCAAAGAACAGATATTTGTCAAGGTCATCAGCCCCTGTGTCTTCATCTTAGTAGTTAACACACATAGTTACCAAAGAGAGAAGCATCTATATAGCTACTATGCTATATAAAAATGTCTTCTTCCATGCCTCTATCTATTCTATATCAGTAGAGATTCTGAAGAGGAGGAACAGAGCTCAGGTTAAGTGGAAGTGTACTAAAGACCACAGAGCAAAATTAAGCATAGTGTGGAACCTGAGAAGGGTTATAGAATATCTTGTTGGAACTCTATGAATATTGAATTACCATTCTATACTAACCATTTTAACTATACCTTACTAACCATTTTAATTTTCTGTATTACCCCTCGAGCTGGGAACTCCATTCAAATGAACGTGTCTGATAATCATTGATCAAAAATCAGTTTCTGAGGGACTTAAGTGCCCAGCTACCAAATCCATGTAGGCAAGGATACAATTAACAAGTGATCAGCTATCATTTCCTTGAATTTCAATAGTAAGGAAAGATACACTACTCCCAATAAATGAAAAAATAAAAAAGTATTAAGCATTTACTATGTTTAAGACATTGTACTAAGTATGTGGAATACAAATACAAACAAAAGAGACAATCCCTGACCTCGAGAAGTTGCATTTTAATTGGAGGGAGTAAAAGGTGAACAAGAAAGGATATATATATATATATATATATATAGGGAGAATAGATCATGGTGACATGGTTTAGAAGTAGCATCTGTGCAAAATAAGAAAAATCTCACCAATCAGGGCCCACAATTCCAGCACCAGAGTTTAGGATTCAGTAGGAGGAAGATGAAGAAGACCACCTGAGGTCAGGCAGTATGGTTTGGAAAGGGCCAAGAAGTGATATAAGACCTAGTCTCAAGTATAATAAGGTGAAATCTTGTCCATCAGAACTATTTCATCTTGAAAAGACTCAATTATGAGATCAATCCACCTCTGTACGTTCTGCCAATTCTTTGGACTCTTATCTCTAAGACTGAGCAAGACAAGTTTAATCCATCTTCTCACGTGACAGCCCTCCTACCAGCTGAAAGCAACTTATCATTTTTGCCCCTAAGTTTTCTCCTCTCTAATGGCTAAAACATCTCTTTGTCCTCCAACTTCTCCTCATATGGTCTTTTATCATCAAAATGTGGAGTCCCCAGTTCTTTTTCAAATGAACTGTTTTCTCCCTTATCATACCCCATCTAGTACTTATGAAATTGATTTTAAGATAAGTTAAAAATTCATATTAAAAATATTAAATCTCAGTTCATTAAATTGAGACAGAATTTGACTTGATTTAGGCAACATTCTAGTCAATGCAGGTCTTTTGGAATCCTAGCTTTTATCCAATATGTCAACTCCTCTTCCTACTTTTGAGTCATCTACCAATTAGATAAGCACATTATCTCTAATACTTTTATCCAAGTCACTGACAAAAATGCCAAAGAGCACCAATCACTGATGGCTTTCACTAAAGACATATCCCAAAGTTGATACTGAAGTATTAATGGCTTCTTTTTGGGTCTAGCTATTCAACAGTTCTGAATCTACCCAGCTGTTCTTTCATCTAGCCCACATTTCCCTATATTTTCCACAAGAACCATATCAAAGACATTTTTTTTCTTCAAATGCTTTGTTGAGATTGAGGTAAACTATATCTTTAAACAATACCTTTTATCTACCAGTCTAGTAACATATCAAAAAGAAAATGCAGCTGCTCTATTCTGATCTATTTTTGGTGAAACCGTTCTCTGGCTCTTTGTGTACATCCTTTCATCCCTTTGATGATGTGTTCCAGAAAGTTCCCTGAAATCAAGTTAAGCTTACTGGCATCTTGTTTGTGGATTTCATGATTTTTCTCTTTTTAAGGACTGAGCTATTTATCTTTCTCCAGGTTTCTACCTTTCTACTCAATGTACACTTGCCTACAAGACTATTTTATGGCAAACTCACACAGGGCAAACGTCAGAAGAAACAACACAAGGACACTCAAGGTTTCTCTTAAGAACTTTGGAATTGATTACATACCATGGGAGACACCAACACAGGATGGCCCAGCATGACATGCCCTCATCAGAGAAGGGGTTCTAGAAGGCAAAGGTGAGGAGGGAGAACAACCCACACGTGGGAGACAACCAGTGGAAAGGTACCGAGAAGGAAAATTGATTATTGTATATGAGGAAGAGAGAGCGGGCAATTTAGTTGTATGGAAGAGAGGAAGTAATGGAAAGATAGGTTGGGGCCAGGTTGTGGGGGACTTTAAAAGCTAAATAGAGAAATTTATATCTGATCCTGGAGATAATAGGTGTGCTCTATGAGAAAAGCAGAATTGAAGTAGTCCAAAAGAAGTGTGAGGTGTGAGCCACCCCAAATATTCACGTACCATTTGTGTCTGACCTGTGTTAGAGCATTATGACCTCATATTGGTCTGATCAGCCACAGTCCAACCCATTGCAACTTGACTCTAACATAGTGATGTCATTTTGGTCCTCTTCGAGAAAGGACAACACCAACAAACGTTTCTATGCTTTTATCACCTCTAGCTTTCTCCAAGATCATTTCAAGATCACTGAGAGTGGCTAAGCACTCATATCTTCTAAGTCTTTTAGTATCATGGAATGTATTTCATCTAACCCTATGAACTTGAATTTATAAAATGCTGCAGTCTTATCCCTTTGCCCCTTAATTTTCTAGGGATTCATATCCCTGTTAGAAATTTTTGTTCTTTCTTTTCCAGTCCAAAAACCATTCTCCTCAGCAAAGAAAACCAAGCTCAAATAAAAAATGACTAACCGTACCTTCTCTCTACTCATACATCAATTAACTTAATTCAGGTCCTCATAACCTCTTACTTAAATTAAAGCAACAGCCTGCTAATTGGTCTCCCTGCCTCAAGGTTGACCCCACTCTAGCCCATCCTCTATATTGCTGCCAAAGTAATTTTCCTTAAGCAGAAATCTCATCATGTCACCACCATATTCCATAAGCTCCCTATTATCTCCAGGATCAGATATAAATTTCTCTATTTAGCTTTTAAAGTGCCCCACAACCTGGCCCCAACCTATCTTTCCATTACTTCCTCTCTTCCATACAACTAAATTGCCCGCTCTCTCTTCCTCATATACAATAATCAATTTTCCTTCTCTGTACCTTTCCACTGGTTGTCTCCCACATGTGGGTTGTTCTCCCTCCTCACCTTTGCCTTCTAGAATCCCTCCCTTCCAAACACAGCTCCAATATAAATCATTCCCTTCTACATGACACTTTTCTGATCCCCTCTCTCTCAAACTACCCTGAATTTGACTATCTTGTATATATTCTCTTTATATTTATTCTATTTTTACTTATATATATATATATATATATATATATATATATATATATATGAATGTATTATCCTCCTCTTTCTGAGATATCGTTAACCTCTTCTTTGTTGCCCTTAGCCTGCTGAAAGACTTAGCTCATTCTAAGCTTCTGGATATGCTTCTTTATAATACTATGCTATATTTGTATATGCCATGGCCATGCCAGTTTTTATATATGTATTCATATCATGTTGAAGACTACCGATCATAAGATTTTAAATAAATATTTCATATTAATCAACAATAAGTCAGTTTTTCTCGACCTGGCTTATTCCACCTGCCTAGACAGTTTACCAGGATGTAGTCTGCACATGCTACAGCTTCTTGGAGCCACAACTGAGAGCATCCCTGAAAAGGGATCAGCAAGCCCTCACAGCAGAGGTGCTAGTCCTCCCGGAATACCTCATATACTCCAGACATGCAACAAATATTAAAGGAAAAAAGGAAAAGAAATGACCGTGTAATTATTACTTTTGTTGTTCAGTCATGTTTGACTCTTCATGACCTCATTTGAGGTTTCCTTGGCAAAGATACTGGAATGGTTTGTGATTTCCTGCTCTGGCTCATTTTACAGATGAGAAAACTGAGGCAAATAAGGTTAAGTGACTTGCCCAGAGTTCATAAGTACCTGAGGCTGGACTCTAGGCCTGGCATTCTATCCACTGTGCCAACTAGCAGCCTAAAGTCCTGAAGGTGTTTATTACTACCATGGGTCAAACATAGTACTAAGCATTTTAAAATATTATCTCATTTGATCCTCACAACAATCTTGTGAGGTTATAATCCTCATTTTACAGTTAAGGAAACTGAGGCAGATAGTGGTTGGCCAAGTTCACACAGCTACTATCTGAGAATGAATCTGAACCCAGGACTTTCTTATACAAGGCCCAGTGCTCCAGCTGCAGAGAAAATTAGAAATATTTTAAGAGATTTTTCATTATAAACTCCAGCAAACAGAATTCATAGAATGTTAGAACTGGAATGGACTTTATAATCAAAATCCGTCATTTTTCAGATAAGAAAATTATTCAGGAAAAAAAGGTGAAGTTAAAAAACAACCTCAGTTGAATGGCCTATTTCTCTTTGTCTTTTTTCCCTTCCTTTTATTTCCTCTTTTCTGTTGTTGAGTGATTATGGGGGAAGGTTGATCAGGGGACTCCTGACCAATTGAGTTCTC
The DNA here is from genome assembly GCA_011680675.1 of Gymnobelideus leadbeateri. Taxonomy (NCBI): domain Eukaryota; kingdom Metazoa; phylum Chordata; class Mammalia; order Diprotodontia; family Petauridae; genus Gymnobelideus; species Gymnobelideus leadbeateri. Next base: position 194,665 of record WOXC01008027.1, read on the forward strand.
ACAAGCCACTTGATGCTTTCATTGATTGTCAGGCAGGCAGTAAGCCCACAAGCACTTACTAAACATTCACTATTGCCAGGCTAAGAGCTATGGATGCAAAGAGAGGCAAAAATATAGTCCCTGCTTGCCAAGAACTTATTTTAATTGTGTGGAGTAAGGAGGACAGCATGCAAATATCAATGTACTTGAGAAAGGTAAGATCTGAACTAACCTTAAAGGAAATCAGGGAAGCTACTGGGCAGTGGTAAGTAGGGAGAGAGAATTCTAGATAATGGGTACAGCTTGTAGAAAGGAACAGAGACAGGCTCCTATGTGAGGAATAGGAAGTAAGCTGGATTATTGCATTCATGGAGGGGAGTAAGATCTAAGAAGATTCCCAAAGGGCTCAGGATGTGAAGAGATTTAAATACTAAAGGACTTTATATTAGATCCTGCAGGTAACTAGGAGCCATTGGAGTTTATTGAGCTGAGATGAGGGGAAGGGGCACACTGTCAGTCCAGTACCATAGAAAAGTCACTTTGGCAGTTAAATAGAGAATGACTTGGAGTTGGAAGACTCTTGAGGCAGGGAGACCAATAGGTAGGCTATTGCATTAGTCCAAGTGAGAGATGATGAGGACTTAGACAAGGGTAGTGGTTGTGTAAGGAGAGGAGGACTTATAGAAGAGGTGTAAAAAATGACATGATTTGACAGCAAATTGGATATGTAAGGTAAATGTGAATGAAAAGGTAATGGGGAAAATAATGGCGTGAGCTTGGGTGCCTGAGAGGATGATGATGCCCTAAATAGTAATAGGAAAACTGGGAAAGGGGGAGAGTTTGGGTGGAAAGATATGTTGACTTTGAGGTACCTAGTTGGTGAAAGGAGCTCAATAGAGAGAGCTGGAAATTATTCACATAAAGATGAGTTAACCCACGGGAGGTGATGAGATCACAGTATAGAGGGAAAAGAGATTGTAGAGTGAAAAATCTGAAATGAGTCATTCCTGGCTTGTAAAGGGTGAGAAATCTTTAATGGTTTTCATCCTGAATAACTAGAAGACTTGGATGGACACAAAAGATGAGGACATTATTAGAGAGAAAGAATGGTATATCATGTTAGCAGAAGACAGTACAATAGATTCATGGGAGCAACTCACAGGATTATAGATTTTGTGCTGAAGGGGATCTGAGAGCCCATCAAGTCCAAACCCCTTATTTTATAGCTGAGGAAACTGGACAGAAGTGTTGGTCACATAGCTAATAAGTGTCTGAGGCAGAATTAGAATTCAGGTCATCCCAACTCTGTTCTAGCACCCTATTTACAATGTCACAAAAGAACCAACCATTAAAAAGAAAAAAAAACCTTGATCAGAGGTCAGCAAACTATGAACTGAGGGTCAAATCTGGCCCACTGTACAGCTTTGTACAGCTGGAAAGCTAATAATGTTTCCATTTTTCAATAAAAAATTAGGATAAATCTGATGAAGTGGTTTTAGGGAAAGAGGGACATTCTCTGTATGAGAGAGAAAAACATTATGGAATGGTACATTACTATATTTGCCTTTTCTATAATAAAGTTTATGTTTCTTTTCTTTTAATAAAACTTACTCTGATACCTAAGCGAGAATTTCTCAGGTTTTCTTAGTGGAAGCTTCAGGCAAGGGATGTGTAATACCTGTTATATTTCCCAGGGGGGCTGTACCTTTATTCCACGGTGAATGGCCCTGCCCACAGGGAGTCCAGTTAGCACATGGTAGACTCCTCTGGACAGGGTCAGCCTCTAAACTCTAAAAACAACTCCCCCTAAAAAATAGACCAAGTACTTGACACAAGTGTCACAACTGATGAAGTAAGTAATCCCAGCCTCTGTCCCAGTGGTATCTCTGACATTTGGGCTACATTGCTCATTTGTAAATAGAGGCCAATAAAATGAAGAGGAATGAAGCAAATCAAATCCTGTTGCTGTTATAAAAACCAGAACGAGTTGGTGGCAAAGGTCACAAAGCACCTGCTAAGCCAATAGAGAAGGCTGCACAAGCAACTGCCTCTCTGTACCACTACTATGCTGCAGTCTCCTACATAGGAAATGCCAGGTGCAGTAAAGAATTTTGATATTCCTTTTGTGAGTCAATAAAGGCAAATAAAAATGCATGGCTAGATGCTGGCTTCTACATTTTATGGACACAGGCCAAAATAAATACATGGAAATAGGGAGAAAAAAAGATGATGCTTTAAATTACTTTACAAATAGTCCCTTGGGAGCAAAGAAGTGGCTGTTCCCAAAAGGTATCTGTTCTGTCAATCATCCAAAAATCTGATGACTAATTTTTTTGGTGCTCTTTAGCTGGGGGAAAAAAGGGTGGATGCAGCTTGATATTGTTTCTCTGATCAGTGGAGAAAGGGGAAAAAATCCCTTGAAAAACATATGCTATTGTATAAGGTTATGTTTGGTAATGTTTTATGCATATGGTAAGAGTTAAAAAATTGTCTGGCATGTGAACATCTGTTGATCTCACATTTAGATGTCAGAAGTTGAAAAGTATGAAATCAATCTCTAGGTCACATGAGTTCCCACTTCATACCCTGTATTCAGAGGATGAAGAGTTATAGTCATCAAGGTGACCTTCAAGTAGGACTGCCTAGAGACATGTCCTGCTCTATGTATATGACTGGAAAGTTGTATGTTTCACCAGAGAGGGAGCTTAGATCTGGGTAAACCTGTAAGAATAAGGATGGTGATGATGGTGATGAAAATTTAATTTCAATCCAACAAACATCTATTAAGCACCAATTATATGCCAGAATCTCTTCTAGGCCCTGAGAATACAAGGACAAAAATGAAACTTCCAAGTGCTTATATTCTACTTGTTCACTCTTAAACAGCAATTTAAGATTTGCAAAATATTTTCTAATAGTAATCCTGTAAAGTAGATAGTATAAGAATTATCATCTTCATTTTGCAGCAAAGGAAATTAGACTCAGAGGATAAAGTAAGTAGTTTATAGTAATACATAGAGTAAAGGTTAGAGGTCAAACTCAAACCCAGGTCTTTTGACTCCAATACCCGGTGTTCTTTCTGCTATATCAATGCCAATTTTCCTTTTAATGTGACATTTTTACTTCTTTGGGGATGGCAGAAAAGACTGACTTTTCATTTTTACCTTGAAATAATCATCATTTAATAAACAAGCTGTCATATTAAACTGACCTATGGCAGGATTTTCTTATCAAGAGAAAAAATGGATGTAGTCCACCATGACTTTTGATTCTGTCTTGATAAAATATATTCATCAGTAAATTGGGAAAACATGGTAAAGATGCTGCAAGTCATAAGTGCCTTATAACTAGGCAATAGGGAAAAAGAAGAGAGAGATTCTTCAATGGGTTAGTGGTAAAACAGGACTCTAAATACTGTTTCACAAAAGGTTGCCCTCATTTATATATCTTCCTCAATGATGTGAAGTTCAAAGTTCACTATATTTTTATAATAAAAGTGGAAGAAACAAGTAGCTTCCATATAAGTATAATTTAAAAATTATAGAATTATAATGAATAATAAAATGACTGAGTCAGGTATGAAGTATTATCTTAAAAGAAATCACAATTATAAGGATGCATATTAAGTAAGAACTATGTGGCTATACTAGCAGAAGAGTAAAGAGAGAGAGAAAGAGGGAAGGAGGTAGAAAAGAGAGGGAAGAGAAGAGGAAAGGAAAGGAGAGGAGAGGAGAGGAGAGGAGAGGAGAGGAGAGGAGAGGAGAGGAGAGGAGAGGAGAGGAGAGGAGAGGAGAGGAGAGGAGAGAAGATAAGAGAACAGAATAGAATAGAAGAGGGAGGATTTTCTCCTAATCAAGCTAATATACAGAGCTGTGTAAGAGAAATATGTAGAAATTAGAAATTATTCAGAGAAAAGTCTAATTAAAGGATTATTAAAATAAGATATGAGAGAAGATTAAAGAAATTAGGATTGTTCATCTTGGATTTCAAAGAATAAGAAAATATTTAAAGCATATGTCCACCATGAAAATTATTATTGGCTTTTTTACAAGTCTCTAAAAAAAATCCCATTAGGATTTATGATAATAAGACAATGGATCTATTAGAAATTTTTAAAATGTTTCTCTTCTTTTTCTATTCACATTTATTTTGGTTTCCTTGGGAATCTGGGTTACTAGGCAAGATTCTAAAATTATCAGCTCCTAAATTTTTATATCTCTGAGAATTATGGAAAACAACAGAACCTTACTTCCATCTCTTGCCTATTTCCTTTTAAAATATGAGTTCATTGATAAGCTAACTGTTGAAGTCTTTCCTTTTTTTATCAGAATCACTGAAATCCCATTAACAAGATTTTATTGTTGAGGGACTCCTATCCCCTTGAGTTGATCTCCATTTCAGCACTTCAGACCATGGGATTCTGAAATCTATTCTAAGCTCAGTTTTACTACCTTTGGTGCCTATGGCTTCCATTACTTCTCCCAGACCAATTCTTTCCAGTTCAGCTCTTCTCTGAGGCACCCTGAGTCCAAATTGCTCACACCATTCATTTACTACTTACCCCTATTGCTGTCTAGCTTCTTTTGTGTCTATATCTTGCCTCCTCAAAATCAGGAACTATTTCCTATATTTCTCTCTACCCCAATCAATGTATAGAATACTTATTTGTTTATGGTATAGCACTTACATGTGGACTAAGTAAATATGTGGTGAAATAATGAATTATTTGAGGCACCTAGGTGGTACAGTGAATAGAGCACCAGCCTTGGAGTCAGGAGGTCCTGAGTTCAAATCCAGCCTCAGACATTTAACACAAAACTAGCTATGTGACCTTGGGCAAGTCACTTAACCCCAATTGCCCTACCTCCCCCCCTCCAAAAAAGCCAAAAATATGAATATTCAAGAAATATTCTATCATACCTTAAACAAAAATAACAATAAAAAGCCAACACCTAAAACTTAAAAAGACCAAAATCTGACTCACATCACAGTAATTTTATTGTTGTTTAGTTGTTTCAGTTTTGTGTCTTCATGACCTCATTTGGGGTTTTCTTGGCAAAGATATTGAAATGGTTTGTCATTTCCTCCTCCAGTTCATTTTACAGATGAGAAGCTAGAATAGTAATGATCAAATGATTTTTTCCCCTGAAATGGAGCACTTTCCTATGTGAAATTATTACTATATCATCATACTAATAGAACATTGGATTTGAAGTCAAAGAGCCTTGGTTCCTTGTCATTTGACAGCTGTGAGGCCTTGGGCAAGTTACCTAGCTTTTCTGAGGCAGAGTTTCTTCACCTGTAAAAATGAAAGTGTTGGACAAATGGCCTCTCAGATCCCTTTCAGTTCTAAATTTATAATCCTATGATAAGATTATTAATTTTCTTTTAGACCTGTAGCCTGTTTTCTATTAATTCAAATATTTTTTATGATAATTGCTGACACCTAGCCCTTCATGGTTTGCAGTGGCCTTTATGTATCTCATTAATATCTCATTATCTCTGGGTAACACATTGATTTGTCCAACAGATTGTGCTGCAGACTACTATGGGAAAAAGTCTAAATAGCATAATGTAGTACACATAACATGAACTTAAGAGTTTCTTGATAGAATAAATATATAAATGTATTAGTACCAGATGTGGAGTTAGAGAACCTGGGCTCATGCCGAAGAATAATTTCACTTTTTTTTTACTGCAATATTGCCATTGCCTTAAATGGAACTTTCAATCCATTAAAATCCCCACAACTTTTCCACAGGAGCTGCTATTTAGCCATGCTTTCTCCATCTTGTATTAGTCAAGTTGTTGTTTTTTTCCTAATGTCAATAACACTAAGAAAGCTTGCAAAGTTCTTTACATACATTCTCACAATAAACATGAACCTTTGAGGTGTGTAACTACAAATATGAATATCCTCATTCTGTTGATGAGGGGCAGAGGTGTTGAATGACTTGTTCACAGTCACACAGCTAAGAGCCAGGAGCAGAATTTGAATTTAGGACCTCCTGACCTCAAATCTAGCATTTCTTCCCTATTTCATATTGTTCCTCAAGAATATAAAAGGAACCAAGTGTATGATGTTTGCCTCTTTTCAATCTGACCTTATTATAAGATAACTGACAAAGATGCAGATAACTTAAAACTCTGAGGAACAGACCTGTTGTCTTACAAGTGTGAGGGGAAGCTCCCCCAGATGATGCATATTCACAGCTTTCTGCAGCTTGCAAAATCAGAGTTGTCTGGAGCATTGAGATTTTAAACGATTTGCCGATTTGCCGACAGTCACTCTGCAGATATCAGAGGGAAGACTTGAACGTGAGATTTCTTCCAAGGCTGACCTATCTAATACTATTTCTCTTTAACTAATGAAAAAGTCAAAAAATACATATTATATATAAATATATATGTATATGCATGTATATGTATACATGTATATATTTCTATATGTGTATGAGTATATTGCAAATATGTTTGTACAAATATATAATATATTCATTCATATAGATTTGTGTATATATATGTTTGCATGTATATCAGGGTTCAAGCCTGGTACATTTGCATAAAATTCTTCCCATTGGTGAAAAGTATGATTACTTGACCCTGCATGCTTGAGGGACAGAGTTAGCATGAGATTTGGGGAGTAGAGAGTCCATTTTCTTATTTCTAGCTTTGAAAGAAAACACATGTGGTTCTACACCCTCTTTAAGTAGAAATCCCAAGAGAACAGACTTTGGGAAGGGAGAACTATAGGGGAGAGGACCCTTCAACATGTCCCTGATTTCCAGTTTGCCTCCTTAGACACTTGGGAAATTTCTCCTCTTCTCTTTCATTGGTATTGAAATATATTGATATCTCATTCCAGTGGGAGAGTTCATCTGCTCTATACTGTCTAGTCTAGTCTTATCTGTGCAACTTCTCTGATTTCTGTTTCCTATCTGTTTGTATAAATGTGTGGTTTACTAGTGGTGGTAATTTGTGTAACTAGCATATGGTGGAAAGGAGTCAAGTTTTCAGATATGAGCTACACTATGACTTTTAAGGGATGGCAACAAAAGAAGCACCTTGAACCTAAGAAAAACAATTTTTCCTAGATTAACAATATTTAGGAAGGCAGATACAATTGTAGTCAATTATTTCCTCTTTGAGGAGAGCATAGCATCCAGGCTAGTGGCCCCAATCTTCTGCAGAATTTAAGTGCCCCTTGTATAGGATGGGGTAACTCACTATTCCTAAATGGGAAGATTGCCCTTGTGTTGCTGTATGCTCCTGTGAACCACATTTAGACAAATCCATAAACACAAACAATTTGGATGATACATATGATGCATATATGCATGGAAATGTGTATATATTTATATGTGAATATGTGCATATTATATATAATATATATACACATATCATGAAGTCACAGGTCTGAACCAAAATTGTATCAAAAATTATGATAATTATACTTTAAAAAGCAAATATATATACATATATATGTGTTAGTCTCTGGTTGTGTTTATATGTGTTTGTACATGTTTGTCCAAACCTGTGATATTATTGGTGTGGTGAAATTCTCATAAGGAAACTCTCCCAATTCAGAACAAGTCAGTTAGGTCAGACAACTGAAAGTCTTAGAAAGATGTCTTAAGCACTGAGGGGTTCAGTGATTTGCCCACAAATTGTCACACAATCACTGTGTCAAAGGATTTGCACCCAAGTTTTCCTGACTTTGCTGCCTATTATCTTTTCTCTAAGTCATGTTGCTTTTCAAAGTATAGTATTATTATAATTTTGAGAGAACTTAGGATTGTTGACTTTATCCCTTGGTTTATTAAGCAGAATATATACTGAAATGCTGAAAATTCCTGTGAAATTCCTTTTGAACACAAGGCCTCAATGATCCCATATTGCTTACCCACCACCACCCCCAACTTTGAACTCCATCTTCAGAGAACATAGGTTCTAACATAGCAAAGATTAAAGCCATTATACAACTACATAAAATAAAAGCCAGATGATGCAGTTTTCCCAAAAGACAAAAGAGAAGGCCCACCTGTTACCCATCATTTGATCTCATTCATGCATGGATCACCACCCAGGAAGCTCAGAAACTTACAATTCATCTATTCATCTACCTGGGCTTTCTTATCATGACTCCCCAAATTAATATCACCACACAGAGGGAATACTTCAGAACAGAACAAAGCCCAAAGTCCAAACCCCCATGTAACAGCAAGCACCCCAGTGTCCCCAGGGTGGCTGCCAACACAGGTTCTTAGATCTGCTTTTCTAAAGGAAAGCAACTAAAAATGGGTTAACAATCTTGCTTTAATCAATCAACTATATAATTTACCTAGTTCAGGGGAAAAAGTCAGCACCCAAACTTCAGAGTATACATAGGTTACAAGCAGAAGTTACAAGAAGACAAACAAACAGATCAAGTAGGCAGGCTTCCAACTGACAATCATTACATCCATACTTAGTTACCAGTGAGGGAAGCATCATCTGGGTTTTTCAAAGCCGGGGGCTCAACAGCTGCCCAGTGTCTGGTCAAATCATACAGCACTTCTCAAAGTGAGCCCCAAAACAAAGTCACACATCAGGATTTATATAGCCTTCTCCTGGGTCAGAGAATGTCACAACCCTCTTGACCCACTGCATTTCCAAAAACCAAGCCTCCTGCCACAGGCTCCTGGTGCACTTAAGCCTATCAAAGGGCCTAGGGGCAGGGAAGATCTTAAATTTCCATTCCCATAATATTCTGCCTCAAAATCTTTCATGCCCATAGCATAGGCAATTAATATTAACATCTCTTAGGTCACATTTGCAAGACACATAACTAAAGTTACCAAAGTGGCCACAGGCCTTAAACAAACACAAAGTACATTGCATTATAATCACCTCAATTCAAAACAAGTGTCCAAATAAAGTTCTCTTGGGAGGAGAAGGGTGTCCTTCCCCTCACACTGCTCCAGCCCCTGCTTCCAAGTCCTGAGAGGTGGCTGAGCAGAGCCAGGAGCCAGAAGCCAGGAGCCCAGGTGACTGAGGAAGCATGATTGGGATGCTGTGACTTAGTTTGTTTGTAGCTTGGTTGAGCCTTGAATTCCCTGGAGCAGAAATTGTGAAGGCTCTGACATGGACCAGGGCCAGTGCTGTATTCACTGTGCCACCTAGTCACCCCAGACTGATTCTTTTATATGAATTCCCATAATCTTTCCCAAGAGGATTCTGGGAAGATGGAGGAGTAGGTCAGAAAATTTCAAGCTCTCAAGATTTTCCCCCAGAAAAGAGTTAAAAAAGCACCTCAGGACTAACAAATTGTGGGTGGAGATAAATAAGAACAGGGATATAACCTGGGTCCTTCTTGGACGATTTGAGAAGATCAGAAGAAAAATCCCAGGGAGAAGTTTGGTCCCTATGAAGAGTTAACACCCCCAGGATAAGTTCCATTTTAACCCCAAGCAGCTAGCCTCTTAAATAACAAGCTGCAAGCCCTGGGTTAGTTGTTTTGAGAGGCTGCCTTGGACCCACCCACTGGAACTTTTACCTGGAGGAGTAGTGCAGGGAGTTGGGCCTCTCAGTCTGGGAAGATAGAGGGAACCTCAGCTGACCAGGAACACCAGACCCAGCTGTGCTGTGAAGAGTGGCTAGGGCAAGAAGGAACCAGCAAACACACGGTGAGTGAAGAAGCAGTGGGGCAGAAAGCCCCTGGCTGTGGGCACTTACAAGAGGCTGGAGGTTTGGCTTTGGTTTCAGGCTAGAGGAAAGCACTGAAGATCTGGAGCAAGAGGCACCATTTCCCATACCCCAGGGCTAGAGATGACTACAAATAACTAAAGCTATTACCACACACACACACACACACACACACACACACACACACACACACACAAAATGAACAAGCAAAAGAGAAAGAATACAACCATAGAAACATGGGAAAAGAGATGACTGGGGTTCATCTTCAGAGGAGGACATTGAAGTAAAGAAACCCCCAAAGAGCAATGTTAAATGTTCATCTGCCCAAAAAGAATTTATAGAAGACCTTAAAAAGGACTTTAAAAATCAAATGACATAGATGGAAGAAAAACTAAAAAAAATAGGGATAATCTAAGAAAAACAAGGAGCATATGAAAGGAAAGTCAACCAATTAGAAAAAGAGATCCATACTCTTAAGGAAGAAAACGACACCTTGAAAATTAGAATTGGGCAAAGTGAAGCCAGTGGAATTATAAGAGATCAAGAAATGATTAAACAAAATATGAATAACAAAAAAATAGAAGAGAAAGTGAAACATGTTATAAGAAAAACAACAAATTTAGATAATAGATAAAGAAGAGAAAATATAAAAATAATTGAACTAACTGAAAATTATGATCAAAAAAAGAATCTTGATAAACTAATACAAGAAATAATCAAAGAAAATTGTTCTGAAGCATTAGAACAAGGAGGAAAGTAGAAATAGAAAAAATCCATCGATCACCACTTAAAAGACATCCTAGAGGAATATCATGATCAAATTTTGAAATCCCCAACTCAAGGAAACTCTATTAAAAGCATCAAGATTAAAACAATTTAAATATGATGGTGCCCACAATTAGAATTATACAAGACCTAGCAGCAGAAATATTAAAGAACCCTAAGTCTTGGAGCACAATATATCAAAGAGCAAAAGAACTGGAGCTCTGGCCAAAAATATCATACCCTGCAAAGTTACCTGTTATCTTGAATGAAAAAAATGGACATTTGATAAACTCTCAGATTTTCAAGACTTTGTTAAAAAAAATTTAATACATGATTCAACATAGAAGAAACAACATAAATATAAGGAACATAACAAAGACTGATTATAAGGGATCTATAAACAGACTTTACTTTTTAGATATGTAAAATGTAAAATTTATGTCTAAGATTCTTATTAATAATTGGGTACTTTATTAGAAAGACTGGGGAAACCCTGGGCATGATATGAATTTTAAAAGTAAAACCATTTAGGAACAGCTAAAAAGAGTAATTATTTTATACAAATGAGGTGCAAGAGGAAGAATTGATTCATAGGAGTTAGATGGAGGAAGAGGGCTGGTACTTCTGGTAACCTACTTTCATCAGAAATGTGTGTGAGGGAACAATACATATATATTTAAAAGAGTATAGAAGTCTTCTAAATTTAGAAGAAATAAAGTGGTAGGGGCATGGGGAGGGGGAAGAAAACAAGGGAAGAATCTTTAGAGGGGAGGGTGAGAGAATAGGTAAATAGGGGTATAGAAGGGTATTTAGATTTAGGGGAATGGGAGGACAGGGGAAGGATCCTTGGAAGGGGGTAGGCAAGTCATAGGAGGGCAATGTAGTGGGCAAATATAAAGTAGAGGAGGTAGGACGGATAAGAAACAAGAGATATGCATATACATAAAAACAAAGATCAGAAACAGAATAGGTTTGGGAATTTATATGTCTATAGGTATGTATATATTTATATGTGCATGTGTGTATATATGTATGTGGGTATGTATGTATATATCTATATATAGCTATGGAGAAACATATCTAAACTTTACTGTGGCCTTCTTGAGGGGTTGGGGAGAGGGCAAAAAAGAACAAAGTAAAAAAATGCATAGCAGAGAACAAAAGAAAACTCATAAGGAAGCAAAGAAAAGATGGACTGTTCTCAACACAAGTATTTATCATATAGGCTTTCTTGAAAAGAAAATCTATTGGGGCGGCTAGGTGGCCCAGTGAATTAGAACACTGGCCCTGGAGTCAGGAAGACCTGAGTTCAAATCTGGCCTCAGACACTTAACACTTACTAGCCGTGACCTTGGGCAAGTCACTTAACCCCAATTGCCCTGCCCTCCCCCCTCCTAAAATAAAATAAATAAAATAAACCACCAGTTTCATCTAAGATATACAGGCACCGGGGCATAGAGATCCACCGTGCCCTACTGGAAAGTCAGAGAGGGGATGGGGGAAGATATGGGAGAGAGCAGATTGGGAGAGGGGATATTCAGCAGGATCACTCTTTTGGGGTGGTGAATAGGGGAAAAACAGAGAAAATTTGCAACTCGAAATCTTGTGGAAATGCATGATGTAAACTAAAAAAAAATTTTTTAAAGAGTAAAAAATAAAAAAAAAAATTAAAGAAAATCTATTGTTACATATTTTGAATCCTCATGTTCTGCCATGCACATGGCATGCTTTTTTTCTTTCTAACTGTGTATTTAAGTTCCAATATTTAAGTTTATGATGTATTTTTGTTTCTTTTCTCTATTCTGGTATTTGAGTCTAAAATAAAATTTTGGGGGAAAATATGAATTTCCATATACTTCTTCATGCTCTTTTGCCCATATGCTTTTTTGAATTATCCCTAAACACACACACACACACACACACACACACACACACACACACACACACACACACACACACACACCCCACTGGGATTCCCAAATTCCCATTACTCTCACACACATGCCAAACTGACTCCACTTCATGTTTTCCTTCTTTATCACTCACTCATGCTATTTTCCACACCAACTCAGACATTTTAACCCTTGAACATCCTTCCATACACCCTGGGCTACTTCTACCACCATACCTTTCATGAATACCAGCAGAAAAAAAGCATATCCTGACAGTTACTAAACAGGCCCTGGAAATGACTAGAAACTATGAGTAATGATGCCCCCCCACCTCCTAAGATGCATAGATGTTTTCCGATTACTAGCAGTCCCAGATTCTATCACCCTCACCCTCATCTCTGTAAAATATTCCTATCTTTGGGCAATATATCAATGCTTAATGGTATCATGAATCAGATATAAGTAATTCATTTTTCCAGCACTGTGCATCACACAACAAGGACTTTCCAGCAATACCCTGCCATACAAAGACTGTCCACCTATTTTTTGCAAACTCTGAGCTTTGGGGCGGCTAGGTGGCGTAGTGGGTAGAGCGCTGGCCCTGGAGTCAGAAAGACCTGAGTTTGAATCTGGCCTCAGACACTTAACACATACAAACAAAAAAACCTAGCCGTGTGACCTTGGGCAAGTTACTTAACTCCAATTGCCCTCCAAAAACAAAAAAAAAAAAACTCTGAGTTTTGAGGTCTAGGCTGATATTACCAGGGTATATTTGAAGCAAAGAGATTATCATTATCCTCCCCAACAAATAGCAGTCAAAAGGGCAACAATAGTAAAGTCCAATGTCAGGTGTACCAGTATCTTGTGAGTTGTATTTCAGAAATGATTTCTATTCAAATGAAAAATGGGGTTAATTACTTAATGAACCTGCAACAATAGAGCATGGAATATTAAAAAGTCGGCTCAGAAGCAAAGGAAGCATTATGGACAAATGGGATGATTGCCTATATGTTACTGCTTTTTTCCATAAGATTTGAATTTATGGTGAATGTTATCATTGAAGAGAGCAATCATTTCCAGCTATAGGAAGCTTAGAATGCCTCTAGTGGGACTCTGGCATAAATGAAAATTTAATGGCTTTTTCCTGCAGCAGCTGTACAGATAAATTGCACCAGACTTCAAACCAGTTTAAGAGCCTCTAAGTGTTTGAATGTAACAGCTGGTCCAGCCCATGTTCTGAATGACTTCAAAAATCCTGGCCAGAGCTAAAAGGGTAGAGCTGGCAAAGCAGTTAACTTAGAGCTTCTAGACAAGTGGCATTTGTCATCTAAATAACTGTGGGAGATGCTTGCCCTCTCAATGGCTAAAAATAATATGAAATATATTGTGATTGGATGGAGGGGTATGTCTGGTATGCTACACGTACCTTGTGCATGTACTTAGACCAGAGCACTTTCTAAAATGACATAGCCACTCTCCTTTAGTCATTAAGGAGGAACTCTTAGATAAGACGGTGGGCACAAGTCCAGACTCATCTGACCACCACTCTCCTGGGCCTATAATAAACACCTGGTTGTGCAGGATACAAATTTGTTCTGCCCAACTTCCAGTTCACAGTAATGATTGGCTTATTTTTAGCTCATTACATTTGGTACATCTAGTCTGTTTGTATTCTTGTCCAGGAGAAGGGGCTGGGGTAGGGAAGGGGTAGGGGGAAGTGAGGAGGGAAGGAAGGAAAAGAGAAAAAGTCTTTTAGCATAGGAAAAGGGCACACACAAAAAAATCTTTAGCAGAACTGACAAGCTGAACAGTAAATAATACAAACAATATTTAATGAGCATGTCCTTTTAATATGAATTATTGTGCCTTAGTTTTGCACTAAAGTAATTTATCATTTTGATGGCTCCTGTAATTCCATTTGAGATTTTTTTAGCTTCCCACTTCTATTAATACCTCTTTCCGGTTTTGTTTTGTTTTGTTTTGTTTTGTTTTGTTTTGTTTTGTTTTGTTTTGTTTTGTTTTTTTCAACCAAATACTTAGTTCCCTGACCCACAGAAGATTTTAAAATATTACGATTTTCTTTTCTGGCAATGCAGATAAGACACCACCATTGTCAAGTGAGAAACTTCACCAAAAAAAGTTTGAAAGTCTATTTATAATTACATATGTGTTTCTTTTCCTAGCTGGAAACATCAAATGAAACCAAAATGCTTCTTCAGCATTTTCCTTAGATTTGAATTTTACACAGTTTTTTTTCTTTATATTTATTTACTTTTAACTTTTTTCTGTAAGAACCAGTGTGGCATAAAATGGTTTTGGAATCAGGAAGATCTGAGTTCTATCTCTAATCTGTGCTAGTGGTGTGACTAAGTCTCTAATCCTCTCAATTGCATAGGCAACTTTCTAACACTATAAATTACAGATGTTTGCAATCTGCATCAGTGGAGGGAGATTCTGCACCAGTAGTTGTCTCCCCCTAAAAAAAGACATAGTTCTAGACTTACCTCTACCCCTCCACCACACACACACACACACACACACACACACACACACACACACACAAAAAAACTAGGGAAAACACTTGATCTGCAACCAAACTTTGCCATGCAATCAAACAAGTTATGGGGACCTTGGAGGGGGAAACATTTAATGAAGTTATAATTCAGAAAATTTCTTAAGGAAAAACTTTTTTCCCATATTTTGCATTACATATAAAATCTTTCCCAAAGATTCAAGCTCTATTTGTGTGTGTGTGTGTGTATACATACCTATTATTATATAGGTATACATAATGATATCTCTATTCTCCAATCAGATTCTGATAGAATAAGGACTAGGCCTTGTGATTTTATTGATAAAGAGAAATTCTACAAGTGAAAACTCTCTGTACCAATGCAAATCAATACCTTCTCTGAAACCTAAAATCTTAGGGCTACCTAGAACACTAAGAGATTAAGTAATTTGACCAGGGTCATACAGCCAGAATCAATGATAGGTCTACCATGCCTTCCTCAGACCCAGATAGTTGAATTTAAAAAAAAAATAATAATATTGATCTGCATTTATAAAGGTTAACATCTTTATACTGAATTTATGTAGATAAATAAATAATAGGTAAATAGCTAGGCAATCCTTTTATGCCTCTTTAATTAACCTAATATCCCAGTCACCACATTTTCTTCCTAACTCCAACCTGTCATAGCTCCCCATTCCCCCACTTTCTCAGCTAAGAACCTTGCCTGATATTTCACTGAAAAAATCGAGACCATTTACCAAAAGCTTCCACTTCATTCCTCCTCCCTTCATTTCACATCATTCAAATTTTTTATACTTCTATCTCCTCCTTCACACATGCATCACATGAAAAGGTGGCCCTTCTCTTTGCCAAGACAAACCCCTCTATATTCATAAGCGATCCTATTCCGCCCCTTCTTCTCTACTAGACTGCCCTCTCTATTATCCCCACTCTCTCATTTATCTTTAATCTCTCCCTGTCTAATGACTCCTTCCATACTTCAGACATGCCTCAGAGATTGGTTTGGTTCCAAACTACCACAATCAAACATTAGTTTGTTTCCAAACTACCACAATAACGTGAATATCATGGTAAATTGAGTCACACAAATATTTTGGTTTCCTAGTGCATATAAAAGTTATGTTTATACTACACTGTTGTCTACTAAGTATGTAATAAGTAAATAAGTATTATGACTAAAAAATGTACATATCTTAATTTAAAAATACTTTATTGCTTAAAAAATGCTAACCATCATCTGAGACTTTAGTGAGTCATAATCTTTTTTTTTTTTTTCTGAACTGGTGGAAGGTCTTGTTTTGATGTTGATGCCTGCTGACTGATAAGAATGATGATTGGTGAAGGCCGAGGTGGCTATGGCAATTTCTTAAAATAACACAACAGTGAAGTTTTCTCCATTGATTAACACTTCCTTGCACCTGAATACTTAGAGGCCATCATAGGGTTATTAATTGGCCTAATTTCAATATTGTTGTGTCTCGGGAAATAAGGAGGCCTGAGGAGAGGGAGAGAAACAGGGAAGGCCAGTCAGTGGAGCAATCAGTATGCATACAACATTTATTGATTAATTTCACCATCTTATATGGGTATGCTTCATGGTGTCCCAAAATAATTACAGTAATAACATCAAAGATCACTGACCATAGATTACCATAATAGATATAATAATGAAAAAGTTTGAAATATTGTGAGGATTACCAAAATATGACACAAAGGCATGATGTAAGCACATGTTTTTGGAAAAATGGCACCCATAGATTTGCTTGACACAGGGTTACCACAAACCTTCAATTTGAAAAAAAAAAAAACAACAGTGTCAGTGAAGTGTAATAACACTGTATGCCTGTATCTACAAAAGTACATGCCCCCTCTATCCCCTCCAAAATCCTCACTTGATGTATCCCTACCTATTAGCTACCCATATCTCCCCTTCCTTTCCTGGCTCAACTTTTTGAGAAGGTTGTCTAAAATAAGTACCTCCACTTTCTTCCTCTCACTCTTTTCTGAACTCTCTATAGTCTGACTTCCAGCCTCATCATTCAACTGACACTGGTCTCTCCAAAGTTACAAATAATCTCTTAATTATCTAATCTAATGACTTTTTCTCAGTTGTTCTTGGTCTTTCTGCCATTTACACCTTTGATCACCCTTCTTCTTGAAGCTCTCTTATCTCTAGGTTCTCCTGATGTCACTGTCCCTGGTTCTTCTCCTTCTCTTCTGGCTACTCCTTCTCAGTCCCCTCAGCTTCATTCATGCCACTCCCATAGGTGTCCCCCAAGGCTCTGTCCTAGACCTTCCTCTCTTCTCCCTCTGAACTATTTTGCTCAATGATCTCATTAGCTCCCAGGGATTCAATTATCATCTCTATGAAAGTGATTCTCAGATTAATTTTTCCAGCCCTAGCCTCTCTCCTGACTTGCACTTTGACATCTCTAATAGCCTATTAGACATCTAGAAATGGATGAATCATGGTTATCTTTAAATGTGTCCAAAGCTGAAGTCAATATCTTTCCCTCAGAACCTCCCCTCCTTCTAACATCCTTGTTATTATCAAGGGTGCCACCATCTTGCAATCATCTTGTATCATCCTCAATTCCTCATTCTCTTTGACTCCTCTTATTCAGTCTGTTACCAAGTCCTGCCATTTCTATCTTGACATCTCTCGTACTCTTGTACATCCCATCCTCTCCTCTGACACTGCTACCACCCTTTTCCAGATCTCTGTCTATTCCTGCTTTGACTATTGCAATAGCCTGTTCATTGGTCTCCTTTCCTCAGGTCTGTTCTCACTTCAGTCTATTTTCTACTCAGCTGTTAAACTGATCTTTCTAAGCATGTCTGACCATGTCACCCTACCTCCCATCCAATAAATTCCAATGACTCATTTCCACTAGTATTAATTATGAAATTTTTCTCTCTGACTTTTAAAGCTTTTTTATAACCTAAACCTTTCCTGCCTCTTCCAGTATTCTTATACCTTATATTCCTTGTGTATTCTGTGATCTAATTACAATGGCCGTCTTGCTATTTCTCACATAAGACACACCATCTTCCAACTCCATGCATTTTTACCCCTCATGCCTAGAGCTCTCTCCATCCTCATCTCTGCCTCCTGGATTCCCTAGCTCCCTCCAAGCCTCAGTTAAAGATGCCTATCTTAATCCTTATCTTCAAGAAGCCTATCTTAGTCCTCCTTAATGCTAGTGCCTTCCTTCTGAGATGATCTTTAATTTAGTCTGTATATATCCTGCTTGTGCATAGTATTTTTCATTTTGTCTCCCCATTTGACTGTGAGCTCCTTAAAAACATGGAATACCATTCATGCAGGTCTGCAGTTCAGAAGAGAGGTCAGGACTGAAAATATAAATTAGGTGTTAGTTGAAAGAAGGAAATATTATAGAGAAGGCAAGAGGCCAAGCATAGAGCCTTGGGGAAACATACAGGGGTCACAAAGAGGATGAGGAGCCAATGAAAGAGAAAATGAATAAAGGAAATAGAAAAGGAACAGTTAAAGGGGTAGAAGAACCAAGTAAGTGTCATTTCTCTGAAACCAATGGAAGAAAAAAATATCTAGTATAAGAGAATCACCAACAGTGTAACAGAGAAGATGAACAGAGCAGAAATAAGGACAGAGCCTTGTGTTGCTTCACTGGAGATTTCTTCCGAGGATGACAAAAATAATTAAAGATAAATACAGGTATATTATTTCAACGGAAAAAAATTAAAATACTGTCTTAAAAAATCAGGTCGATGGAACATGACTTCCTTTTTCTGTTAAATTCCTAACAATCCCCTGAAGTCCAACTCAAATACTATCTCTTCCATAAAGTCTTCACTGATTTTCCTACCCTTACAATGTTGATAATGACTTTAACCCTTGAACCACATAAGACTCATGAAGATTCATTACTAAGCTTCCGTTATAGCCAAGAAAGGACTACTAGGATCCTTCATGGTGGTGAAGAGATGGACCTTGGTTCCTGGGTGAAATGTAAATAGAGTACAAGCTCTGGAAGGTTCTACTAAACTTAAAATATTTAGCATACTGTCATAGGTATCTATCAAATGTGGGCCACTGTAATGATAATGTATTTTTGCTTAATGGGAAGATATTTCCCATCCATTAATAGGCCCATGTGACCTGCTTAAGTCACATGGAAGCCTAAGTCACATGAATCCGAGGCCCGTAAAGCCTGTGGTTAGAGGAGTTGGCTGAATGGGTTGAGCAGAAAGGGTGGAGGAGAGCTGAGAGGCAGGTGGTCAGAGCAGTGTTCTGTAGCTCTAAAAAAATTTTAGAGTCATATTTTATAGGTACTTGAGGTGGTTATGGGGGGAACTCATGGAGTTTTCTTGCTTCTATGCCGCCATCTTGGCTCCACCCTTGTCTCTTTTAGGTGAGATAATTCAACCTCTCCCTTTCCCCTTCTCCCAGTACATCCTTCTCTCACCCTTTAATTTTATTTTTTAGATCTTATCCCTTCATATACAATTCACCCTAAGTCTATATATACACATATGTATATATATGTATATATATATACATATGCGCATATATATACATATGTATATATATATAAATGTACACATATATATGAATACATATTATTCCCTACAACTATCCTAATACTAAGAAAAGTCTCATGAGTAACAAATACCATCTTTACATGTAGGAATGTAAACACTTCAACTTTGATAAGTCCCTTATAATTTTTCTTTCCTGTTTACCTTTTCAGGCTTCTCTTGATTCTTGTATTTGAAAGTCAAATTTTCTATTCAGCTTTTGTATCTGCTTTTCCATTTGGCCAAGGCTGCTTTTTTTAAATTGTCATTATTAATTAACTAATTAATTAATTTTTAGTTTTTAACATTCCTTCCCACAAGATTTTGAGTTTTAAATTTTCTCCCCATCTCTTCTCTCTCCCCCACTCTGAGATGGCATGCATTCTGATTACCTCTTCCCCCATTCTGCCCTCCCTTCTATCATGCCCCCTTATCCTCTTTCCCCTTACTTTCTTCTAGGGCAAGATAGATTTCTATACCCCCATTGCTGTATGTTTTATTTCCCAGTTGCATGTAAAAACAACTTTAAACATTTGCTTTTAAAACTTCTGAGTTCTAAATTCTCTCCCTTCTTTCCTCCCCATGTACTCTCATTGAGAAGGCATGCAATTAAATATAGATAATACATGTTGTTATGAAAAACACTTCCATAATGGTCAGGTTATAAAAGACTAACCATATTTCTCTCTATCCTATCCCACCTCCCCCTTCCACTTATTCTAATTTCTCCTTTGACCCTGTCCCTTTTCAAAAGTGTTTGCTTCTGATTACCCCTTCCCCCAATCTGCCTTCCCTTTTAGCACTCCCCCCCTTATCCCCTCTCCCCTTACTTTCCTATAGGTTAAGATACCCAACTGAGTGTGTATGCTATTCCCTCCTTAATCCAAATCCTATGAAATTATGGTTCACTCATTCCCTATCACCTCCTCCCTCTTCCTCTCCATTATGAAACATTTTTCTTGCCTCTTTTATGTGAGATAATTTATCCCCATTCTATCTTTCCCATTCTCCTCCCAATATATTCCTCTCTCATCCTTTAATTTTGTTTTTTAGATGTCATGCCTTCATAGTCAACTTACCCTGTGCCATCTATCTATCTATCTATCTATCTATCTATCTATCTATCTATCTATCTATCTATCTATATTTCCTCCAACTACCCTAATACTAAGAAAGGTCTCAAGAGTTACAAATATCATCTTTTGATGTAGGAATGTAAACAGTTCAACTTTAATAAATTTTTTATTATTTCCCTTTCCTGTTTACCTTTTTGTGCTTCTCTTGAGTCTTGTATTTGAAAGTCAAATTTGCTATTCAGCTCTTGTCTTTTCATTAAGAATGCTTGAAAATTCTCTATTTCATTGAATGTTCATTTTTCCCCTGAAGTATTAAACTCAGGAGGTTTTGTTTGTTTGTTTGTTTGGTTGGTTGGTTGGTTGGTTTTTTTAGGTCACCAATGGAAGGGATTATTTAATTAAATGGAACTCTGAAAGTCATAACAGTAGCTGAAGCTCTGCTGAACTTTTTTTTCTGAGAGGGCTCAATGAGATTGGCAGGGGGTAGGTCCATGGTGTGGCTAGCACTGGGCCTCTGGATCCTCAGCTTTGGGTGATGTCGATGAAGCTGGGGGCCTTGAAAACAAAGATGTTCTGGACCAACTGGCTAGCAGCCCAGCTAACAGCCCGGGCCGTGTTGCAGGCTAGAGCTCC
Organism: Gymnobelideus leadbeateri; assembly: GCA_011680675.1. Taxonomy (NCBI): domain Eukaryota; kingdom Metazoa; phylum Chordata; class Mammalia; order Diprotodontia; family Petauridae; genus Gymnobelideus; species Gymnobelideus leadbeateri. The sequence continues at coordinate 215,790 of WOXC01008027.1, forward strand.
CAGAGGTATCGGGGACAGCAGTGGTGGCAGCAGCAGCAGTGGCAGCAGCAGGGGCAGTGGCAGCAGCAGCAGTGCTAGGCACCCCTGCCAGGCTCCCCGAGTCCCCCCAGGAAAGAAGCAGTAGCAGTAGCAGCAGCAGTAATTGGGTTCAGCAGCAGCAGCACCAACAGCAGACCATGTATCTCAACATCTGGAGCCTGTGGGCCTTGCTGGAGCTGTATGCCACAGCGTCCAACTAGAGCAATTAAACTCAGTTTACTGGAGAGGTGACTCTTAGTTATAATCCTAGCTCCTTTGACCTCCAGAATATCATATTCCAAGCCATTCAATCCTTTAATGTAGAAACAGCTAGATCTTGTGCTATCCTGATTGTATTTCTACAATACTCAAATTGTTTTTTTCTGGCTGCTTACAATATTTATTCCTTGACCTGGAAACTCTGGAATTTGGCTATAATATTCCTAGGAGTTTCCCTTTTGGGATCTCTTTGAAGAGGTGATTGCTGGATTCTTTCATTTTCTATTTTACCTTCTGGTTCTAGAATATCAGGGCACTTTTCCTTGATAATTTCTTGAAAGATGATTTCTAGGCTTTTTTTTTTTATCATTGCTTTCAGGTAGTTCAGCCATTTTTAAATTCTCTCTTGTGGATCTGTTTTCCAAGTTAGTGGTTTTTCCAATGAGAAATTTCATGTTGTCTTCTATTTTTTTTTCATTTTTTTGCTTCTGTTTTACAATTTCTTGATTTATCATAAAGTCATTAGCTTTCCTTTGCTCTAATTTTTAATATATTATTTTCTAGGGGCAGCTAGGTGGCACAGTGAGTAGAGCATCGGCCCTGCAGTCAGAAGGACCTGGGTTTGGATCCGGCCTCAGACACTTAATGCACACACAAACAGAAACCTAGCCATGTGACCTTGGGCAAGCTACTTAACCCCAATTGCCCTCCAAAAAAAAAAATTATATATATATATATATATATATATATATATATATATATATATATATATATATATATATATATATATATATATATATGTATGTATGATTTTCTTCAGTAAGTTTTTGGATTTTTTTTCTCCATTTGGGCAATTCTGCTTTTTAAGGCATTTCTCTCCTCACTGACTTTTTGGACTTCTTTTACCATTTGGATTAGTCTACTTTTTAAGGTGTAATTTTCTTCAGCATCTTTTTGTCTCCTTTAACAAGCTGTTGACTTGTTTTTCATGATTTCTTGCATCACTCTCATTTCTCTTTCCACTTTTTCCTCTACTTCTATTACGTGATTTTCAAAATCCTTTTTGAGCTCTACTATGGCCTGTGACCAATTCATATTTTTCTCGGAGGCTTTGAATGTAGGAGCTTTGAATTTGTTTCTTCTCCTCATTGTATGTGTTGATCTTCCTAGTCACCAAAGTAAGATTCTATAGTCTGATTTTTTACCACTATTGTCTCATTTTCCCAGACAATTACTTGACTTTGTCAAGGTGGGTCTCTGCTTCCAGTGTGGAGGGTATACTGTCTCAAGCTTCAGGGGTTTTGTGTAGCAGTTTTCAGAGATATTTCTAGGGATCTATAAATTTTCAGTTCTTCCAAAGTGGTATGATTAAAGGAGAGGTATTCACTCTTCTCCTGGTCTGTGCTCTGGTCTATGAGTAGCTACAAGCACTCTTTTCTGCCTTACAACTGTGCAGAGGATTCCCTCTCCACCACCATAACAAGTTCCATCATGCCAACATTCCTCATCTCCCCAGGACTGTCCCCCAGGATTGCAACCCAGACCCAAGCATGGGCAAAGCAAGAGAATCCTGTCTTAGTGCCACCAAAGAGATTCCTGTAACCCACTTCTGATCAGCTGTTGCATACCCCTGCCCTGTCTGTGGGCTGAGAGCTCCAGAAGCAGCCACTGCTACTACTGCTACCACACCACCCTGGGACAGGGGCCTAGCAGGCCTAGCAGCCTACTTTGCTCCTCACTTTCCTACTGACCTTCTGAGTTGTGTTTGGCATTTGTTGGTTGAGAAGTCTGGAAACCATCACAGCTGCCAGTGATTCAGTCCTCTGAGACCTGCTCCAGTCCCATCTGTGCTGAAGTGGCCTATACTGAACTGTGTTCTTCTCTCAGATTGGTTCCTGTCTACCTTCTAGTTGTCTTGGACTAGAAATTTGTTTCACTCTGTCATTTTGTGTGTTCTGATGCTCTAGAATTTGTTTAGAGTCATTTTTAAGAGGTATTTGGAGAGGTTTGGGGGAGATCTCAAGCAAGTCCCTGCTTTGACTCTGCCATCTTGGCTCTGCTCTGTCCAAAGATTCCTTAAAAGAAAAATGCTAAGTCTTCTCATCTCAATTAATATAGAAATTCAAGGACTATTCATAGGCCTGATCTCCCTATCAATCAGCATAGTAGCTTTGACCTACTCCATTTCCAACCTGAGTCAGTTGGCCCCTCCTTGGGCAATCTGGTAAGCCTCTCACTTAAGGAGCTCATCATATTTTTGCCCAATTGATTGCAGACACCCAATTGGTTTTAGCCTTCTGCAAAGCTCCCTAGTTCAAGAGCTCAGCCTCAGCTTCCCTAGCAGTTAGAATTATTGATATCTTGCTTGACATTATTGACACTCCTATATGGATTGAACTAGACTAATTCAATTCAAGGAGCACTGATTAGGTCCCTACCATATGCAAATCACTGTATAAGGTACTAGAGATAAGAGAAAGATAGTCTCACCTTTCAAGAAACTTATATTTTAAAAAAGAATGCAGGTAAGTGGCTCAGCTTCTTGGAAAAGGAAATAAAAGATTTGGCAGAATTGGTTTTAATAGGAATCTTAAGGCAACAAGGAAATGTCATTTTATAGGACCTTTAGTTGTCTCACATTGCAGTGTTCAAGATAAGCATAAGCAAAAAGTTTACCAAGAAGATGAGATCATCTTACACACTGACATCCCCTGCAAAAAATGAAGAGCTGGAGAAGCTCTGAAGAATTCAATAAAACCCTCTAAATTAAATCAGGATGTACTTGATACTCAATGAACACAATGCAAAGATATGCATAAGATAGAACAGTGAAAAAGCTGTTGGAAAATATCCAGATCAATAAACAAAGTAATCTAAACTCTTATAGACTATTCAAAAGATACAAATATGTACCACAAATACTTTCTTTGAGAACAGCCAGGAAAAGCTAGACATAGTTGAACACTGAATAACATCACAATTAATAATAATAAATTGACTATGTAACTGAAGATGAAAGGGATTAATCAGAATAATATGTGACTAATTCAGTACTACTTAAAAAGTTTACAAAGCATGGATCTTTATAAGAAAGGGGTAATTCCCATAGAGATAAATATTTTCAATATGCTCTGGCTTCTAGCTGAAGAATGTACACTTTGTTGGAATGATACAAACAGGACACTGCTTTTTTGAGACATCACAGCAATCACTAATTTGCCCCAGTGAGTTCCTATATCTGGGGGTTGTGTTGAAGATAATTGGTCACTGAGAGTTAGGTACGTGGAATCTTGTGAGTCAGTAGGATGGACTTTTTAAAATAGCTGAGAGAACACCCCTTCTCCTTTACGGTCATTCTGTTTTAGGATTCTTGGACAACAGGTTCTCTTCTTTAGAATTCCAGGAAATGGAAAAGGGATTTTTCTCTCTCAGCCTCAGGTCACAGCAGAAATGGAAGCTTATATATATATATATATATATATATATATATATATATATATATATATATATATATACATATATGGTAGTAGGAATAAGAGTTTCTGCTCTGCAAACCTGGATGTCTGACTGCCTTCTTCTGACTTTGTGTTACCTTCCCTGAACACAGGTCACCAACCAGTGATGCTGAGAAAAAGACATTTCCAGTCCTGCCCAGTTTTTTGCAGACACCCAATTGGCTTTTAGCCCATTACAGAGCTCCCTATTTCAAGATATCTGCCAGCCTCAGATTCCCTAGCAGCTAGAATTATTGATATCTTTCTTGACATTATTGACACTCTTGTATGGATAAAACCAGACCAATTCAATCCAATGAGCATGGATTAAGTCCTAACTATATGCAAACATCTATAAGGTGCCAGAGATGAAAGAAAGAAAGAAAGAAGTCTCATCTTTCAAGGAATTTATATTCTACAGAAGAAAAGACAACTGGCCCTAGCTGCCAGAAGAGACTCAGTGTCCGACCACTGACTGACCTGCCTATAAACCAGGCAGTTTCTATGTACCCAACAACTCAGTCAACTATATTTAGGGTTAGAAATGTAAAGTTTGTAAATTATACCTAATTCAGATATGGAAAATTACCTAACTTCACTAATCAGTGTACCTGTCATTGATAAGAAGTATCCCAGCCCAGATCATCCAATGAGCGACTACACCCTAAGGGCCCCCTCCCACTCAGTCCCTATGAATCTACCCAGCAACAACAGTCAGATATAAAGGCCAAGACTCAAGAGATCAAAGTGCACAGTCCAATATAATCCTGAGCCACTAAAGTATACCATGAGACTGAAGGCGATGGGGTGGGAGTAGAGCCATACATACTTATATAGTTAAAAGTTGTAAACTGCCTGACTTGTGATCCTTTGAGCATTTATGTTCTTTCTGGTACCTCCTCAACCACAATCCTTTCATAGCAATAAATGGATACTCACAGAATATAAAGTTATATGACAAAATCTTATTGAAGATGATGATGAAAAACTATAGGCAATATAGCCTCACAAAATATCAATAAATGGGAAATAGAAAAACAAAATTAAAGAAATCTTGGCAAAAGACCTTGAGAAGCCAGATTATCTTCCCAAAGACATTTAAGGATAAAACTGAACTTCATTTGGCAAAGGGGCCAGGAGGTAAGGGGGAGCAAGGCTGATATCTAAGACTAGGGACAGAAGTTATAGGAGCTAGGCAGAGGGCCCAACATCAGAGACTCTGCCAAGAGAAAAGGAAAAAGAAAAATAAGTCATGGCTTTTACAGAATTAGTATTCCACAAGAGGGCTAGAAAGATAGTTTTTAGCAAGGGAGAAAGGGAAGAGGGAAAATATAGGACTCCAGAGTGAATCTATTTATTATATATATATATATGTATGTATGTATATATATATAATTATATATAATTTTATTATGTATATATTATATATTTATAAATTAAGTATATAAATTGAAGAATCTCTTTTTGACCAGGGCAGATGTGGGAAACTGTGGCCTCCAGGCCACATGTGGCCTTCTAGATCTTTGGGTGCAGCCTTTTGACTGAGTCCAAGTTTTACAGAACAAATTATTTTATTAAGGGGAGCTGTTCTGTGAAGTTTAGCTTCAGTTAAAGGGCCATATTTAAGGACCTAGAGAGTCACATGTGGCCTCAAGGTCACAGGCTCCCCATCCCTGGACTAGAGGAATTAGCACACTTCCTAAAAGTAATAAATATTTCTAAGAGATATTTTTTCACCTGTCAGGTCTGTGTGATGACTGGTCTGACTCCCTGCTTTAGATCCCTCTTAGTGCAAGCCATTCCCAGGAATTGGCATCAATTAAGTTTCTACACAACAGACATAAAAGGATAAAAGTTTCCACAGAGCCTTAGCTGAGACAACTCAACATCTCCAGCCTTGCAACTGGTCCCATTCTGACTCTGAAGGCCAGCCATAGGTGTCTGGGCATTATTGTTGGCGTGACTACAGGGAGTCAGCAAATGAGGGCAATACTTTCACATGAGAATTGTTCACAGACTACAGAACTCATGCAAATTGAGTTTCTTGGCATTGTTAGTAATCCCATCCTGATTTGTAATGTTACTGAAGTCTCCTTAAATCTTGACCCTTTGGCTCTGTTTTCTGGTTTCTTTCTCTGAATATGCTTCTCCACAAATCCTTATAGACTTCCTGCTTCTCTCTTTCAGAACAGATTATCTTGGAATGGCAGCTTACTTCACCTGAATTTCTAGCACCCTCCAAAACTATATAGTCTTGGCTCCTTCACTACTGGTTTTTTATCTTGTGTGTAATCATCTTTACTGCTGTGTTCTACTGGAGCAAGACTAAGCTACCCTCTTTGTTACAGATTCTACCCAGTTGGGATGCCAAGAACACAACTCATTCTTTCCTGGAAACAGGATCCAAGGACACTGCAGCTCCCACAACTCAGCATCTTTATTTTTTCTTTCTGAACTTAAACACCAAATTAGAAAGCATTCCGTATACACAGCAGAACAAAAAAATTTTTTTTCTAACAAAATGGATTGTTTATGAAGCCACGAATATCTATTTCATACCACTTTTTTTAAAGTAAGTAATAAATTCAAGAGGTTGCTTTCAAAATTGCCTCACTTCTCTTTAATTTGCCTAATGTCAAACATGGAGTAAATAGTAAAACTGGGTTTTGAACTCACATCTGACCCCAAATCCAATGGTCTTTTCACTATACATAGCACCCTAGCTCTGCAGCAGAACTGCCTCAGCATAATATATTGTCATAAATTGTGAACAGGAATGCCTTATATTAGATATTCAGCCCTCATGGAGGCTACCGCCAACACCTCACTCTTATGGTAGGTCTCTAACAAGCATTGTGCTGATAAACATTTAACAACTGCCTTGGTGTGGGGAGATAGATGTTTTTACAGTTTCACTCATTAACATTTTCCCCATCACTTTCTTAAATCTAGACAATTAACTTGACAATAAATCAAGTCCATGTTTGTGGCAGTCACTGATTACTAAATTGTAAATGCTCACACTGAAAATTTAACAATGAGGGGCTGGTTCAAGGTGGCTCCAACACACCCTTGGCTCAGTACATAAGAGGTATAAATGGAACTTAAACTCCTACCCCTACTGCCAATCCAAAAAAGCAATCGAGACAATAAAGCAAGGGAAGTATTACTGTAAAGGACTGAGGTTTGGCAATGCCCATGCTTGTATGTATGTCTCCAATTTACACTGGTCCCCTCTCATAACACTTTAGTCTCTTCCCTTTGGCATCTATTCATTCGTCTCCTACATTTAGAACCTTTCTCCAAAAACTAGTTAATCCAATTATAGTTCATAATCAAGATCTTTGCTCATGAAAAATAATAATAGTTCACATTTATATAACACTTTAAGGTTTACAGAGTGCTCTCCTCACATAGATCCTGTGAAGAAGGAAATATACCAACTAGAAAAGAATGGAAAGCTGCTTCCAGCAGGAAATTCAAGAGGCTGAGTGTAAGCCCAGTCCTCTCCCTCTAGGCCCCCTCTCTGACTCCAACCTCACAAAACAGCTAGGTAGGATAGCAGTCTCCATTTTACAGGGAAGGAAATTGAAATTCAGGGAAGTTCAGTGACATGCCCATGATCATTCTCATAAGCTGTTTCAAGCTGGATCTAGTATACAGTTGTATATATATATATATATAACATGAGGTTTTACCTGCCCCACTGTCTGAGTGCCAAGGGAGATAAAGCACAACTGTCATTCAGACAGAACAAACCTATGTATACGTAGACTACTGTGAAGGCCCTCCAGGACCCTGCACCTAAGAGGCCAGTGAATATAAGCTCTACTTACCTAGCTTCCTGTAACCATCCCAGCCCCTGCAACCATTGTCTAGGGTACATCACTCCCATGTAGCCACAAATGCACAACTGCCTCTGGAGATCCTACATATCTCTTAGCATACACTGGTACTGAAGAAAAAAGAAAAATCTTTTAAAGATAAAAATAAAGTTCTTAGCACTAAAGTCCTGGTCACTGTCAAATGGTTCAACATCGGGAACTGACATGGTTTTATCCATGGAAATGACAGTAAAGAAGATGAATTATGGCCTTCCTTGCTACTGCATCCTAAGGACCACTGGGGCTTCCCATTTGCACTGCAACACTATTTCTATCCCCATCCTAGCACAGTGCTTCACACATATTAAGGCTTAATAAATGCATTTTCATTCATTCATATATTTATATATATATATATGTACATATATAAACAAATATATAGACATACATAAATATATACCAGCACTGATACACTGGTATTAAAAAGATGAGATTTTCCTTTCATGGGAAGCTGAGGATCATTAAAAGAGGTTTATACTTGCGTGAAGGCAATCCAGTCTGTTCTTGTCTTATTTAATTCTGAGAACAAATATCTGTATTATCTGTCCTAGGTATGTATATTCATATATACATATATGTGTATATATGAATATAATACCCACATGCTGATGGACAAATTCTATAGGATGTCCATTGAAATGTATGTTTAATCTGGACAATAGGCATTCTTCATCCATTTGGTCTTTTCTGTGTGGATGGCCAGGCCAAACTCTTTTTAGTGATCATGTCTTCCCATGAAAGCAAAGGTCCATTTTTAATACCAATATTCTATTTGCAAATACAACTTGCAAATACAATATTTGTCATATGTCAGCAAAACCTGGAAAAACATTCTTTAAAGAACTGAAAGTGGATATCATACAAAAGAAAATTGAGAAGAGCATCATAGGTACAAACTGATTTCAATAAGTAATCAAGGGAAGCTATAAAGGACAGAATAAAATATGACTTCAGCAAATCACGTGGAAGAAACCTAGATTAGCCAGTGAGAGGGATTACAAATTGGCAGCTAGATTGTTCCAGTGGTATTTTCACAAAGGAGAAAGAAAACAAAAAACATTTTAAAAATTAAAAAGGTCTTTAAGTTTGATACACTGTGTTGAACCAAGGGGAGGAAATGAACAAGTCACCCAGAATAGTCAGAGGTAGATGGTACAATCTACATGGCTTGACAGGAACTTCAGAAATGAGGAAATCATAAATTCATTGGAGTATTTTACATATATGTATGCAGATACATATTAAAATAGATATACATGCCAGTGGACTATCTCAATGGGCCTCCTATTCAACAGCATGGCTCAGTCTAGATGATAGACATTCTTCATTCATTTTTTTTTTCCAAGTGAGGATCACTAAACTACTTTAAACTGAGAAGATCCTGCTGTCTTGCATGGCTCAATAAATCAGTACTATGCCATTTAATTCACTTCATTTTAAAGCCAAAGGTATTTGTAAGAGCTTACTCTGGCAAATTGCAGTGTTAAACTGGGAATACAAAGACAGAAGCACAAGAGAGTCTCCTCCCTCACAGAACTTAAATTCTACTGGGATACAAAACTATCGATACAAGACAATTTCAGGAAGGAAAAGCACTAATAACTAGCGGGATCAAGAAAAGTTTCCCAGGAGAGGTGGTGGTCACAATGAATGATACAATGATACTTCTAGAGAAGTAATGCATTCCAGGCATGAGAAGAAGCTGGAATGTAGAATATCTGAAGGGCAGTAATGTGAAACAAATATAATAAGTAGGCTAAGCCCAATTATGAAGTACTTTAGATACTATACTAAGGGGTTTGTATTTACTGTTAGAGGCAATAGGCAGCCACTGAAGATTGTTTAGCAAGAGAATAATATAGTCAGACACATGCTTTAGGAAAACTAATTTAAGAAAAAAAATAAGAAAATCTAGACAAACTCTCCGTGAATAAAGAATTTTAATTCTATTACAATTCATTCATCTCCAGACTTCACTCCTTAACCTCCAGATTTTCTCTAGCATTCCTAGGTAGGTACCACCCACTTTCCTTTTTAATTTCCTTTTATGTGTCATCTTCACATTTAGAATGTAACCTTTTTGAGGGTAGGGACCATCTTATATGTTTGCATTTATATTCCCAGAGTAAGTATTTAATCATTTCTTTTTTGTTTATTCAAGTCCAATTAAAACAGTAATAGTTCATAAGTATATAGCGCTACAAAATTCATTACATCCTTTCTCAGTTGGTAGCGGAAGAATTCTTATTCCTGCTTCATACATGAGGAGACTGAAGCTCAAAGAGGTTGTGACTTGTTTGCAGAGACATGAGCTGCCAAGTCAGAGAGAGCTGAGATTTGAACAGATGTCTTATTATGACTCTAAGATCAGTGATATATCCATAGTATCACACTTCTTTCAAATGAGAGACACGTTCTTTCCTCAAGATGGGGAATAGAATGAAAATTCATGCCCCTCCTCACAAAAAGTCCTTCAAGGTCTTAAAAAAAAAAACACCTTTTTTTAGAAATTTCAGTAACTTTGCACCAGCTGTCCCGCATGCTTAGAATGCACTCCTTGTTCTCCTATGCCTCAGAGAATCCCTCTCTTCCCTCAAGATGAAACTCAAGCACCACCTTTTACATTGTCTTTCTTGATCTTATTGCTAGCACTTTCCCTCTCAACTACCTTGTATTCCTTTGCATTTGTTCCCCTTATATTTATTCTATATGTACTTTGTGTCTATCTCAGTTAAAACGTAATATCGTTTAAGAGTACAGATTGTTTCACTCTTTGTATTTTGTATTCCCTCTGCCTACTTCCGTACGTGTCACTAAGTGGGTGCTTTTTTAGAAAGTCTGTTGATTTATTAACTCGAAATTGATGTGCAAATTACAGTCTGTATTTTTTTAACTTTATTTCTACACATTAGTATGCCCTTCTTTTCAACTTTAACTAAACATAGGACAGACAGTTCCAGTCTTATAAATTGAGCCTGTAGACCAACCTCCTTTATAGTTTAGAATAGCTATGTGTTCCATTAACTGCAACATCAATCTCTGCTTCTGTTTTCTATCATGTCAAGTTTCCATTCATACCACCCTGTCAGGAATGGAGAAGTTTCTCCTCTGCAATGCCCTTCCACTACTTGCCTGACCTTTTCACATACTACTTTTTCAATACGTACAAATTCTATCCTGGAACTTCTAATTAGAATTTAATTTCTTTTTAAAAAAAATATTTCAACTTTTTTTGGTAAAGGTAAGTATTGCAACTTTAGGTCATAAAAAACATTTCTGTAAAAATATCTGGACTCACTTGTCTCCCCTTCAAAGATAAAGGGCCCATTTTGGTGTGTTTCTCCCCAAAATCCCACCCTATTAAATATCAGTGATGAGCACTTCAGTTCCATTTCACTAATCAATATCAATTGCAAAGGGATATATACTTCAAAGAAATAGCAAGAATAGAAGTACAAACATCTGGGGGCACATTTTCCTTGATACCACCTCATCTGCTGGAAAGAATAGACTCAAACTTAAAACATTTTCTATATGACATCGGTCCCTCTAATTTGACTTTCAAGTGTGTCATGACTGCTGGATGAATGCTTGTCTCAGCTAACACTGGGCTGTGTCCCTTGTGTTATTCCTCAGAGCCTCATTGCTAGGCTGGCTAAATGTAAAACATATCATGGACTCTGGTTCCCCCTACTTAGGATGTCTTTCTCTCCTCAAAGTTCACAATGTTGTAGCTATCTCCAATACTCCTTCACCTGAAAGCAGCAAGAATGGACACAGATTTAAAGCAATGATGGGACCATGCATTCACGGACCATATGTGATGGCAGCCTGGGTAGGAAGATAAAGGTCTGAGACCTTTCTCCCCACCAATGGCATAGGCATTACCTCCTCACTCAGATGTAGCCAGCTGTAATGGAAATGCAGATTTAAAGATCTTCCCTGCCCTTAGGCCCTTTGATAGGCTTAAGAGGCTCTGAGAACCTTCCTTGATTTGAAAATATACTCTGCCTCCTAATAGGCTGAATGTAGTCACATGGAGCCTGTGGCAGGAGGCTTGGTTTTCAGGAATGACCACACCTTGATGCTGTGTGATTGGGCAGTGGGTCAAGAGGGTGGTTACATTCTCTGATCCAGGAGAAAGCTATATAATCCCTGATGTGAGGCTTTGCTTTGGGGATCACTTTGTGAAGTGTTGTGTGATTTGACCAAATGAGACTCTGGGCAGCCATTGAGAGCCCCCTGGCTTTGAAAACCCAGATGTTGATGCTTCCCTCTCTGGTAACTGCAATTTGGTATTGCGGTAATGGTTGGACAGTTTGGAAGCCTGTCTGCTTGATCTGTTTGTTTCTCTGTTTTGAAACTTCTGTCTGTATACTCTGAAGTTTGGGGTGCTGATGTTTTCCCCTGAACTAGGTAAATGATATATGTTTGATTGATTAAAGTAAGCTTGTTAACCCATTTTGAGTTGCTTTCCTTTAGAAAAGCAGATCTAAGAACCTGTGTTGGCAGCCACCCTGGGGATGTTGGGGTGCTTGCTGCTACACCAGCCAGGAATAAAGGCAGGGCTTCACTGTATCTGGTTAGTACTTTTGGAATACACCCAGTCAGCTCTGGGTCAATAGTCAATCTATAGTCAATCTCTTCATCACCTGGCTAGCAGAACAGAATCAGTTAAAGGGCATGCTCCAAATTTTGGAGCACATCATCAAACTTTTCCAGAAGCAAGCTACCTAGGCTCTTCCACATGGGATTGTATCAGCCAAGCATATTACACATGCTCACCAACACCACATGTTACATTAGTATTTTTTTTATAATAGCTTGAAACCCAATTCCTTCTTGAACAAAGATCCTAGAAAATTAATAGTTTATATTTGTTTTCAATAACTCCTTTTTCCCCAGATACTTAAAGCATTTCTCAATCATTGATCGATCACTTTCCATAATTGCTATTATAATAGTACAGCCAACTTTAAATTGTTGGTGGTATCAGGAGATGATAACATGGAAAATCCATGTTTTAAAAAATTTCTTCAGGGGTGGCTAGGTGGCGCAGTGAGTAGAGCGTCAGCCCTGGAGTCAGAAGGACCTGAGTTCAGATCTGGCCTCAGACACTTAACGCACAAACAAACAAAAACCTAGCCATGTGACCTTGGGCAAGTTACTTAACCCCAATTGCCCTCCAAAAGGCAAAAAAAAAAAAAAAAGCCACAGGTTTAAAAAAAAAAATTCTTCTGCAGATTTTACAGACCAGAGCATTAAAATGGCAAATAAGCAGGGTCCTAATGAAAGTAAGAAATTAAAAGGCCTAGATAAACCACAAACAAGATGTAACTAGTACATTTTGCTATGGACCAAAGGTTGGCTAGGACTATCTCCACCCAAAAGAAAAGGTATGGATGAGATTCTTCTCAAACCACATTGTTTTTCCCGAACTGGGCAGACTAGTATCATAATCCGAGCTTTAATCAATGCCCCTCAATCAGAAACAGATAATTTCTTTAGCACCCTTGGTCTAAAAGTTACTTGGCTCAAGTTATAACAATGGCTTACTCTTTAGTCTAGGGGGAAATCCTTCCAGTCTAACAATTCTCTAATGGTTCATATCTCAGTTATCTTTAAAAGTTTATGAAGTTTATTAATAAAACCATAATAATAAAGTTCTCTCCTCACCTTCAGTCCATGGAACCCCATATAGTTATCCTAGAGTTTTAGACAGAGATATAGATCTTTGAACTAAATAAATTTTGTGTACTCATAGCTAGGTACAGGAATTCTCCATTTTCTCTTCCCCACTACAAAATACACAGTAGGTTTTACATCAAGGGGAAACACTTTCAGAAGCACAAATTAAATCAGAAGCTATACATAGAGAAAGAACAGGAAGAGTTTGGATTAAATGAGTATTGTTTGTAGGAGGAGGTGAAACAAATGTGGGGAGTAGGAGGGAAGATGTGAAACCTGTGCTTCCTTGTATCAATCTCCCAATAATCACTGCCAGTATTGTCAGCCCATTCTAGTTAGGTAGGCAGGTGCATGCTGTAATTGCAAGCAAAATGGTACTTAGCTCTTTGTTTCATCTGTTCAAGTGCCTTTGAGCCTCACCTGTGATTATATCAAGTCTTTGTTAGAAACAGAACCTGTGAAGCCCACAATGGGAGGAACTTGCCAAAGACCAGAACAGGAAGGACGTAAGAGGTGGGCAGAACAGGAAGGAGCAGATGATGTAAAAGCTTGAGTACAAGCTGGGACTGAGCAGAACTGGCAGGAAGGATGGCTGTAGTGCCAGCACACTGTCTAGCTGTTCTGTTTGTATTGATGTTACTTTGTCAAATCTATCTCCTGACAGAAGATGCTGTTGTAGTTACAGAAGCCCTGGGACCTTACTGCTGGTTTAGAAGACTTGAAAGAGGACTTTCCCACTGTCTGTTTATAGAAGTCCCGAAGGAGGATTTTACTGATGTTTTCAGAGGTCCTGGTACTTTACTGTTGATTTTCGTTTGGTTTCTCAGACAGAGGCCATGTCTGTTGATTTGTGTTGATTTCACAGGCAGAAAGTGAATTGATGATAGTGCCAGCAATGTATGAGAGTATTGTTGTAACTCTGCTAAACTTAATGTGTGTAGATATTGTTGTGACTTTGTTAAGTTTTGTCTCCCCAGAAACAGAAACTGTGAAGGGCTTGAAGTGGACTAGTTATACTGAGCTTCAAGCTGGACCAAGAGCTGGGAGCTGCCTACCTGTGAATCCAGGTGACAGTTGGGTGAATTCAGAATTCAGAAGAGCTAGAAGCATGGAACAGAAGCCATGGAGTTTGGAAGTCAGCCTGGAGGCAAGATGAAAGGAACTTTACCTGGGTACTTCTGTGCTGACTGACAAGATTATGATTTACTTTGACCTAGGGGTGGGAGACCTTTGTACTTTGTACCCATTAAGGATGGTGGAGTTAAGGATGGTGGAGTAAAGGATGATGGGAAGCCAGCCTCCAATCAAGATGAAAGAAGACTTTAGATGGGTATTTTATATTGATTGATTGAGATTGTGACTTAATGATATCTTTTGTTTAAGACTATGCGGCCACCTTAGTAATACGTTGTTATGTAATATTGTTGTGAATGTTGTACTTTGGTTTCAGTGAAAGTTTTGCTTTTGTATATTTTTTTTTTAGTTTACAAATACAATTTATTCAGATGCCAGAGCCATCTTATTTCAATACTCCAAAGTACCTATGATTTAATCTATGTAGGTATTTTCTATGCCAATGCAGATTATAATCCCTCTATCAGTTAGGAGACTTCTTAATGAGTTGTTTTGGAAGCTCAGCTTTTTACAGGAGCTACTGATTGGTTAGGCTGATCATGGTGACTCTTCTTTTAACATTTGTGTTAAATGTCTCTATCTTCTCAGTGAGCATCCTCTCTCTTCCACTGTCTGGCTAGCTCTCTGCTTTAGTTTATTACTGAATAAATAGAGAGTTAACTATACCATGTGATCAGAACCTTAAAGTTATTCACAACAGCAATCCTCAGGAGAGCTACTTGTGGTTGGGTTTATACACATCCACATACACGAAGCACCTGTAGAAACCCTGGAGTTGGGGAAGGGAGGGAGACGATAGTACTTGTAAGAACCCTTGGGTCCTAGCACAAGAAGGACATTTGTGAGACCAAGAAAGAGGGGGGTAAGGGAAGCACTCACACCTAGCACAGGGTGGTTATTCCATGAGCCAAAATTTTGATGAAAATATGGCAAGAAAATTTTCACAAATGTTTTCTATAATAAGGTCATGTTTTCAAAGTCATACAATTAATTGAAAAGTATAAAATGTACAAGATCCACTACATTCATTGTCCATTAATTACAAGAAAAGATTTTAGTGTAAATAAAATGCAAAATAAAACACAGCTTTAAAGACTCTCCTCCAATAAGCTGTAACCCATGTGTGGGATTTGATCACACAAGATGACTTGATCAAAAAAAAAAAAAAAAACAGAGGTAATTTTAACTAATGGTTCTCTGATTGTCAATATCAAGCAAAAAATAAGCATGCAAACATACTGACCATAATTCAAGTGGAAGAGGGATTCCTATGGATCATAAATTTTTCCAACTGCTCTTGTTTGTGGGTATTGCTATGCTGACTGCAGAATATAATATGGTCTCTCAGTGAGATCCATGGCTATTTGAGAAAGATCAGCCTAACAGTCTACACAGGAAAACCCAAATGTATTAAGAAAGCATTTTGCCCAGAAAATGGCATCTATTTGGATTTATTCAATTTGATTTTTTTACTTCCTAAAGTTATAATACCTAGCTTTACCCCAAAACAAAAACAAACTTTAAGTTGGTCAGCGCACATTACTTGGAACAGACCTGGACTAGATAAATGGATAAATCAAGCATTTATTAACCATTTACTATATACCACAGGCTTTGTTAAGCATTGGGGGTGCTAATACCGACAAATTGATATATCCTGTCCCTCAAGAAGTTGACATTCTAATAAGAGAAGATAGCATGTAAAGGAGAACAGGAAGTGAGGGGAGGGACAAGATTGCTGTCAAAGAAGATGAAGAAATCAGGAGAGTGAGAAGTCCCAGTGGGGGTGAAGTGAGCATGACCTGAGTCCCTAATGAAATGATGGTCCAAGCTAGAGATTCACCAGTCATCAGAGTGGATCTTAGGGTAAAGGCACCCACACTAGAAAATCGTACAGTGGTTTCAATAATCAAAAGGTGATCTCTAAATTAAAAACCCAATTTGTCAATACCAATATTATTCAAGTGATGATGTATGGCTACAAATCTTGGAATATGATAATATCTAGAAAACTGAAATTGCAGGTAACCCAAATGACAATGAAAATACATGTGGTGAACATAAGTAGGTTTCAGCATATTGCCAATGATGACTTACATGCAGGAAGTAGTACAAAAGACTAATGTTTTACCTGAGTAAGCACATTAAAGAAATATACGTTCAAGCCCCAGGGGAACCAGAAAATTGTATTTCATTTGGATGGCTAGAAGGCACAGTGAATAGAGCACCAGCCCTGGAGTCAGGTGGACTTGAGTTAAAATCTGACCTCAGACACTTAACACTTAGTAGCCATGTGACCTTAAGCAAATCACTTAACCCCAATTGCCCTGCCCTTCCTCCCAAAAAAAAGCAAAAAAAAAAAAAAAAAAAAAGAAATATATGATTGGAAATGGAAAGAGCTCTTACATAACAAGAGCATGCATGAACAGATTGAATTCTGTTACCAGGATACATAAAATATTAAATGACCTAGAAGAAGACATCCAATATGTTAGGTGGGTTATCTGAAGAGAATTTATGGAAAGACTTGGATGAGGATCATATAGAATGAAAAGATGTGAATAGGTAATGATCTGTGGCAGCAGAAACACTACTTATATCATCATTCTTTGAGACCATGAATCTTAAAGGACAGAGCGAAGAGGAAGAAGAAAGAAGGAAAAGGAGAACATAACAGAATCATGTGAAGGGAAGATTTTACTTCTTCCTCAAAAATACATGTCCCTATAGAAGAAGGTAAATGTATGAGTAAAGTGTAAGATCATGTCATTGTAAAGGCATTTTAATAGACTGAATTTAAGCTGTAATATTATTCCTAGTTAAGAGACAAAGAAACAAAAGTTAGATGTCTTACTTACAATTCCTCAGCAAATTTTATGTCTAATACCCAGAATTATTGACTCTTATTTATCTGACTTGATTAATGCACAAATCTCTCCAATTTATGCAAAATGTGTTGCAATCAAATATATCCTCAGACTTCAGTTTCTGTTTATATCAAAGTAAACATCAAATTCAAAGAAAGAATCAACATAAGAAATAGCAGATGATTATAGTAGCTCCAAATTGACCTGTTTAAATAAGTTGTTGACTGAAAAATTGAAAGTGGGGAAAGTAAAGAAAATGAATGATAATTTCCTATTCATTCAGTACTTTTATATGTTCAAAGTGCTTTACATAGGCTATCGCATTTGCTCTTATTTGATCCTAGAATTTGGGCATCAGGAGACATGCATTCAGATCCTGTCTAAAGCACAAATTCCCTGGACGCATTCAAGTTATTTAACCTTTCCAAGCCTCTATTTTCTCTTCTACTCAATGGGAATAACAATAATTGCATTACCTATCTCAAAGAGTTGCTTTGGGAGGAAAGTATTTTGAAAACTTTAAAATGTCAAATGAATGTGTTTTTATTATCATTACTCTCCTCACAACAAGCCTATGAAGAGGGCATTATTTTATAGTTGAGGAAACTAAAGCTCAGAGAGGAAAGTGACTTCCCCAGAATCACACACCTACACCTAGTCAACTTCGGAGTAGTATTTGAATCCAGGTCTTTTTGGAGGATGAGCTCAGCACTTTGCCATACAGAAAAAGTTGGTCAAGAAACCAAGTCCTCCAGGAAATAATTATTCCCTGGGGCTACTAAAAAGGCATTTAATATAAGAGTAACTATAGGGGCAGCTAGGTGGTGCAGTAAGTGGAACATTGGCCCTGGAGTCAGAAGGACCTGAGTTCGGTTCCAGCCTCAGACACTTAATGCACACACAAACAAAAACCTAGCCGTGGGACCTTGGACAAGTTACTTAACCCCAATTGCCCTCCAAAAAGCAAAAAAAAAAAGAGTAACTACAATATAGAATACAAGCTTATTTACAAAAAGTTATATAAAGTTATATAAAACAACAAAAAGCAATGAAGGAGAAAACAAACCTAAAGAGAGGGCTCAAAGGGAGATACAGTTAAATCAGACAATCCCAAATAGCACATTCAGATGAAAATGGAAGGAGAAATACAACCAGAGTTCAAGAGTTTTCTAGTGTTTTTTTGTACTCAGTACTAATCATGGAAACACATTAGGACTCAAAAACCTCAGTCACTGAGTTTTGTGGGAAAAGTAGAAATGTAAACTCTTTCTGTACAAACTGTTTTGTTTGGATCTTTTATCTCCAGCACCGAACAGAGAGCCCTGCTCATGGCAACTGCTGAATAAATATTTGGGGGATGCAATGGAATAGAGCAAAACCTCAAGTTCGGAAGGGTCTCAGAGGTCATTTCTTCCAACTTGTACTTGAATGTGAATCTCTTTCTACAATATACCTGAGGAGTGGTCATACTGTCTTTGCTTAAAGAGTTCTCATAAAGGGAAATTCAGTAACTCCTAAGGCAGGAACAGGATCAGGTCCTTTTTTCAATGGTTCTAATTATTAAGAAATTTGTGGGGCAGTTCTTTATATCAAGTTGAAATGTGACTCACTGAAATTTTCACTCATTCTACCTAGCACTATCTTTTATATCCTCTCAAGTGGTCAAATGGCCCATTCCATAAAGTTCTGGGCTTGTCATCAGGGAAACCTGGCCTTAGATACATACTAGTTATATGATCCTGGACAAGTCACTTAAACTCTCTCAGCCTCAGTTTTCTCATCTATAAAACAGGAAAAGCTACAACACTTACCTCCCAGTGTTGTAAGGATAAAAAAAAAAGATATTTGTATAGTACTTTGCAAAACTTAAAAGCTCTGTAAAAATGATAGCTATAAGCAAAACAAATTTAATTGCTCTTCCATGTGACATTCATTCTGATTCACTATTTCAGGCACTTATTTGTTGACTCCCCTTCTTAGAATGCAAATTTCCTTTAGGAGTATAAGACTTTCTAATTATTTATCCTATTTTATTAAATTCAACCCAATATTTTAGTATATCATGGTCCTTTGGGATCCCAGCTCTTTCATCTGGCATACTAGCTACCCCTTCTAGCTTTGTCCACTAAAAATTTTATAAAGATACCATCTCTACCTTTATCCAAATCATTGATAAAAAGTGTCGAACAGTAGAGGGCTAAGCCTAGGCCTAGACGTCATTGGAAACTTTTTCTAACTTGACATAGAACTATTATTGCCTTATCTTGGGTCTAAATATTTTGCCAATATTTTGCCAATTCCAAATCCATCTAGTTGTACACATCCTTCCATCTTACACACAAAAATAGCATGAAAGAGTTTATCAGTGCTTTGCTAAAATCTAAATAAAACAATCTAGTAACTGTCAAAAAAAAGTTAGCCTGCCATGAGCAGTTTGTGATGGAGCTGTGCTATTTATTCATGTTCACTGATTCTTTTTATGAATGTTCACTAATCACTCCTTTGATAAAATGTTCTAGACTTTGGCCAAAAATTGAATTAAGCTCACTGCTCCATAGTTTGCACATTCTATTATCTTCTGTTTCTTGAAAATTACTATTCCGCAACCTCCTTCTGCTCTACATGATTTATCAAAGATCTATGAAAGTGCCTCAAGAATTAAATTTTCCAGTCCTTTTAGTAACCTGGAATATAGTTTATCTGGGCCTGATGACTTGAAGTCACTAAGAGTGATTGGGCATGGTACTTTCTTAATAATATCCCTACTTATTTTGGCCATCAATGCATTATTGATCATTTTTGTTCCATCCTTTCTAGTCCAAAAAAATATCCTCCTTGTCAGAGAAAACAGAAACATTAAAAGTGAGCATCTCTGCTTTCAGTCTGTCATTAGTCACCATTATCCCATCAATAACAATGATCCTGTGCCATCCTTGATCCTTTTTCTTTCCAATATAACTAAAATAAACAAATATGCAACAAAGAGAACTACTTCTGGGTTCAACCCTTTAGTCCCTCTTCTTTAAAAAAGAGGGGCGTTGTCTGTTGATTCTGGAGCCAAGCAGGAATACCAGATTTAGTTCTGAGGCAGCCTGGTCTCTAATAAAAATGGACTCTTTGTACCACCATCCAAAAACTGCAATAAAAATTACTTAAACTTAGGTTTTACATAGGTCCAGGGCCTGCTGAGAAGAAAAATCTTCAAAATATTATCCATCATGTAAACAGTACCAGCTAACATTTATATGTAACTTGCTATGTGCCAAGCCCAGTACTAAGCACTTTACAATTATTATTCCATTTGATCTTTACCGCAACCCTGGGAAGTAGGTGCTTTTATTATCCCCATTTCACAGAAGAAGAAACTGAAGCAAACAGAGGCTAAATGGCTTGTCCAAGATCACACAGCTAGTAAAGTGTCTGGGAGTAGATTTGAACTCAAATCTTCTTGACTCTGGCCCAGCACAATTCTGTCCATTGCATCACCTATCTATTTAGTTCCTCCAAATAAAAGATATGTTCACACAAGTGACTCACAAAGCTGACATTAAAAAAAGACTTAAGGTGCAGTAATAACACAACTACTATTATACTCTCCCAAGAGGCTGATACTTGAAATATCAAAGCATGAAGCATCTGTGGGGTTTCTGAGCTAGCATTTCACCTTCACCTCAGCTCTATACTGTCCTAATAAATCCCTCCAGATCCATGTTTTCTAGCAAGCCAGACCAGGAGTTGGGTTTAATCTGTCTCTTCCAAGAAACACTAGAACAATTGCTAAGGGACTCTTCCCACAGGGCAGCTATTACAAATGGAAGATCCAGGAGCTTCAGATTTCTCAAACTCACTAAGCTACGTCCAAGATTAGACATTTTCTTCTTAGGATCACTGTTCAGTCATTGCTACTCAACAAAGAAACAAAAAAAAAGAAAGCACAGTCAGGAGTTTGAGGTCCATGTGCAGGCTCACTTTAGCCAAAATATATGCTTTAGTTGCCCTGAGTTTGCAGCCTATTGTAATGCCAAGGGAATCTGAAGATCTTCCCTGACCCTTAATGGGTCTGTGTGACCTGTCTTGAGCTCAGACCCAGCCCACAACTGAGTCACATAGAGCTCAATATGGGAGGAGTTTACCCAAGAGAATATGAGCAGAGAACAGAAAGCAGAGAGTGAGGCAGAACTGGGAGACAGTGAGGCAGAGCAGCTTGCATGAGGGAGAGAGGGAGGAATTTTCCTTAGGGGAGCTTGTTTCTGGGAAGGCCTAATGGAGGGAAGGCTTGGGGATGTTGGTGTTCCCTGCATTGGTGATATGTATAAACTCCTTTGTTACCATGGTGGAACTGGCTTTCTGGTATCTGAATAAATATGTTGGTTTTGACTTTGAGGAAGAGAGTTATTTGCAAATTTACTCTGGAAATATACATGCATATTCATTGTGATTGCTATGGGTATCACACTGGTGATATGCCAATATATTCCTGGAGTAGGGGAAGGCTCCAGACCTTTCTCTGCCCCCTCAGGGAAAGGCTTGAAGATTCCTGCCTCATTCAACAAATGTGAAGAGAAAAAGAGAGAAGACAGAAGTCACTCCCTTTACACTCTGCTAAGTGGGTCACTCCTCTTGGCTTAGTGGCAGGGGTATACTGGAGTCAGTTCCAATCAGGAGTGAATTGCTAAATAGTCAGTGTGAGCATTTATGCCTCAGAAATCAGCAAATGTGACAAGATGGGACTTGATCTCTTATTTTCTTGATTGTCTAGACTGGGGAAAATGTTAATAGGGTAGCTTAAACTTAAATTTGTTTATTTGATTTAGCAGCTCCCAAGGTGATTTTCCTAAAGTACAGCTTTGACCATGTTATTCCCCTATTGAGTAAAATTCATTTGCTCCCCATTATCTCTAGAATCAAATATAAATTCCTCAGTTTGACATTTAAAGCTCTTCACACCCTTGGCTCCATCTTTTCTAGACTTATTACATGTTGCTCTCCTCCACCACTCCAGCCAAAGTGCTGAAATCTAGCCAAACTGGTCTTCTTCCTGTTCCCCACACACAGCACTGTCTCCTTCCTCTGTGCCTTTGCACAGGCTGTCCCTACCTTGAATATACTTTCTCTCTTCTGTCTTTTGTAGTCCCTGGTTTCCTTCAAGATTTAGCTCAGATACCAACTTCTGTAGAAGAACTTTCCTAGTCCACATAGCTACTCTGCTCTTATATAAAAAGTCTCTGACAGATTATAAAACAAACAAAAATTAGGAGGCCTTGAACCGTACAAGCCAAATCTGGTCTTTGGTTTGATTTTTTCTGTCATTTCAGGTCTTCTAAAATTAAACTAAGGGACAGCTAGGTTGTACAATGGATAGAGTGCTTGGTCAGGAGTCAGGAAGAGAACAAACTTAGCCTTAGACACTTACTAGCTATGTGACCCTGGGCAAGTCACTGTTTTTGCTCAACTTCTTGATCTACAAAAGACCTGGAAATTAAATGGCAAACCACTTCATGTACTCTTGCCAAGAAAACCCCAAATAGGCCACACAGAGTCAGACACAACTGAAATGACTCAACAACAAAATTAAATTATGCTCCTCCTATTAAATCTCAAATATACTATAGTTGAAAAAGCGTAAAACAATGTTTTAAAAGTGTTTAATTACATTTCACCAGATGGAGCTGTCGTTCTGTTCAAGAAATTTCCCCCCAGTGGCTAGTAAATAAATAATAGTGGTCATGACAAAATTAAACATCCTGATAGGAAAAGAAAAAAAAAACAAAGAAAAGAAATCAATCAAACAGTTGTTCAGTTCTGTCATTAGGGGCTTTTTTATCTTAACATTAAAAAACGCAGACAGAGAGGAAAAACTAAAAGGTAAAGTTTTAAAATCAATAACCTACAAGAAGCCTAGAGATCATTTTTTTTAAATATCTTATTGGAAGCCCAGAATAAATGTGTGCAGGCTCAAAAATACCAGGCACTGAGAAAAAACAAACCCAGCATGGTTAACTAGCATGGTTGATGTAGCTATTACAAAGGAAAAAGGCATCTTTTCCAAAAACAGAAAAACTGCTTGAGTGGGGAGAACAAAGAAGGCCCCTAATTAGCCTACTCAGCTGCAAATCAGAAATAAGCAAACCCAAAACACGTTAGCATTTTGTACTTCATATTTCATTCTCATAATGGTCTATTTTTATAATTATATCTACCTGCTATATCCCTAATATTAGATTGTAAGCATTTTGAGAGCAGACTATGTCTAATTCTCTTTGCTTCTCCTCAACTAACTTTCGGTGTTAATAAATGTTTGTTGAATTTGATTAAAAACTGTCTTATAAGAACAAGCTCTTTAAGTCCAACATACAGAATGGATCAAAGGAAAATAAGCATCATACTGTGTCAGGCACCACAGAAACAACCATTTGATCATGCTATAACATGAATTCAGAGCAGAAGGGAGCCAGAAAAGACAGAAGATATTTACCTTCATATCTCTCTCAGTATCTTTGAACGTGTTCTTTCTTTGTTCAACATGTCATTTCTTCCTTTAATTCAGCAATATTCTGGTAAATGTTTAAAATTGGTTCTCTGGGGGGAAGGGAGAAAAGGGAATGTAAACACAACAGACTTTTAAGTTTAATATATGTTGTTTACATATTCTCCATGACTTTAAGTCTGGACAATCAACAAAGTAATAAATCAAACCATGGTTTGTAACATCTGCCAATTTTCAATGTTTAAATCCTCATACTGAAAATTTAACAATTGACTCTTCCTGCATACCCATCCAACCCCCTAAGGAATGAGAGGAGCATAGGAAGGGAGGAAGGGAACAATCCAGTCCACCAAGCCCATCTTGTTCAAAAGTTTCACTCGTTTCCTTCTTGTCCTTACCACTTTACTGGAAAAGGGACAGAGAACTTCTAACTGATTTGACTTTGTAAGAGTAAATCCCCTATAATCTCTCCTAGTCAGTGGAACCTGGCAACTGGGAAAAAATCTGAGTTGCCCCAATTACAGCTTATGGTTATTAGCCATTGCTCTAATGAGTCAGTTTAAATTTTTCCTATAGCATTACAAGTTACTTGATAGTGAAAGCCCACCTGCCATCTGACTCCTCAATAGAGAAAGTCACTCCCCAGGAAGTATTAACCTAGCTACAGTAGTAGAATACTCCAGATGCATGCTTAATACTTACCCCAATTCTCTCTCATGATCATTTCTGCTCTTGTTTTATTTTCTTATAACCCTATCCTCAATAAAATCTAACACATTGTCTAGTAAAACCTCTGGGTTGTAGAGCATGCTTTCCACCTATTGCAGCCTACTAGTCCCCACATCTATTAGCATTGCCCTTTTCACCTGTGTTATTACCATATCTGAAAACTGTACAGACCTCTGTTCTGCTCCTGGTATTTCTCCTGGACTTTTTGAGCAGCAAATACCACATTGACCATTCCTCAGCCCTTTCTGAAGTCACACTGGCTCTCAGGTAGATGACCATCTTCCAAGTGAAGGATCAGTCTATTAAGAAGGACTCTGGGGGCGGCTAGGTGGCGCAGTGAATAGAGCGCCGGCCCTGGAATCAGAAGGACCTGAGTTCGGAGCCGGCCTCCGACACTTAATCCACACAAACAAAAACCTAGCCGTGTAACCTTGGGCAAGTTACTTAACCCCAATTGCCCTAAAGGGGCGGCTAGGTGGCACAGTGAGTAAGAGTGCCGGCCTCGGAGTTGGGATGACCCGAGATCAGATCCGGCCTCAGAAAATGAGCACCCACGCATAAAATAATGACTAGCCATGTAACCTTGAGCAAGTTACTTAACCCCAATTGCTTTAAAAAAAAAAAAAAGAAAGAAGGACTCTGGTGAGAATGTCACCATCAATAACTAAGAGAGAGACCCCCTGTGATTGTCACAGGACAATCTATTTCCTTTACTTTTATAGAGATGGACAATGGAGGGGTCCTTATACCCCTAGGGAATAACCTCCTCTTGCCATATAATACAGAAAATTTCAGTCAGCTTTTGTATGAGCAATGGACCCTTCCCAACACAGACCCCACACACACACACACACACACACACACACACACACACACACACACACACATAAATCTCAACTGGAATAGAGTCAGCACCAGGTGCTGATCACAAGAGAAAAGTCTCCTGGTATTCAAAACCTCTTCTTCACTTGGAAATTTAGAATCTGACCAAGGCCTTTGATACAGTTTGTCATGAGGACTTATGGAAAATTATGTCAAAATTCAGTTGCCCAGAAAAGTTCATCAATATTGTATGTCAATTTCATGCCAGCATGCTTGCCCAGGTTCTGGATAAGGGACAATGCTCTTGCACTTTCCCAGTCACCAGAAGAGAGAAATAAGACTATGTACTTGCTCCCATGTTTCTTAGCATGGTGTTTTCAGCCATCTGATCTGATGATTTCGGTGAAAACAGCATTAAGTTCAGCTACCACACTGACAGTAAATTATTTAACTTGATAAGACTATAAGCCAAGAAGACTAAAGAGATAATTGGCACCTAACTTTTTGTTCACAGATGATTGTGCAGTCAATGCAGCCTCTGAGGCTGAGACACAACAGAGTATGGGTCGATATTCTGCTATTTGGTGTTAATTTTGGCCTAAAAATTAACACCAAAAAAACAGAGGTTCTCCACCAGCTAGTGCCACATCATCTATGCATGGCACCATAGGTTATAGCAAAAAGAGAAATTTTGAATGCTGTGGATAAGTTCACTTACCATGGTAATGTAGTTTTCAGGGATGTATGCATCAATAATGAGGTTGACCCACACATTGCCAGAGCTCGCTCAGTGATTGGGAGGCTCCCTCCGAAGGAAAGTGTGGGAAAGAAGAGGTACTAGACCAACTATGAAACTAGAGGTCTGCAGAGCCATTGTACTGACCTCATTGTTGTATGCCTGTAAAACCTGGGCAGTAAACCAGTGCCATACCAGGAAACTGAATCACGTCCATTTGAATTGTCTTAGGGAAATCCTGAAGATCACCTGGCAGGATAAGGTACCAGACACTGAGGTCCTTTTTCTAACTAACCATTCAAACACTGTTACAGAGAGTTCAACTCCAATGGGCTGGCCACATTGTTCGAATACCAAACACATGCTTGCCTGAAAGAATATTTTACAGAGAATTCACTCAAGGTACATGCTCACATGGTGGTCAGAAGAAATGATACAAGGATACTCTCAAATTCTCTCAAGAACTTTGGAATCGATTGCATGACATGGGAGACACTGTCACAGGACCACCCAGAAGGTGCTGTGTTCTATGAGCAAAGCAGGCATGAAGTAGCTGAAAAGAAACACAAGATGCATGAATTTAGAGAATCTACCCCAAATATCCACATAGATTATTCGTGCCCGACCTGTGGTAGAGCATTCTGAGCTGATATTGATCTGATCAGCCACAGTCAAAACACTATATTTGACTCTAATATCATGATGTCATTTCAGTCCTCTTCAAGGACAAAGGACAAACTAGCTACCAACTGTCTGCTGACTGTTCTGCTGCCTTCAGGGCACAATATTTAAAAATCAAAAGTTCATTCACAACTGCCTCTATTTGCCTAATGTGCAAAGACAGTTTATCTTTACCCTCCTTGTGTTGGCAATCCAGCCTCTTCAAAGCCCTCAGTAAATACCAAGGAATATTTTTCCTGTCCCTATCAAGCTCTTCATGCATACATAATGACAGTCCCACAAAGTAAATGGAAGGAAGTTTTTTCCTTATTCCCCTGAAAGGATTACCCATATACCTCACACATCATTTTTGCCACATGAAACCAATATCCCGTATCTGGCCATCCCATTACCCAGGACTCCCTTTCTTCCACCATATCTTTCCACCATTTAAAAAATTAATTTGTCTATAAAGCCATTACAGAATAATCCCTACTGCCTCTGCCAGGCCTAATCAGCCTCAGGTCACTCAAGTAATTGAGACACTCATGGACTATAAAATGCAATAAACAAGTCTCCTGATAAGAGATCTTTAAAAATGCAATTTCCAAGTTTAAAAGAATATAAGCTATAATAAAATGTAACTTCTTTCCACCTTTCCAGAGCAACTAACCATACCACTTCAGAAATACGTGCTTCTGAGTACAAAAGAAATTCTACTAAATGTCTGACTTCCCCTCATCTGAGTAGCAAGGAAGTTAAATGGCCTCATGCTTCTTCAAAGATTTAGCCACCAGAGCCACCACCTTGTGTTTAAGATGCTGAAGAGGGCCACTAAAAAAGGAGAACAAGATGGCAAGGGCAAAATGGAAATGAAGAAGAAAAAGCCGGGGCATATTCCCACCTCCAGCTGTATGTGGGGGAAAATGGTCACCCCTCTTAAGTTATGGTTCCAGCTTTCCACTAGCTGTCCTCACCTCTGGTATGGCCACTTCTGGTATGGCCCAGCATCAAAGCAAAAATGGCAACGTCAGTGGCAATGGCACAAAAGAGTATCACTTTTGTGATAGCTTTCTGTGCTTTGAGAAGCACAGCCATCCACAAAGATGGATATCTCTAATTGCAACACAAAGTACCATCTTTGAGCCTATCTGGCATCTAATGACATGGATGAAGTCAAAGATGACATGTGCGTATGTTATGGGAATGGGAATCTGAAGGTCTTCCCTACCCCTTGGCCCTTTGATAGGCTTAAGTGACTTTGAGAACCTTCCCTGATTTGAAAATATACTCTGCCCCCTAATAGGTTGAATGTGGTCACATGGAGCCTGTTGGGGGAGGCTTGTTTTTCAGGAATGCCCACATTATTTATTACTTTATGATCGGGCAGTGGGTAAAGAGGGTTGTGACATTCTCTGACGCAGGAGAAGGCTATATATACCCTGATGTGAGGTTTTGCTTTGGGGCTCACCTTGGGAAGAGTTGTGTGATTTGACCAGATGAGACTCTGGGCAGCCATTGAGCCTCACTGGCTTTGAAAACCCAGATGTTGGTGCTTCCCTCTCTGGTAACTAACTAGGTATGGATGTAATGGTCAAACAGCTGGAAGCCTGTCTGCTGAACTGTTTCTCTGTCTGCTTGTAACTTCTGTTTGTATTCTCTGAAGTTCAGAGTGTTGACTTTTTCCCCTGAACTAGTTAAATGACGTATGTTTTATAACAATATTAAAGTAAGATTGTTAACCCATTTTGAGTTGCTTTCCTTTAGAAAAGCAGACCTAAGAACCTGTACTAGCAGCCATCCTGGGTATGCTAGGGTACTTGCTACTACAACATAGGACACAAATCTGCAAAAGACAGGTTGAAAAATTAGGATAGTAAAAAGATTTTGACAAAATCCTTTGCCCAATGGGCCAAATCTAATAAAATGAAATTTAATGAGAAAGTTCAATGCCTAGGTATCAAAAAAATAGCTACACAGGTATAGAATAGAGAAGAGGTGGACAGTCAACAGTTCCTTTGAAAGAGTTCTGAGGATTAGTGAATGACAATCTCAGAACAGAACCAAGAAAAAGAATGGAAGGCTATTATTAGAAATATCTTATGCCTTGTTGAAGTCCAAGCATACTATGTCTATGTATTATTCTGTTACTATCTGTAGGAAATGAAAAAAGTCACCTTTCTAGTCCTAACTTTGCTTATTTATTTTTTAAAAAGGGGGAGTCAGACTAGATGAATCAGGCCCTGTGAGCTCAAATATTCTATTTCTGAGTCTGTCTAGCATCCCTGTTAGAAAACACACACACTCGCTTTTTGTGTGCAGAACTGGGACTGGCATGGACATTCTCTATTGGCTACCACAGAGATGGGAACAGCCTTTTTCCATTGGCTGCATAGCCAGAACTGTCTTTATCTTTTAAATTGTAGGCGAATATTTGTGCTTTTCCTGCGTTCCTATCTAAGGGTAAAGGATTTCTTTACTCTCATCATATAGTAAGGTGCCTCTCTTACCCACCCCCATGATCCCAGGTGGTACCAAGAAAGGATGTTGGCCTTTTCCTTCATCTTTTTCTTTTTTTGGTGTAGAGAATAGTCTTTGATGCAGTGATATGGGGATCCAAGAGTCTAGTAACCAAAGTCAGATGTTTCATCCACTCCAGGAATGCAATCCTGGGCTACAAAGGTCTGGGTTTGCTAGCCTAGTGGAACATTTGACTTGAAGTTGGTGAGACTAATGCTTTATAGAAATTCAGCTAAATTGTGAATCTACGTCTGTTCTTGCTATATAAAACCCTTTAGTAAAAGGGTTTGTTCTATAAAACTTGAACTTAGTGAAAAGGTTGCACCTGAGGACCTAAAAGGCCACATGTGACCCCAAGGTCAGAGGTTCCAATTCCTGTCAGACCCTTGAAAAGGGAAAAGAGTGGAAAGAACCCAATTGGTGGAACCTTGAGCTGATGACAGAGAAAATAAATTTCCCAACACCCTTAGCTACCAAAGAACCAGGGCAGGAGGTAAACTATAGAAGACCTGGTGTTTAAAGAGGTGAGACAATCAACCTTGTTATATACAATTTCTCCCATCAGATTTTTTTAAGTTCAAGGGCAAAGTTCTTTGTATTCCCTCACAGTACTTAGAATTGTATTTGCAAAAATTAAATGGCAAAGGAATTTTGATCACCTAAGGCCATTGTTAACACTTGATCAACTACAGAACCAGTTTGTTTAGGCTTGTACTATAAAATCCATGAGTTGATTCATGCTGTATTCAATGTAATATATTTAGAGCTTTCTTGTCTGATTTACTAATTATCTGACCTTCTCTTCCTATACCTCATTCTTTCCTTTTCCTGTCTCTTTCACTTTACCATGATATCTCATTATAGGGTAGGCAGAAAAGGAGAAAAAAATATATAAATTAAAAGCAAAAGCAGTGTGGTAGAGGGGTATAATTTATTAAAACTGGAACCTTGCTATAAAGCCATAGCATGAGGGAAACTTCCACTGGGGTAAACTGTCTTAGAAGAAGAAAGTTGATATTTCAGTAAACATCCTTCTGGAAAAGAGGATGCAAAATGAACTTGCTTTATACCAAATTCCATTCTCTATTAATTTTTTTAAAGGAAGGTACCAATGTAATTTATTCAAGGATGGCTATTTAAAGCTATTGACTGAAGAAAGTTTTTTGATTAGTTACAGATTTATATTTATCCCTGATATTTTTGCTGCCCATTACTCTTTCCCACCTACTCCCACTCTAGCACAAAGTACTAAAGTTTGTTTATTAATTTAGCACCACAAAAAAGTTCTTTAGGGGCGGCTAGGTGAGTAGAGTGTCAGCCCTGGAGTCAGAAGGAACTGAGTTCAGATCCGACCTCAGACACTTAAGGCACACACAAACAAAAACCTAGCCGTGTGACCTTGGGCAAGTTACTTAACCCCAATTGCCCTCCAAAAAGCAAAAAAAAAAAAAAGTTCCTTAAAAGACAGAGAAAGAGATAGACAGACAAAGAGGAAGAAGCCATACAATTTTTCTAACTTTATACCTAAGGGAAAAAAATAGTCACAAATGTCTTTAAAGAAATTACAGAAGGGCAGCTAGGCAGTACAGTGAATAGAGCACTGGCCCTGAGTTCAAATCCAGCCTCCTCCATTTAACACTTTACTAGCCAAATGACCTTGAGGAAGTCACTTAACCTCAATTGCCCTGCCTTCTCCCCTCCAAAAAGAAAAAAAAAAAGTTACCGAACCAGGCTCCTAGAGAACAGAAATATGCCTCATTCATTCTTGTAAGTACCTCAATGCTTATAGCATTGTATGCACATAGCAGGTGTTCAATAAATAATGTTTATTTGAACTAAAACGTAATTAAAATGGTTGTGCATTTGTTTTGTGCTGATTTTCTTTTTCAAAAGTACATCCAGAAAGTTGAAGCATCATGAGCTTCTAAAATGTTTACCAAAAATCATCTAGACTTGAGAAAATAATTTCCCTGACTTTTGAAATGTTTGACCTGGTAAAGATTAAATTTCTATGGCTTTTTATGTCTTATGTATAAGGGAAGGCAAGGCCTGATGAGCAGGGAAATGATCTTCCTGGGGCTTCAAGAAACAGACAGAAAAATAGTCATTCTCTTTTTAAGTCCTGTTTTCTGTGTTGATTATCTTGTTGACACTCCAGTTCCCTGAGTAATAGTGATAACATAAGCCACGTAGGCTTAGCTGAGATAAAAGTATATATAATAGCAGAGTTGTTCCCACGGAACTAAATCCTGCTGCGAATTTTAGCTCATTCCTATTTGCTCAGAAGCCATGAAAGGAAAGGAATACGTTCTAAAACATTTATTTCAAATAGTTTTTTGCCCCTTATTACTATAAAGGTAACTCGACTTCCAAATAGTTATTTCCCATCCATTAAAAAAAAACCACTGGGTGGAATATTTATGTGATAAAATAAATTTCTTATTTCAGGTATTCAGATTCAATTCACATCAAACCAATTTCATCATTTTTAACACTTAATCCAAATCATGGGCAGATAAACATTCCATTCCCAAATTATAAGATCCTTTTTTTCCCTGTACCAACCAAATACTTCTCATTGTAAGATGCCTCTAGGGACATGTACTTATCATCTCTTCTGCCAGCATAAAAATGCCAGCTTTCAATTTGTCTGGAAAAGCAAGAAGTGCCCAGTTCTGCCACTGTAGGTAATGGGTGGATGGAGAATCCATTAGCCCCTGCTCAAAGAGAACCCAGCCAGAATTAAAGAGCCCCATGCTCTTAAATCAACTAAGGAAAAAAAAAACAGAGGCATATTAGAAGTTATGGAGGTAAATTTGACTTTGGTCAAATCAGACCTCTCTGAAACCTGAGTTCTTTACCATTAAAATGAAGAACTTGACCCATAGCATTAATATACTGCCTTAAAATTTGCAAAGTATTTTACATATATTATCTCCTTTGACCCTCCCAACAACCTTGGAAGGTGTTAGTACCATCTCTATTTTGTAGACAGATATAACAGCAATGCTACTTGTAGTGGCTGTGGAGGTGTAAGACCAGTAACACAACACAAGGGATGGCTGTTGGCACAGGTTCTTTGATATGTTTTTCTAAAGGAAAGCAACTCAAAAGAGGTTAACAATCTTATTTTGATCAAACATATATATCATTTACTTAGTCCAGGGGGAAAAGTCAGTACCCTGAACCTCAGAGAAAACATAAACAGAAATTACAAGCACAAATAATAGCATAAAGACCAACAGATAGGACTTCTGTCTGATCAAATAATACATACATCACAGATCAACAGACAGATCCAACTATCTGACTATTACATACATACATAGTTACCAAAGAGAGAAGCACCAACATCTGGGGTTTCAAAGTTGGGGGGAGTGGGGAGGTGCTCCTTAATGGCTACCCAGTCTCATCTGATTACATCATTCAAACACTCTTCCCATATGTAAGCCCCAAAGCAAAATGCTAGCCTTAGAATATATATATGTCCTTCTTCAGGGTCAGTAGGCATCACCATCCTTGTGGCCCATTGCCTGATTACAAAGTAAGAAAAGGTGTGGGCCTTCCTGAAAAATAAGCCTCTCCTAATCAAGCTTCTCTTGGTGGGCTCCATGTGAGGCCTATTAATTGCCGGGGAAGCTCTTCAGCCAGCTACCAACATTACAACAGGAAACTGAGGCTGATTGGCTAAATGATTTTCCAGAGCCACCCAGTAAATGTCTGATGCGGTATTTAAAATCAGGCCTTTCTGAATGCAAATCCAGTACTCTATGTTATTTATGAGCTGTATGTTCTTAAAAAATATCTCTTCACCTCTCTGGACCTCGGTTTCCTCATTTATAAAATGAAAAGGAACCAGTCTGGGAAGGGTGTACAGTATGATCCCTAAAGTCCCCTCCTGTCCTGTCATTACGTCATTCTGTGGTTTTTATGCCCCTTCTCAGTTATTTTCCCCTTTCCCTCTTCTTGTTCATAGGACAGCTGTAAAGGAAAGGCATATTTTTAACCTCTCTCTTTATACCTAACAAAAAGGATGAGAGATATGTGTGAGTAGTGTCAAAGTTTAGAGGTCACCACTAAAATCACCCCTTCCCCATCACTAAAAAGAAGAAAAAATTGCCTTTATGCTTCTGTAAGAGAGTTATGCTTGATTCATCCTTCCTAGGGGATTGCCCAGAGCATGCCTATGTAGCAAGATTCTAAAGCTGCTGTCCCAGTCCGTACTTGCATTGACAAGTTGGCTACCCAGAGGAAGACTCTTGCTCCATCTTCCCCTTAGGGTTTGAGAGGTACCCTTGATGTGATGTGGGGTTCTTCTAATGTTATTTTCCTGAGCCTCTATCCAGGGTGTTTCCCCTAAAATCATTATCAATGAACAGCATCCCAATATCATTTAATCTCTTCAAAGTCTCTTAACTTACTGACAACCAATTAATATCAAATCACTTTTACAGAGGTATATTCACAGGGTGGCTAGGTGTCACAGTGAATAGAGCACCAGCCTTAGAGTCAGGAGGACCTGAGTTCAAATCTGGTCTCAGACCCTTAACACAAAAAACTAGCTATGTGACCTTGGGCAAGTCACTTAACCCCGATTGCCCTAACATCCCCCCTCAAAAAAAAATATAAAAAAAAATTTTTAAGTTAAAAAAAAGGTGATATTCACTAAAAAAAGGTATGGCAAGAACCAAAGTATAATCAATCATCTCTGAAATGAAGGAACATTCTCCCCTCTACACACTTGCTTAGCCCCTTAGGAGGGTATTCTGAAACTTAAAGTGGTGGAAACAAAACATCCCTATCATCATATTTCCTTCTAGTTGCAGTTCTAGATAGATGAGTTGCTTGCTTCCTTTCAGGATATGACATCTCAGCTACTGGGTCAGTCCATTGATGGGCTAAGTCAAACAGGTCTCTCCTCAGGGCTGGCCTCTTCCAACCTTTCGAAAATTAGAAGGTCAGAGACAGGTCTGTCTCATCTCTGATACTCATTCACCTAAGAGTAGGGGAAAAATAGATAAAACAGAGACAGAAGAATCAATGTCATCATGTATTAAAGACTTCAGGCCCTCTCATGTACGGAGAGCAGACCACTGGAAATAACTCTCCTAACCCAGTAGCCAATCCCCTCTTCAATACCAGAAAAGAGAGAAATCTAATTCCCCAGATGGAACCTTTTGTATGTACATTCAGCTCTGGCTCGGAAGTCAATAAAAGGACTTTTTTTGCCATTCAATATGCAGACTTGAACCAGTCATAGCATACCTGGCTTGTGCTCTGAATCAGGGAAGGCCCTTTCATTAAGCATCATCATGGATTTCACACATATACCTACCGTATGAGTTGGCAGCAGACAGAATATATCGCACATGCTCTGAGACTGGGCCCCCACTGGCCAGCACCCTGTTATCATAGATATTCTCTGCCTGATTCTGGTGGATTATGTGGAGAAACACTGGGGTATTGGCTTCTGGCCATGTACCACTCATCTGCTGAGTTTCCTGTTTGGCTTCTGATCCAGAGGAATTCATTATGCTAGGTGCCATATCTGGTAGAAGAGGTGGGTGGTTTCCAGCTGACAGCCCCTTTGGATGTCACCCCTCCTCCCAGGGAAAACAAGACATGATTTTATCAAAAAGCTTTGAAGGACAACCCTTCTCTATTCCCAACATAATGGCAGCTAGAACCACTGCTCCTATTGTGAAGTGAGGACTCAACTAACTATGTTTGTCACAAGGCCCCTGGCTGCCTTGACCTCTCTTACATGTTTTCATTCTTTAGCATTAACCTTGTGAGCATCCAGAGCTCTGCAGTGATGAGGGCAGCTAGCATTTTCCCTTTGCCTATCACGAACCAAAAATTAGCATAAAGAGAGTATCTAAGCAGCCTTAAAAAGAGTCTAGAACTAATCTAAGTGTCAATATCAGAAAGAAGGCATTGGAAAGATTAAAATCAGCTATTTGATTAGACAGTGCCAATAGAGGTGAAATATAGTATGGCTGATTAACAGTCTTGGAAAATTGTGTCCTAAAAAAACCTAAATTGTATGCTTCCAGCTGTCTGTACTTAGAGCAATGTATTAACACACACTGTGATTCTCTTATTTGATCAGTATTGCCTTCTGCGTAGGAATAAATGACCTGTTCTAGGCCCCATTTATTGTTTGGGTAAGCTACCTCCCTTACTTCTTTTCAGAGAAATCCTAGAGTAGAGCCAAAATTAGCACCTTCTTCAGAGTGGCTGGGGTGGGGAAGATGATCCAATAAAGAGTGAAAAGCCTATATCCCTGACTAAGAATTCAGGCATTCTCCAGCTCTGAATGTCAGTGGGTGGTAAAGGCCAGAGACTAGTATAGGTTTGCCAAGTCTGGGGTCTCAGTCCAGTAGCACCTCTAGCTTCTATGCTAGACTTTGCCATTGAACATTTCCAAAGTATCAAAAGACAGCGTTCTCCAACTCTTATTATCCTGAATTTTTTTTGCTTTTTTTTTTGGAGGGGGCAAGGTAGGGAAATTGGGGTTAAATGATTTGCCCAAGGTCACATGGCTGGTTTTGTGTTAAGTGTCTGAGGTCAGATTTGAACTCAGATCCTCCTGACTGCAGGGCCAGTGCTCTATTCACTGTAACACCTAGCCGCCCCTATTGTCCTAAAATTTATTTTTTTTATTTTTTGTTTGTTTCTTTTTGTTTTTTTTGGAGGGCAGTTGGGTTTAAGTGACTTGCCCAAGGTCACACAGCTAGTAAGTGTTAACTGTCTGATACCAGATTTGAACTCAGGTCCTCCTGACTCCAGGGCTGGTGTTCTACTCACTGCACCACCTTGCCGCCCCTTTGTCCTGAAATTAAAAAAAAAATCAAAATATGCCAATGAGCCCAAAAGAGGGGCAGGAAAAAATGCTCAATTGACAAGTAAGGAGATGCTTACCTAGTTTGTTTTGAGGGACCTCAGGAAGGCCCTTCCACCCAAAAGTCCCTTACTAATGCCTTGCTTTTCTGCCTTTCAAGAGGCCTTTATCAAAATATAAATATTTTCTGGTAGGAAGTTATATAGATTATAAAAGTAATTTAGGGAGGACTAATTAAAAGCTAAGAGGAAAGTGTTTTGAGACATGGAATAAAACCTGGTACTCAACATGCGGGTGAGCAGAGAAGATAGTGAAACAACAAGGCCAGGTAGCTCCTGACTATACAGCAATGCTGAAAATGACCTCCAAGGATCTGGATTTGAATCTATGCTCTTCTACTTACCTTAGACTGGGAGCTTCTCAAAGGCAGGGCTGTATTTTGCCTTTCTTTGCATCACCAACACCTAGTGGGGTGAGGAAGATGATCCAATGTGCCTGGCACATAGTAGGGACTTAATAAATGCTTGTTTACTAACTGACTGATTCATGAGACCTTTGGCAAATCATTCAAACAATCCAGGATTCATTTTCCTCATTTTTAAAGTGAGGGATTAGACTAAATTCTTTCCAACTCTGGATCCCATAACTGCAATTTTGCCTTGGACCATCTCTGTTTGAAAGATGATATATTTCTGTAAGCAATGTAATACGGTTAAACCAACTAGAATGAACACAAATCAAAAAGCAAGTGCCAAGTCCAGTAAGAAACTTGGTCACACATTTTTCCCAAGCCTTGGGCCCTAAGGAACTAACTAGGTCAATGGTACCCAGTAATGGTTATATGATAGAAACCCGGAACAAGGATATAGGTTGGACCATAGTATGGTATAGTTCCTTACATATATGGAGGACATTCAAGCTCCAGATTAAGTGATAGATATCTGCCTGCATTATTGACTGATTAAATGTGCTAAGGCCTGCTTTTGGTGACTTGACAAATCCAACCTAAACCAGCTATGGAGGGTATAGCAATTTGGATCTAATAGACCCCTGTGCCAGCTACTGTTGCTACCAAGCGAGGCAGGCTTTTCTGCAGGAAACTGGGAAAGTGAGAACACTGAGTTCATAAAAGCAATCTTTAAGTATCTGCATGTATCCTTACTGTTGATATCTAGCAAAAAGAGTTTGGGTTTCTTAGGTTTTTGTTGTTGTTGTGTGTCTTTAATTTTATTTTGGGGTTGTTTATATACATACATACATACATACATGTATATCTATGATTACTTCAAGGTATGATTTTGTTTTGAGATTGTTGCTGGTATAGATGAATAGATATAGATATACAGGTAGATATTCAAATATAGGTGGCATTAGATATAGATACATATGTGTGTGTGGCACCAATGCAATATTCATATTGCTCAGGATCACAATAAATATACCTGCATGGTATTCAATTGCAAAATATAACAGACTTTCCATATAGAACACAGAAGCAAAACATTTATTCTGACACAAGAAAACTGAATCCCAAAACCAGTAAGCCGATTTCATCACAATAGCAAAGAAGTTAATAA
The DNA here is from genome assembly GCA_011680675.1 of Gymnobelideus leadbeateri. Lineage (NCBI taxonomy): Eukaryota > Metazoa > Chordata > Mammalia > Diprotodontia > Petauridae > Gymnobelideus > Gymnobelideus leadbeateri. The sequence goes on from WOXC01008027.1 coordinate 253,469, forward strand.
TCCACAACAGCGCAGAAAGCCTCAGCATCCTTTAGCCTTCCCACAAACTGACACAAGCCTTAGCTGTCATAGCAGATGGCAAACACCAGCTTTTACTTACAAGCCTAACTGTCTCCCTCAGATGTGTCCTCTCTTCCCAACCATGTCTAACTGCTCTGACTCCCAGTTTCTTGTGGGTTCTGCTCCACCCTTCAGCAAATTCCTTACACTACGGGATCCATGTGATTACATTCAGCCTATTAGGAGACAGAGTGTATTTTCAAAGCAGGGAAGGTCTTCATATTCCCTTCGGCTTATTCAGGGGCAGGGAAGATCTTCAAATTCCTATTACCTTTACAATTAGTATAGAAGAAGATAGAATTTTCTTTCTGGAAACACCAAAAGGCACATCTCAAATGATGTTCTAGGTTTCCCACAAGTTCAACACTGAGCTTTTGATGTTTTTACCACTGGTTTCACTTTAAAGTTCCATTTCCCTGTTAAAGTAATGATGCTCTAAGCCAGACAAACTCAAATAAAAACAGAGGCCACTAAAGTGAACATAAGGATCCCTACAAGTCACATATTGCCTTAGAAAACTACATGTTAATATTATCTACATTTTATTATATTTTTATTTATTTTGCTAAATATTTCCCAATTATATTTCATTCTAATTCTGCCACACCAGAGAGTATTGTGGGCCACATGTGACCCATGGACATGTTTGACATTTCTTCTCTAAACTGATACTGATAAAGGAGGGAGATGAGGGAAAGGAATGGTGTTGGAGCACTAGAGCCAATTTTTACCTATAGAGCTTAATAGATTAAAAATAATCTGAAAGGTCATGAGTACTTCTTATTAACATCAAAACTAAACAATTTAGCTGTCATAGTACTGCTTCTAAGCTGAAGCAATTATTGCTGTTGGTGGGCTATCAAATGAAAAGGGGAAAATACAAAATAAAATTTAATGACAAAAAATTAAACGAATGTCAGAAAGATTTATTTACTATCAAGTATTCAAAATATCTTGCCAATTCACATCTCACTAGGCAAATCTTTTATCTCATTAGATGTTTTATATTCTGCAGTTTATGGAACAGGGAAGATGCTACTGATGAGAGACAACATATGTATCTAAATACTGTAAAAAGGATAGTAAGAGAATCTGGTTACTTGAAAATAAACATTCTGATATATTCTGATATGTAAATTACATATTGTAGCTTTTCTTCAATAACTTCTGTATTTTCTTTGGTATCAACTATGTATCAGTGCCTAGTATATTCCAAGAATTGAGACTTTTACCTACAAGTATCAATAAGTAGACAGGATCAGTGCTATTGAACAAATATTTCCTCTAAGGACAAATTCCCAAATAGTCATCTCTGAAGAGAAAGGCACTGCATCCCTTCTCCACGGTTCCTTAGTCCCTTCGGAGAATGGACTTAGGGGGTGGCTAGGTGGCGCAGTGAATAGAGCACTGGCCCTGGAGTCAAGAGAACCTGAGTTCAAATTTGGCCTCAGACACTTAACACAAAAACTAGCCATGTGACCTTGGGCAAGTCACTTAACCCCAATTTCTCTACAAAAAAAAAAAAAGGAGAATGGACTCAATACTAAAGTAGTGACTACAAATCATCTTTATCATCATATCTACTTCTAGTTGAGGGATAATTGATAGATGAGTTTTTCCTTCCTTTCAGAACGTGACATCTCAGCTGCTGGTCAATCCATTCCTAAGCCAGGTCAAGAAGATCTCTTTTCAGGACTGGCTCCTCATTAGGCTTGTTTATCAGACTTCTGGTGGTTCCTCTGCCTTTTTGAAAATCATATGGTCACAGTCAGGTCTGTTCCATCTCTGATGCTCATTCACCTAAAAGTAGGAAAAAAAACCGTCACAGAGAAAAAAGAATCAATGTCATCATGTACTAAAGTCCTCAGTCCTTCCAGGTAGGGAGGATAGGCCACTGGTAATAATTCCAATCCCCCAAGTAGTCATTTCTTCCTTCAATGCCAAGAAAGTTAGTTTGGAGGCATTGACCTCTAAGATGAAAAACGAGGAATTGTGCTTTGAAAGGGTCATTGAGTCTTGCTGAATTTCTGTTTTCCCATCCACAAAATGAGGAAGTTGAGGTAGGTAACTTCTACTGGCACTACCAGCTTTTTAAAAAATTGTTTGAATTCTAGTTAGGCTTGCCCATTCAGAGTATGGCCTTGGTGAAAGTTAAATTTAAACCTACAATTAGTTACTGAAGACAATGCTCCTTCCTTATAGTCCAAAGCCCCATGACTACCTCTCTTATCAACCTTGCTTCCTCAACAGACTTGTCTTTCGTTCAAAATCCTTTATCCTCTTCACCTTTTCATGTTGTAGTAACCAGCAGGTGTTCCTGTCAAGGTCAAGTTTGGTTGTCTGAATTGTACTGATTATTTCCCTTCTCCCCTCTGAAAAGGGGCAGGACTGTATCTTCCTATACCAGTCCTATCTCTACTAGCAAGCTTTGGATTGGGGCATACCTTCCCTTTTGGTCATCACCTTCAGTTTCTGCTCTACGTATCTCTTAAACCTGGGATTAGAAATTCCTTAGCCCCAGACACCTGCATTTGAAAGGACCTGCTCCAGATACAAATAATGGTTCAGGGAGGAAGAAAATTTTGCCTATTATGAAGGTCATAGAATTGTTCATTTTAAAATAATAATAGCTCTGAATCCCCAGGCCCAAGATCTGTTCACTAGAACAGAAATGACCCAACTGATTTGTTTTTTATTCGTACACTAGTCATTGGTGCCTCCCCTTGACCCCCTCTGTACTCTAATCAATGGACAAACACATAATTCACAACATTCGTGTTCAACTATAGATTGCATGTGAAGAGAAAGCAAATAAAAATAGGCAGCTTTAAGCACAGGAAGGAAACAAATCATAAATGGATGCCAGTTGGTGACTAGTCCAGGGAAGAAAAAGCTGAAAAGAGAGAAACCCTCCCTCCTCACCTTCTTAGAAAGAGGTTAGCCACCCTTCTCACAGAAGTATTCTAGTCACAAGGCACAGCCTCTGCAATAAGGATGTAGTCTCTCTCTTTCTGATCAGTACAGTTCTCTGTCCTCTCCTTCCTTCTCCAGTGCCAGTCCAAAGACATCAATGACACCATCGCTGCCCCTGTTCAGTATTCCACCCTCCATCACCTTCTGGTCTTGCAGGGAAATTCAAAAGCTTTCTATGGGCTAATGTCACCCCCTCCCAAACTCCAATCCCCAACCCAACCCATGTTGCCAATGTTCCATCTTTTGCTGGAAAATAATGAGGAAAACGTTACAAGTCCTAGGGTTCTTAGCAAAAGTTTAAATTATATCCTCCACAAATTTTGTTTAAGCACTCCATCCCACACATGGGGGAACTAAATGTACCTCATTACAGTGTCAGGCTGATTATGATAGCTGCTTGGCAAGCTCATTGTTGCTGACTGGTGCAAGATAAGGTGAGAGCAAACAACGAAAGGTGCAGAGCAAAATACCTGCATTCCTACCCCCTCTCCACTGCTCCCCATCTCTCAGTCTTCCTTGTGATTTGCTTTTTCTGTCTTCTTTTTGGGAGTAATGCTTCAGGAAGAAGGGAAAGCTAAAAGGCAGGATCAGCTTCAGCTGACCAAGCATAAAAACATACTCTCCTGCAAGACATTAGGTTCTGCAAATCATGAAGAGAATTCAGATCTTCTCTGTTTAACTCAACTCCCAACACCATACATATCTGCTAGTTCAGTTCTCAAACTCCACCTGATCCTGGTTCCAACTCCTTCTTCTCCTACGGATGTCACTTCCAGCCTCTGGCCCCTCTGCTCAGAACTGCTAAATTACTGGCAATCAATGAAGACACTGCAGAAAATATCCAATGTTTTCAACTTCTACATGAGCAAAAAGCTTTCAAACCAATCTTTCCCCATTCTCCCACTTTCACTAAAAGGCTTTTGATCCCAACATGTAGCAGGTCCCATCTCCAACTTTAAGGAACAGCATCTATTGATGGGAATAAGACATGTACTATAATAGTATTATTTTTTAATACTGTATTAGCATTAGTTCAGGCAATCAAGAGCAAACTGCAAGTAATACTAATATTCCTGTTACTAAAAATGATAAGTAATTACTTTGCTTATTTCCCTCAACATTGGTTAACTTTTTCTACTCAGGAACAAGCTAGACTAGCCTAACACTATTGCTCTTCCCACAGACTCATGCGACACCTAGACAATGCATTTCTCATACCACACATTCCCTTATATCAGGGCCCCTCACCTTTTTTTTCTGGTGTCATAAATTCCTTTGGCACTCTGAGGAGCCTATGGACTTTTTCCCAAAATAATATTTCAAAATCGATAAATTAAGGTACATAAGATCACAAAGGAAACCAACTGTATTGAAATACAGCTTTCAGGAAGATTATATACGTGTGTGTGCATGTGTATGTGTATGTGTGTATATATGTGTATGTGTATGTGCATGTGTATGTGTATGTGTATGTGTGTATATATGTGTATGTGTATGTGCATGTGTATATGTATATATAAAGTTTGCAGATTCCAGATTAAAAAAAAAAAACCTGGTCTAATTGTAGTGACATTTGGTCAGCTATTCTGGGTTTTTTTGAGCAAAGGTGGTAGTGATCTAGTCCCATCTATCAGAATTCTTTCCCACTACCTTAGGATCATGTCATTACCATATTAAGACCCAAGCTTTGTGCCCCCTTATCTTCAACCTCGGTACATCTTCACCTTTGCTTGGAGAAAGTTGATTTGGTATCAGACTCTGGATGTACTTAATCTCCCTGGCCTTCCTAAGCCTCAGGGAAAGAGAGAATTGCTGCATGATAGAAGGTGAAAGGGAAGACCTTCATTTCATCTCTCAGACCATTTTCGTCTTCCTTTTTATGTGTTATTTTTTCTCATTAGACTAGAAGTTCCTTATAGGAAGAGATTATCGTCATTTCTGCTTGTATTTGCATTCTCAGCAATTAGAACAGTACCTGTAGTAGTGTAAACACTCAATAAATTCTTGTGGACTTGTTGTTGACTTGACTAATTGCTAACTAGGAAAATGTCAAATATGCCTATATATAAAGAATTTATCTGGGAGTCTTGGAAATAAAGTTGATTAAGGGGAAAGAAAAGGAGGAGAAAGAAAACTGAGGATAAGGAAGATGAGTCTTTACCTACACTTAAGAGATCAGACAAAGGTAAAAGGGGCAGTTATGTATAAAAAATCTTTACAATAGCTCTTTTTTGGTGGCAAAAAAACCCTGGAAATTAAAGGAATGCCAGTCAACTGAGGAATGGTTTAACAAATTTTAACCTATGGATGAAATGGAATACTATCATAAAGGAAAAATTGAGGGAAAACATAATTGCAAAAGACATGCAAAGACGCCCATCAATTGGGAAATGGCTGAACAAGTCATGGTATATGAATATAATGGAAAACTATTGTGCTATAAAAAATGATGAACAAGAAGACTTCAGAAAAATCTGGAAAAACATATGAACTGATGCTGTGTGAAGTGAGCAGAACCAGGAGAACACAATGTACAATGACTCATTTTGACAGACTTAGCCCTTCTCAGCAATGCAAGGACCTAAAACAATTCCAGAGGACTCATGATGGAAAATGCCGTCCACATCCAGAGAAAGAACTATGGAGTCTGAATGTAGAGCAAAGCAGACTCTCCTTTTTTGTTCTGTATTGTTTTATTTTCTTTCTCATGGTTTTTCCCATTCATTATAATTCTTCTATACAACATGACTAAAGTGAAGATAAGAATGTATATGTAGAGCCTGTATCAGATTGCATGCTGTCTTGGGGAGGAAGGGGAGGAGAGAAGGGGAAAAAATTTAAAACTTATAGAAGTGAATGCTGAAAGCTAAAATCAATAAATTAACTTTAAAAAATGCAGAAAGACTAAAAAAAAGGAGTAGCAAGTTATACATAATAGATTTGCATTTCATATGTAATCTCTTTTAAAATTCTACTATGTTATGGAAATGCTCATGTTATTTCATAAATTAAAAATAAAGTGCAATTTAAAATAAAAAAGACATGCAAAGGCTTGTTTGAACTGATGCAGAGAAAAGGGAACAAAACCAGAAGTACAATATATACTATAACATCAACATTATAAAATGCACAATTTTGAAAGACTTAAGATTCTTATCAACTAAATGATTAGCCATATTTCTAGAGAACTGATTTAATTAAAAAAGAAGAAGAATGCTACCCACCTCATGACAGTGATTATGGACAAATATGAAGAATGAGGAATTCATTTTTGTACATGACCAATACAGAAATATGATTTACTTGCCTATGCTTATGTAAGGGAAAGAGAAGGGAACAAACATTTATTAAGCACCTACTATGTCCCTTTTACCACACTAAACACTTTAAAACATCTTGTTTGATCCTCAAAACAGCCCTGGGAAGTAGGTGTTGCTGTTATCCCCATTTTACAGTTGAGGAAAATGAGGCAGACAGAGGTTAAGTGACTTTTCCCAGGGCCACGGTCATGTAGCTAGGAAGTATCTGAGGCTACATTCGAACTCAAGGTCTTCTTGATACTATACCTAGTATTCTAAATACTGTTCCACTTAGCTGCCTATGTAATGGAAAGGTTCTGTATTTCCTCCTTTCTTTTTCAGTCGGGGAGGTGTGGGACAGGAAGTAGGAGGAGGGAAAAATGCTTTGGGAAAATGAAATATATATACATATATACACGTATATACATATATACACATATATATACACACACATATATACATATATACACATACACACACACACATATATTAAACCCTTTGCTTAGGCAAAATAGAAAGGAAACAGGGCTTATTGAGAGAACTGTGGCAGAGCAGGGAAGGCTTTTCTTCAGAAATTACTGGAAAAGGCAGTAACAAATGTTCTACCAGCAGCCACTTCCAATAGTTTTCACAAGGTCGCCTCATTATCCCAAGAGTATCAGGGACCAACTTTGCAAAAATCACAGGCAGTCCTTCTGACTTATCTGTGTTTTGCCAGTGGTTTTTGCTTTTTTCCTTCAATCAAGTGGGAACAAAGAAAGGCAGCATGCTGAGTTATTTTTTGCTATACAGCTACAAATGCAGGAGTCTCTGCTTTGGAAAATTTATGAAGTGTTTTTTGTTGTTCTTAGTTTGTTGGTTTACTTGCTTATTTATTTGAATGTGAATGGCTTCATAAAAAAAAGAAGAAGAAAGCTTCATCCCAGGAGATTCACTAATCACCATGTTCTGTTTTCATTATCTCAGACCTGGAAGTGGAAAAATAAAAACATTTTGTTTTCCCCACGAGGGGGCAGTAGAGTGTTTATCATCTAAACCCAGGTTAGGGATGCTACTTCCAAGGCTACATTGGCAAGGAAAAAGACAAAGATTTTGCCTTTTTGAAAACAACTGTCACTTATGAAGATAAAGATTTTTCCAAAAAAATTAGTTGAACAAAGGAACAGAAATCCAAGAAATATGTGAAAATAGCCCTATGACAGCAAAAACAGACATCTTCTCTGTCAAATGCAAAATACTGTAACGTGATGTTCAAATGAGGTTTGATTTGTTATAAGGTTTTATCCTGTGCTCCTTTATGACACAGCTAGTCTCGTGGAAATCTGATTCTTGATGTTCATTTTTCTGGATCTTGGTTTCTTCATATATAAACTGAGGGGGTTGGACTACATGACATCTAAGGCCACTTCTAGCTCTCAGTCCTATCATCTGTGATTATAGTATTCAGCGGGACTTCATATATAGGAGTGATTCTACAAATCTACATAAAAAGGGCAAGTATTTGGAGTTTCTTCTTTTCCAATATGAGGGGAGGGAGATCTTTTCCTCGTTGTTTTTACCCTTTCAGGATGCTAAGAACCACCACCATTAAGGATCCTCTCTTCCCCATTTTTCTCCCGCCTCCCAGTATGCTTGACAATTTATAGGACTTGGATAAGATGGGAGTCAGGGATTCCATTCCTTCTTATGAGACCATTCTGCCTTATCACCTGCTGTGCCACTGAATCTTTAAGTCTTTCAGGTCTTATCATCCATCATGTAGTCACCCAGAAGTGTCATCCAACCTACTTATGTAACCTAAGGACCCCTGACACTTGTACATGTAGGACTTCTGGGCCTTTCCATTTGCCCTCCAGTTAAGCTTTCTCTTATTTGTTGTCTCTCCCAGCTACAATATGAGTTCCTTAAGAGCAGCCACTGTCTCATTTTTTTCTATTTGTATTCCCAGCACTTAGCACAGTGTTTGACACATATTAAGTGCTTAATAAATGCTTTTTTCATTCATTCTGTTGTTTATAGGCTAATGCTGAGCCATCTACATTCTCTCAGGGTACCTCTACAGTAAGATGCACTAAAAACATTCCAAGAAGCAGAGAATCTCAGTGTTGGAAATACCACAGAAGTTCATGAAGTCCTATAGCTGAACAGGCATCCCCTCCACAAAGCTCCTGAACTGAAGATCCCAATGATGAAAAATATTTCCTTTATAAGATCACCCACTTCACTTTTTAAATTGTTTTCATTGTTCGGAGTTTTTTTTTTTTCCCTATTTGAATTAATAGCTGTGTTTCCATAATTTCAACCTACTGCTCCTTGACTTCTGGGCTAAACATAAAAAGTCTAACTCCTCTTCTACAAGATAACTTCAAATATCTGAAGACAAGTTTAATATCTCCCTTAAATCTTCTCTATTCCAAGCTAAATATACCCAAGTCCCTCCAATGATTTTCTAGGTATGGTTTCTAGTCCACTACTATAGAGTGGAAGTTCAGAGATAAGAATGCAATCCAGAGACTAGGGACAAGTTGGCTCCAATTGTTATTGAATCAGCAATTCTGACTTCCTTATGACCAGGCTCCTACCCAGAGAGCCAAAAAAATAGTATTTAAGAATTGTAGGATAATACACTAATACATTGTGGGTAGAGCTGTAAAATGATATAACCATTTTGGAAAGCAATTTGGAATTATGTAAATAAAGCACTAAAACATCCATACTCTTTGAACCAGAGATTCCATTACTGTACTTACATTTCAAGGAAGTTATCAATAAAAAAAAGTCCCTATATACTTCAGAATATTTTTAGCAGCACAGTTCTAGCAGGAAAGAATTGGAAACAAAGTAGATGTCCATCAGTTCATGAATGGCTAAACAAATTGTGGTTTGTGAATATAATGGAAATGTAAGAAATGATGCGTGTGATGAATTCAGAGATGCATGGAAAGATCTATATGAACTAATGCAGATTGAATTAAGTAGAGCTAAGAAACAACATAAGCAATAATTATAATAATGGAAGTGCAAAGAACAATGACACACCAAAAAAATCAAAAGTATATGTAGCAAAATAATAAAGATCAAGCAAGACTCAAACGAAGAGATGAGACGACACCCCCCTAATATCCCTTTGCATAGATAGAGGCCCATAAGTGTTACACGTCGACCGCATCTTCCGACTTTTTCTACATATTGATCAATTGTGTTAATTTTTCCCCTCTCTAAAAAATACTATTTTTTCAATGGAACGGCTTTCTGGGAAGGTCAGGGAAGGGGATATTTGGGATAACTATGATGATGTAAAAAAACAGAAGATGAAAGTTTTAAAAACTTTTTTTAAAAAAAGTAACATTTAACAAATGCCCACAAGTCCAACCCTCTCATTTTATAAATAAGGAAACTGAAGCTAAGAGAGTTTAAGTGATTTGGCCAAAGATCACATGGTTAGTAAGTAGTAAATATTATACAGAATCGGTTACCCAGTAAGCAACTCTGATTTTCAAAAATATAGAATATGTAACCAGGAGCTATAGTCATCACATTCAACTGTTTGGGCTCTCCTCACTCTCTTTCCCAATGAAAATTAAATTGAGTAAAAAAACCCTACCTGACCACATCTATCTCAGTCCTATAGGGCTGGCTTGGGGCAGTATCTTCTGTCCTAACCACCACTTTCTCCCCTGACTTTCCAACTTTCCTTCTGGGTCCAAGCCAAAGAGCGAACCTAGTTGCACTCTAGTGACAAGTCATAGACATAATTACAATAGAGTACAAATGAAAGAAACATTCAGAGGGACAAAAAGAATGACTCATGGCTGCATTTAGAGAGTCTGTCTTTTGTGGAGAATTATGAAGTTACTAATACAAATAGAAAAAAAATAAAATCTTATTCTTGCCCCCAGGCAGCACTTAACTACCAAGCTGGAAAGAATACGCCTTAGTCAGTTACATACTGTGAAGGAAAAATATTCAGCGCCTACATACTGGGCATGAAAAAACAAGAACAAAAACAAAGAAAATAATTGGAATCCATCCCGTCATTTATCTAGAGGAAACAGACTAAACAAGATTATTGAAGTCATAGAAAACAGCTTAAAGGGAAAATATTAAACATTGGGTTTAAATATCCTTCTGAAATAATGGATGAGGGGAAGGGAAATGGGAGAAAAAATGTTCCATCAACCACTTAAATTCTGCATCTGAGAACATTTTATTAAGGATTTTAGTCATTTAATCAATGCTGTCCACTCTGCCCCTCAGAGCATGAAGCCTCTGGCTTCTTGTGCATCCTCAATACCATCACACTGTCCTGCTGTCTTCCCTGTTAGCTGATTCTTTTCCAGCTCTCTTCTCTACTTCTAACTGTTGCTTCTGGGAAAGGAACAGTGGCTTCCCTCTTGCCTACACAGTCCTCTGTCTCCTCTTCTCCTCCTCCAGCTTTATCAGTTCAACTTCACTTTCTTGTCCAAATTTCCATCTTGAAACCATCCGGTCATCCATAGGAACTTTGAAATACATTTTCCAGGAGATTTTGCAGTGAGTACCTAGAGACCTGCCCTAACTGTGGGGGTCTGTCTCTGGAGTACCACAAAAGAATTAGAGAATATTAATAAAAATTACCACTCTGGTTCATAATTCCAAAACAGGGAATGCAGAGACAAAGAGAACCAAGGGGAAAAAAGATCTCCTGTTTTCCTGGCAGCTTTTATCCTACTTTAATTCAGTGAAATTTTTATAGTTTATTGATTTTTTTGACAACGTTTTTATTTACCAATACCAGTCTTTATTAAAATCCTTTCCCAACACACCCAAAAGAAATGCAAAACAAACCTACATATTGGACACATCTAACACAATATGCTTCATTCTCCACCTGTAGTCCATTACCTCTCCACTGAGAAAAGAAAGGCATTTTTCATTCCCACTCTTCTATAACCAGAAGTGGTCATTGCATTGATCTGTTTTGTAGTGCTGTAGCATTTTCCTTTACATTATGATGTTCATTGCTTATGGTGTTGTCTTGATTTTGTTTTCTTCACCCTGCACCAAATCACACAAATCTTTCAACCAATGAATTGCTCTTTTTCATTATTCTTTATGACACAACAGTATGCTTCTCCATTCATATCATAAAATTTGTTCAACAGTTCCCCAGTAGATGTTGGGTCCTTTGTTTTGGCTCACACAATGAGGGCAGCTATGAATAGGACCTTTCTATCATTTACCTCTTTAGGACATATGTTCCAGGAGGGATTTTTCTCACATAGTTCCAAATTGTTTTTCTAAACAATTGGACAAATTGACAGCTCCACCAATAGCACATTAATGTGCCTATCTTCCCATATCCCCTCCAATAGTAATGAGGGAGACTTGGTTTTTCCTTATCGATTAATTGATGTGTTCACATTAAGTTAGTAGCAGATAGCAGAGATAATGAAGTATTTATATTTCAATAGAAAGTTCAAAGACAGTCTTTCTGTCCAATTACTCTTTTTATGAAGTATGAAGGAATTATCTCTAATATAATTAGGGTCATTAGCTGGTCATAGATTAGCCACATACCTATTGACATCTAAAATGCTAAGTCAATCAGTCCAAGAAAGCAACGGAGGCAGGGAGAAATTTTGTGAAAGAGTGCAGTGGGGAAAGAATTTCCTCTCCTCCTCTCCTCTCCTAATTGGTCATGGTGTCTTGAAGAAGAGCTTCTCTTCCAGCAAGCATACAGACCCCAGCGATCACCAGCAGGAGGATCCATGGACACTAGCAAGATGCCACAGAGAATAAAGAAACACAGATACAGAAAATTGGGGACAGGAAGCACTTTTAGTCAGTGTAACCTCTTACCACAGAGAGTGAATTGTGGATTTAAAAGAGAACTAGCCTTAATAGTAGAGAAAGAATGTTGATGGTGGGAAAAAATAAAGTTAAAAATAATGTTAAATGATGCTGACAGAAGGATGGAAAGAGAACTGGGGTTCTAAGAATTTTACACCTTTCTCTGAGTCCTCCTTTCCCCCTTAAAGGAAGCTCAGTCCAATAATTGATTCTCTGTAACATCGGCAAGAAAAGACACAAGAAATATTGAATATTTTTCAAATAACTTTCCATATTCGTGTAACCACTAAGCAGAAGCTAGGGTGTAAAGTTCTTAAAGCTCATATTCATTTCATCTCCTTTCACATATAGCCCCAGGCTTCTACCAGACACAAGTAGCAATACCATAGATGATTGCATATGTAATAGGATTTACGCAGTTCACCTGTAGCAATCCCTTGGATCTGTGTGGGAATGTACAGATGTGATGAATTATCTCTCAGGTACGCTAAGGGGCAAACACACCAGATTCCAATCCCTCAAACTCCTACTGACATTAATTCTTAATCTCACTGAATTCAAAAGCAATCAAGTAATATGACCTGATATTTCTCACAAATGTAAAATGCAAAATCTCTCATTAATTCATTAGCACTGAGTCTCTGTTCCAATTTATAAGAACTCAAAAAATATTTTTTCTTATAAATTTTCTCTCCTCGCAGTCTCATAGACATATACAGTTTATTTTGTCTGTGTTAATGCCTATATAATTTATAAAAAGTAAAATAATACAAAGACATAGATATTTCAGCAACCTCTTACTAACAAATTGCAACTTCTGGTTGTTGCAGAAAATTAAAATCTCTATCCAACAATTCAGTAATCCCAAATTAGTAGTTAAAATCTCTCAGAAATTCTCAAGATATTTTCTTCACAGATTAAGAGTTAAACTTAGGTTTCTTTAAAAAAAAAAAAAGAAGCATCTTTATGTCCTCTCAAAGATGACAGTGTCCTCACAAAATCGTTCTCCCTGTGTAAAGCCAAGCATGAGCAGCTTTCCAGAGGACTACTGCTGTGAACAGCTTTAAGGTGCTGATCACATAGTACAGTGAACTCTCTATTCATTCAGCAGTAAACTAAAGCAAAACATTCACAGAAACCAAAGTACAGCATTCACAATGTTATAACATAACAACTTATTATTAAAGTGACCACATAGTTTTCACCAAAGTGGCCACATAGTTTTAAACAAAAGATATCATTCAGTTAGTCTGTAAGTCAGTCATCCTTAAGGAGCAATCCTCCTTAAGGGACACAAAGTACAAAGGTCAAAGTTCTCCTCCCCTAGGCCACGGTAAATCATGATCTCCTCAGTCAGCATCAAGTACCCAAGGAGAGGTCTTTTTTATCTTGACTCAAGGCTGGCTCCCAAATTCCATGATTCCTCTTCCATGGGTTCAGCTCCCTGGATCTACCCAACTGTCACCTGCATTCAAAGGATTCTCAGCTCCTCGTCCAGTTCCATATCGAAGTTCACAGTGTCTAGTCTACCTCAAGTCCTTCACAGTTTCTGTTTCTGGGAAGACAAAGCTTAACAGAGTCAAAACAACGTTCATGTACATTGCTGGCACCACCATCAATTCACTATCTGCCTGTGAAATCAACACAGACCCACCAACAAATCTGAGAACTCAACACAAATCATCAGTATGGTCCCAGGACCTCTGAAACTCATCTCCAGGACTTCTATAAACAGACAACAAGAAAATCCTCTTTCAGGGCCCCCAGTAGGGTCCCAGGCCTTCTGTACTAAGTATTACAAACAAAAACCAGAACAGAGTGCTAAGATACCGTAAGTTTTCACCTTCTCAACTCTGCCACCACAAGTGTTCCCCCCTCAGTTCTGCTCTCTCCCAGCTTGCGCTCAGCTTTTTATCTGGTCATTAGCTCCTCCCTGTTCTGCCCACCTCTTACGTTCTTCCTGTTCCTGTCTTTGGCAAGTCCTTCCCACTGTGGGTTTCATAAATTCTGTTCTTAACAAAGACTTGATATAATCATGGGCAAAGCTCAAAAGAAACAAACTGAAAAACGATGCTAAATAATTAAATAGCTGAAACAAGGCACTAAATACTTCTTTGCTTGCCATTACACCCTGCAAGTTAACTCTCTCATATCTCTTCAAGACTTAATACTCTCTTATTGTCTCACACAGACTACACCCCCTGCCAAAACGACAGCTGCCAATCCACAAGATTCTGTTCTCTCTCTCCTAAAGATACTGTAAAAATGCCCAAAGTCTCTGTAATTACATGTGCTTATAATCCTGTAATTATGTACTTATATAATCATTTTATTAAGTTGTCTTCTCTGTTTTTCCAACTTTGTGTAGTAAGCTTATTTCAAAATTATTATAAACTTAATAACCACTGACCAAAATATCAATAAACATTAAAATTAAGTAGTAAACTCTTACATTAAACTATTAGCATTTAACAAGACAAAATCAAATGCACAATGCCATTGTGCTACAAAGAAAACAAATGAAATAGTACTTTATTTCTGTCTCCTGGGTCTGTATGGTTTCTTGACCTCTGGCTTGGCTTTTTTTCCCTTCATTCCTTCCTTCTTTCCTACTTTCTTTTCTTCCTTCTTTTCTTCTTTCCCTTTCTTTTCTCTTCCTTAGAAGACAGTTCACCAGACCTACCTGAACCCTTTTCAGTCTTACATTGATTTCCATATGGCAACTATGGTTATGATGAAATTCAAATGAACCCCTTCACCACACCTCCAAACGGTACCTTTGCAACCTTGCTAAGAAGAGTTTCTCTTAAGGTTTGAAAGGTATTTGATCTAATAAACCAGTAATGTGGTATGTTTAAAAAAGAAATTTAAGACCATACCTCAGAGAAGAATTTAAATTGAGTTAACTCAGAAATAGCAAGAAGAAATGAGTTCAAAAGCTAGTTTTAAAATGTCTTAAGGGCACCTCTAGCTAACTTGCCATAAATGCCTGATTAGGGGTTTTGTTCCCCCCCAAAAAAAACTGAAGATGGTCCTTGGCATTGTGAAACTGAATAGAGAACAAATTCTGCTCCTGGGGCAACATAGTAGTTAAAGACTGTCAGACAGTAGCAAAGAGCCAAAACAGCCTCAGAGGCATCTAGCAGAGAAGAGGAAAAAATAACCATCAAGTTTAGTAGAGAAACCAGGTCACCTGATGACATCTCAAGTGAATGGGGGCAGCAGCAGCTCTGGAGTATCAGAGTTTTGAACTGTTTATTGAAGGCACACATGTTCTGACCAAATATGTTTCCTCTGTATGTGCCACACCTTGCATTTCCTCTGGTCCATGTGTCCTTTGCATGTAAATAATCACATAATGTATAAAGTGAGCTCATTTTTAACAAATGCATTCCTTTCACTGTGGGAGAAATGAGTTCTTGTTCTCTGATAGTTTCGGAGTTTAGACAAGGCCATAAGAACAACTTCCTATCTCTGTAAGAACAAATTCAATCATCCATGAGGGTAAATTAGGTGATACACGACTTCCCGTTCTCTTTCCTTCACCTCATCAGTCAATTAAAATGTTCAAATATCCTATAGCATAGATCTTGTAGCAGTGGTATCAGATAATTCCAAACTCCTCATTGCCCTGAAAGCTCTTGGGAAGTGAGGAAAACTAGCATACATGTAGGGTTTATTGTGCAAAAGAGGAAAATTGTGAAGCCAACTTTGGAGCTACCACACCCCTGCCACATACCTCCCCTGACTGATCAGTTCTGATGCAGACTTGAAGATTTAGAACATCTCTGTTTCCAGGTCTTCTGAGGGTTAGGTGGACTGTAAAGAATAATTTCCAGTTTTAAATATTCACATGTTTAGTGAGCAGGATCTCTCTTTTTCCCTTTCTAGGTAGATGATCAGAGTTAAATAAAAGGACAGATGATAATTCACCTGAAAAGCAGGATGTCTGAAGTTGCTACAGGGCAAGAAAAATCAGCTGAATCTGTCTTGGCCACAGGGAGACCTCTGTTCGCACCAGGCAGAAAGCCTGAGCTCCTCAGCAAGCTTCTTTCTTGCCCTATATTCAAGAAGTAAAGATTCTAAGGGAATTCGGGAAGCCCATAGATCCTGGCTATAATGGCAGTCGGACTGAGCCACCCATAAACTCAGACATGGACCTTCAGGCCAAGTGCATTGAGGATGCTGACAGTCAGTCTGGAGCAGAAGTAAACTCTTTCTTGTCCAATACTTTTAGTGTAGAAACATTTAGTGGACAGAGGACACCCACAGAGCCAAGAAACAGTGAAAGCCTAAACTGGCATAATATCCAGAGAAGAAATTGGAAGTATGTCAGGTTATCTGACCGCTCAGCTAATTAGCAATCTGTAACAGAAAGCTCATATATAAAGGGTCAAGATGAGATACCATTTAATCATAGGCAGGGAGCATTCTGCCTGACTTTTATTAGCTGGATCTTATAACTATCGCTAAAGAGCAACATGCCCTAAGAAAGGATACGTTTCGACCCCCCTATACCATCAAAGACTGTAGCTGAGTTGTCTGAGCTGGTATAGTAGGCCTAATTATATTCATAGAATCAAAATGAGTGGCCCAAAAGGTGGTGGCACAGTAGAAACTTATTATGTGGAAGCAAGAAACTAAGACTATAAAAGTAATAGGGAGCAAGTCCAGGAGACGGGCAACACTCACTTGAATGACCATATCTGGTCGACTGGTAAAGAGGCCCTGGGTGTCCATGACACCTGAAATTGCAGGAGGAATAAAAGCAGTTTAAGCAAAGGATAAGAGCTTCTCCAACCTGATGCGCTCTGTAGCTCTGTGTGGGTTGTTGTCACCAGAAATTTCCAGTACAGCTCAGTGAACAATAGAGGGACATCAGGAAACCAGTCATCTTTTGGCTTAATGAACCCTTGTAGGTCTCTTCCACATGAACAGTTTAAAAAAAAAAAAAGTGGTAGTAGACTGCTATCTTCCTGAGGGCTTATTCTCATCAAATCCAACACCCAAGGAGTTCTCAGGCCCAATTCAGTGGTCATTGAAGAAATGAGCCTTTCAGGGGAGACTACAAGACCAGCAAAGACCAGCAGAGAAACAGGTCTATAAGGGATTTGTGGATTGTCATCCACTAATAGAAGCATCCGGAAGACCTAATAACTATAACATGACAATGCTCATAACCCCTCTTCCATTTGGACTCTGTGCTATCTTCCATAAGGAAAATGCCCAAGCTATATTTTCTTCTTCACTTCCATGGAGGGCTCTGCCCTTATCTCTCTGAACTTCTTTCTCCACCAGTACTAACCTTCTTACCGTAGATGATAGCCCCTTCCTTTGCTTGATCAGTTCCTCCTGGAAACTCCATTTTAAGAAAATTGTCCTGGCCAGTCAGCCATCTTTGTTCCTTTATTCCTCTCTCGGCTTTGCTCCTAACTCTTTAGACTTCTTTTATCACCAAGGTCCCACACAATATCTTCTGCCTCCTCTCTCTTCCTTTTTAACTACCTTTTATGGGCTGTCTTCTCTGATTAGAACATAAATTCCTTAATGGTTATCTTTCTTTTTACTTATATCTGTATTCCCATTGCTTAGCAAACTGCATAGAACTTAGCAAATTTGTAATAAATCCTTTGTTGACTGTGTCATAAACCTTTTCGATTGTGGAACCTTTTGAGACTTCTTATTCACCAAAACAAAAAGAAAGCCATTGTATTGTGTATAAAAAAATTACAAGTTTGGATCACAGTCTCTGAGCTTCCTGCTAAGTAAGTGATGGCAGACATAAATGCTCTTGAGTTTCCAAAAGATCAAGACTTCTTATGCAAATTGGAGAAAGAAAATTATCTAATCTTCACCCCTTTCTGGAGAGTCAGAGGCAGGAAGGCCATCTGACATGCTGACCATTTCATCATATAATTGACTTTTGCTTCTGATAGCACCATCATGGTAGCTATTGAGACTTCAAAACAAGAACTCAAATGGAAGAAATTCATTGAGGAGAAGATGCCTATGTACTCCACTGACAATGAGGAATCTAAATCTCTCAATGACCCCTTAGAAAACCATGACTCTAGCCTGGAACAGTTCTTTAAAAACTGGTCTTTTATTCCTGAGAATAAGCAGCAGCTGTGGCCTTGAATGCCCATCATGTACAGCAAGCTAACCAGCTTCAACTGTGGGTGGCAGATAAGCTCCTCATCTGTGCCAGATGGTTTCATATCAGAACCATCTCAGTAAGGGAGGATTGGCCAAGTGCAGTGCTGGGGCATCTGCTTCTGAGGGGAAGCTCAGGTTCAGAGGAATGTACATCACTCCCAATCACCAATAAGACTGCCTTACCCTGGCTGTGACTGTGGGACCTAAAGAGTTTGAGATTCTAAGGTCAACTCAGTCCCCTCCCTGGAGACTGAGCACTGAACATGTACATGATATCCTCTTCCAAATGACATGTGGAAGAGATCCTGAAAAGCCACTCTGCAAGCAGCCCAGTAATCAGATTATCCCAGTTCAACTGCCAGAAATTTTGCTTGAAATACATGGCCATTATTCAAGGCCCACTAATCCTGGCCACCAACAGTATCACTGTCAGCCATAATGATCAGTGTCTGAAGTACACTTTGGGGATGAGGAGTGATAATGGCACTCTATCATGACCATCAGCAGCACACAAAGCCCAGTGAGGCTGAACCGGACTATGGGATATACTCTAGGAACTCTGGGCCCTGTCATGAATGAATTAATATGAGCTGAATTAATAATAACTTGTATTCCTTCTAATTGCAGTTAGATGACACAGTGGATAAAGTCATTCAGGAAGACCTGAGTTCAAATCTTGCCTCAGACACTAACTGTATAACCATGGGCAAGGCACATAAAAAAGCTATTTGCCTCAGTTTCCTCACTTGTAAAATGAATATAATAATAGCACCTACTTCCCACAGTTGTTGAGAGGATAAAATAATATTTGCAAAGCACTTTGTAAACCATAAAGCACTACACAGACACTAGCTATTGCTATGGTTGCTGTTGTTATATAGACATCAGATCAGAAGATGGTACGAATATGAGCCAATTGCCATCCCAAAACCCTCCCTGGTCTTTATTATGAGATTACCATGAAACTTTA
The DNA here is from genome assembly GCA_011680675.1 of Gymnobelideus leadbeateri. NCBI lineage: Eukaryota > Metazoa > Chordata > Mammalia > Diprotodontia > Petauridae > Gymnobelideus > Gymnobelideus leadbeateri. The sequence continues at coordinate 272,759 of WOXC01008027.1, forward strand.
ACAAGAGTACAAAGAGTCCAAGAAAGTCCCTTCCTCCCCAGCCCCCACTGTCAGTTCCCCACTTAGTACTTCACACACAGCAGATGGCACCAGATACTGTCATCTTTTAGACTACTCTGTGCCTCAGGGTGTCCATGAATTGTTCTGTGCCTAACAAGACCCTACCCTTGTAATGACACAGATGGACAGCATTCCAGACTCCCAATTATATGAAAGCAGTCCAATGAGGCAAAGGCAATTCCCTCATGCCAGAAGCAGCATACCTACTGGGATTCACCGCATTGTGCCAACTCATTCAGCTACCACTGTAAGCAACAATCCCATATAGACCTTCAATGAACCAGTTGTAGTAAAGAACATACTTGAAAAAATAGGACAGCTGTGCAAGAATCCATGGGTCAGGATGCATGGCCAGACAAAGGATTCTCTTGTGATCCCAGTAGCAGACCCATAAGAACTTCTGCTATATTTTCTCTTTTAGCACTAGCCTCTCACTAATGGAGCAGTATCCTAACATGACCAATATGCAGCAATGAGCAACCATAATTGTGGCCAAGGGCCAAACTGAGGTCAAGCCTATAACTGAGGGGTGGCTAGGTGGCGCAGTGAGTAGAGCACAGGCCCTGGAGTCAGAAGGACCTGAGTTCAGATCCAGCCTCAGTCACTTAACACACACACACACACACACACACACACACACACACACACATAAAAAAAACTAGCCGTGTGACCTTGGGCAAATTACTTAGCGCCAACTGCCCTCCAAAAAAAAAAAAAAGACTATAATTGAGGCACAAAACTGTTTCCTTTCTCAAGAAATGAACTCTTGAAAAAAAGGGGTTTGGGATAAAGTAGTTAATTGTAGGAAATACTGTCAGAAATCTCATTAACAATGTTTTATTACTCATGAATCCTATGGACAAAGAAGTATATCACTGACATATATGTAACACTCCTCACTTGTACCTGCACTCATATATGGTTTGGATAGCCAGAGGGCGCTACTCGAAGATTCCAAAATACACAGTGGTACCAAATTCCTAAAATTATAGCTCAGGCGTCCCTCCCAACTAATGAGGTTATTTCCAATGGTCAGCTAGTAAACATTAATATAGCATAATCTGAATAATAGTAACAAAAATTCTCACAGATCTGGGATGCACTGTCCTACTAATATATATGGTGTCAATGGGAGGAGCAGGCCTAAATGAAATATGGTAACAGTGAGTTACACATGTAGAGAACACATATTCCCAAGGCAGCTCTCTTATTGTAGAGTCCTCCCAGAGAACAGCTTCTCTACTGAGTGAATCACTCAGCGGGGCTCCCTAAGTTTTCTCCTCTTCCCAACTTGACTCAACTGCCGCAATTATGACATCCTCTCTTGCATCTATAACCAGCTTTCTTCTTTGCTACAAGAGATCTTGCTTCTGGAAGCTGCTTCCTTCCTTGAATTCAACCTTTCTATGTCTCTGTTCTCTGCCTACAATGGTTCAAGTCTTAGACTTCCTCTTGCTCAATTTGGTATCTCCAACTTGGCGTTTAGCTCCTCTTTTAGACACCATGGCTAATGGGGGGGAGGGGCAGAGAGGGAGAAAAGAAAATCCCTTTTACCTTCCCCCCTCACTTTCTTGTGGTAAATGGGCAGGGGGAGAGGGGTCCACACTATACTCCAGAGAACTGCTCACTGGTTCAACTGCCCCTGAATTTCAAACTACTGGACTAATTCCAGGGCTTCACAGATTCCATTTTATAAAGACCTTCAGGAGCACAGCTAATTTTTTCCCAGCCAATGACCATCTGCCTTTCCAATTCAATCAGAGAACTCCTTCATTTTTCATAAAGGGATGATAGGACATAAACATCTCTCTGTACTTCTTTGGCATATTAATATAGAGCTAACTCTGTTAGCTGCTCCTTACTTTCTATAATTAGCATCAACTAGCTAACAGGGAAAACTAAATGCTCTCCACTGAATATTGTAAATAAGTTTGGAGTAGAGCACTGGCCCCGGAGGCAGAAGGACCTGGGTTTGGATCCGGCCTCAGACACTTAACACACACAAACAAAACAAAAAAACAAAAAAAAAAACCTAGCCATGTGACCTTGGGCAAGTTACTTAACCCCAATTGCTCTTTAAAAAGCAAAAAGCAAAAAAGAAAGAAAGAAAGAAAGAAAGAAAGAAAGAAAGAAAGAAAGAGAGAGAGAGAGAGAGAGAGAGAGAGAGAGAGAGAGAGAGAGAGAGAGAGAGAGAAAGAAAGAAAGAAAGAAAGAAAGAAAGAAAGAAAGAAAGAAAGAAAGAAAGAAAGAAAGAAAGAAAGAAGGAAAGAAAGAAAATAAGTTTGGAGAGCACCAAAATCAGATTGTATTGTGCATATGTTTAACCTTTCAGAAAAAAAAATTAAGTAGGAATTTTTAAAGCTATTTGAAAGGAACTGCATATCTTATTGCATGAATAGCTGATCAATGACTATCTCTAATGAACAAGAATTACAGGGTCACCTTTATTCCTTGAACACTCTAAATGCAAACCTAGCAATCATGTCAAATGTATGAATGTAAATAAAAACGGGTACAATTATTATGAACTTAGAGATATATCATCAATTTGGCTAGCTCATTAAATGAATTCTGTGGGAGCAATGGACCTAGTGGTCTCCTTTCTATTCCTAAAGATTTGATTTTCAAGTCACCTTGACTCCTCCTACCTCAGTGGCTCCCTCTTGAACATGCCAAACACTCCCACCCCACTAGTATAAAGACTTCAAGGCAGTGCTATCTATAAGTTTTTATGAAGCTTATTCAGACACAAGAATATGTTTTATACAAATGATTAACTCAAGCAAAATTGTCAGTTTGTTTTAATACCATTATTAAGATGGCACTAACTTTTAACGGATTCCCGTGACCTTCATTTAAAACAAAATGTCCCTTTTAGACACATTATTACATCACTAAGAAGCAATGGTAACCTCAGTTAGTACAAATGTTCCTGTATTGGTGCCAACAAGGACACCATACATATGTTGAAGTTTCATTACATAATCCCCAAACTGCTGGTAGTCATTAAAGCAATAAAACTTTGTGTTCATAATTAAAGTGTAAGGAACGGACCGAGACCTGTTGAGGAGGGTTTGTTTCACTGGAATAATGGGCTCCCATTCATCTAAGTCCCTCCTGGCCAGTGAAACCTAACATGAAGTTAAAAAAGGAAAATAATTAGGTTTCCAATAGAGTGAAACCCCAGTTAAAGTGCTTAACCCAATCTGGCAACTATTACTGTGCATTATTTGTTTTAAGAAATATGTTGTCACTGGAGCTGGAACAGAACAGAAAAACATATGGTATGAACATGGCAACTCTTCTGCTAGGTATTACGGTTCACAGAACAATAATATCTTATATATAAAGCATGTCCATGTTTGTAAAACACTTTCCTCACAATAACCTTATAATGGAGTTAGACAGGGATTGTTAGGTATATTTTACAGATGGGGAAACTGAAGTTCAGAGAGATTTAATAATTTGTCTGAAGTCCCACAACTAGGAAGCAGCCCCTGATCTCAACTGAATTCAGTGTTCTTCCCACTGGGCCATGCTGCATGAAGAATAATTATTCTTATTTCTTTCCATTATCATTATTTTAAATAATATTTATTATACTTATGTATTTAAGAATATTTATTATGATATGGATATCAACAACCACTCCATGCAAATGGCACCTGTTATCCCTAAAATCTATGTTCCTGTCTCATAAAAACTTGGAGTCACATAGTAATACAGAGAGAGCCTGAAGCATTTAAAAATATAATGAGGAAGCCTTGTTAAGTCAGCTTAGTCACGGGAGTAGGAAGTGCCATACTCCATCTCCCACCCTGGTCTCTTTATACAGCTTTTCCCCTGGGCCTCCTCTCTGCTTTCTTCCTAGAATTCATAGCTTCTTTCAAGGTTCAGCTCAGTTCCTATGGTAACCCTTTCTTGATTCCACTCATCATCAGTGCTCTCTCCCTCCTGAAATAATCTTGGATTTACTTTTCTGTGGACATATTATATATACCCAGTTAAAAGTAAACAGTTAGGGGGCCCAGTGGAGAGAGCACAGAGCCTGGAATCAGGAAGTCCTAAATTCAAATTCCACCTCAGACCTTTACTAGCTGTGTGAACCCAGGCAAGTCATTTAATCTCTGTTTGCCTTAAAGCACTGGAGAAGGAAATAGCAAAACATTACCATGTCTTTACCAAGAAAACTCCATGAACAGTATGGCCCATGGGGTCACAAACTGAACAAGAAGAAGTTGAAAGTAAACGCCCTGAGGGAAAAGATTGATTTTTGTTTCTATCCCCAGAACCTAGCACATAGTAGGTCTTAAATCTTTGTTTAATTTAATTGGATTTAATTTCCCATGGACTACGCAGAACATCTTTACCTTCCTTTCCCGTAATGCATATAGACATCGTCTCAACCATTTTCTCCTTCTACTAACCCCAAAGGTCTGAAGACTGCAGGCATAAGGTAGAGGCAAACCTCTTTATAATATTTGTGCATTAAGCCTTACCACACATCTTGAGACATCTTGAAGTCACCTTCAAAAGTCACCTTCAAAACCACCTCTTTCCCTTTTCTCTTAGCAATAATTACTATGTTAGCCTTACTTATCATTCTATTATTCTGTTCTCCCTCCTCTCTGACTAAAAGTAGTTTACCCTTGTTCCAGATCACCAAACTAATCATTGTTGTCCCATTCACTATGAAGCAAAGGTTGAGAAGTGAACAGAAGAATAGTCTACACAAGTTTCCCTAAGCCATTAACTACCTTTTCAGATTTTCTATCCTTAAATTTGACTTTGCTCTTACTCAAGACGACCTTGCTTTTTCTCACTTTCCACACAACTACCTCCTTAGGCACTATGACCCCCAAATCTTCATCTCCAGACCCATCCTCTATACTGAGCTCTAGACTTGCATTTCCAAATTCCTTGTAGGACAATCTCCTCTAGACTGACAACCGTCAAACAAACCAACACCTCAAATTCTTTGTCCAAAATCAAATTTCTTATCGTTCTCCATAAAACCACTCCTTATTAATTCACTCATTCCTATCAATGGCCTCATTGTTTACCATAAGTATAATCTTGGTGGTCTCTGACTTCCCTTTTATCTAACTTTACAACTAAGTTGCCACAGGCACTTCCAGGAAACCAGAAGCTCTGAAAAATTTGTCACTTTAGGATGATGCAGCAAACCTTTTGGTCCCTCATCCCATTACAAACAAAATGGGAAAGGGGAAGGGGGACAGAAGGGAGACTTACTACAAACTGCATCAGGTAGCAGTTTGTCCACTAAGCCAGAAGAAGAGGCACATTCAATTGAACTTTAAAAGGGAGAGTTACTCTGCCCTGTCCTACTTCATGAAGGGATCCCTCTCAGTTCTAGGTCATAGCATACAGACTAGGTTTAGTCATGGAGATAGCCTGACCTCTAACAAAAAGTCAAACTCATTTTTTCCCACTCCCAAAGTCCTAAAGGAAATTAGTTAAATTTTAGATTTTTCTCATGTCCAGGATCTCAGCAGAATGGAGGCATTGAAAGCCAGAGTGATTTGGGTTTAAAGGCATAATCGAGTAGTTCCATTTGAATCCTAGTGGGTTTTATCAAAGTCTAGTATTCCAGAACTATATTTTAAAAATCATAAATGAAAACTACATAAGACAAAAGAGTAAATTTCTCAGTTTTAAAAAAAATAATAAAATAAATAAATTGGTGTAGTATCAATGCAATATTTATAGCACCCATGATCATGATAAAGACTGTGACTATAAGTATTGCATGATGTTTGATTGCAAAATATGCCAAACTCTCCAGATAGAGGATAGAATGGAAGCATTTATTTAGATACCAGAAAACCAAATCCCAAAACCAGCCAATTCCATCACAGTACCAAAGATATTAAGAAGCTATAATAATGCTGAGAGCCACAGCATCCTTCAGCCTTCCCACAAAACAATGCAAGATCAATATTTACTCACAAACCTCTCTATCTCCTTGCCTCAACCTCCTCTCTCTCCCACCATCTCTCTGGCTATGACCAGCTTCCTGTGGGCTGGGCTTCACTTCAGCCAACTCCTCCTACCATAGGCTCTCTGTGACTATATTTAGCCTATTAGGGGATAGAGTTTATCTTCACAGCAGGGAAGCTTCCTGTGGACTCTGTTGCACCCTTCAGCAAATTCCCTCCATCACAGACTCCGTGTGATTACATTCAACCTATCAGGGGGCAAAGTTTACTTTCAAAGAAGGGGAGGTCTTCAAACTACCCCTAGGTCTATTAAGGGGCAGGGAAGATCTCCAAATGCCCATTCCCATTACAATAGGGAAGAAACAAAATCTAGTCCCCAAGCCCCAAGATCCCTTGTGAAGTATAACCAATCAAAATTTATATAACTTTGGACAGAGTACCCACATGTATGGGTATGACTCCTCATGTGGACAGAGGGAGAAGAGGAGGAAAAGGAGAAGCAAGAGGAGTGGGAGGTGAGTTAGTAAAGCAGTCAAGAGAACATTCCAGGCATGAAGGACAGCCAGAGAAAATGCCCAGAGCAAAGAGATGGGGGTCTTGTTTATGGAACACCAGGTCTCTAAATATATGATCCCATAATTTAATTATATCCCTCTTTTGCTTAAAAAACATTCAATAGTTCCATATTGCCTACTGACTTTATTCAATCATTTATTCATGTAAGGCGTCACATAATGTGGTACCATGCTATCTTTCTAGCCAAATCTAATGGTATTCCATACCATGTGTTTATAATCTAATAAACTGAACTACTCTATTCTATAGCTAGGTGGTACAGTGAAGAGAGTATGTGGGGGCCTGGAGTCAGAAAGACCTGATTTCAAATCTAATCTCAGACACTTACTAGCTGTGTGACCCTAGGCAAGTCATTAACGCTGTTTGCCTCTGTTTCCTCATCTGTAAAATGAACTGGAGAAGGAAGCAGCAAACCACTCTAGTATCTTTGCCAAGAAAATCCCAAATGGGGTCATGAAGACTTGGATACAACTGAAACAACTGAACAGTAACAATCTATTTCTTCCAAACATGTATGGTACCTTCTTGACTCCAGCGCTGATGCCTGGAAAATCTTTCACTCTCAATTTGTTTGATGAATTCCTATGTGGTCTTTAACCTCAACTTATATATAACCATCTCCATGAAGACCTCCATCTCTTGATCAACCTTTGGTAACAACCTTTCCCCTCAAAACTCATGTAGCACTTTGTCTTTCATCTTTCTAATGCATTTATCATGTAACATTGCTATGGATATGTGTTAATATATTGTCCCCAAGGTGGATGAGCAGCCTGTCACCCAACTCTCACTGGTGGCTCCAAGAAGCCATAGCATGCACAAAGACCACACTCCAGTAAAACCATCTTGGCAAACAGGCTAAACTAGGGTGAGGGTTCAGACCCATTGGTGAGTTAAGGGGATATCTACTGCATACATATGAAGACTTCCTCTAGCAGAATGGGAAGATGAGAACAATTTGTTCTGATGGCCATGAAGACAGCAGAAGCAGGTGCTGAGGAGCACTTAGAGCTGTCAGACATCAAAAACACCAAGTCCATCCACTGCATCCCAGGCCGTCACCAGTCATCTCCATTTTTGTCCTGCCACTGGACTTTGATGACTCTGGAAGAGGGAGTGAAGTTTACAAATTTGTGGAGTTGCCTCAAATCAATCCAATTCAAGTCAAGACATCACTCCATGATGTCATTTTTGGTCCTCTTTGAAAATGAAGGATGAACAACACTATTCCCACATTAGATTATAACCTCCAAGAGGGCAGAGAACATGCCTAGTCTAAACATTATAACTCCCTCAGTCCCTTAAACTGTCCTATATACACAATGATAAGTGCTTAATAAATGTTTGTTGTGTTTTATGTGTCATTTTTCACAAACAAGGAGAAAATTAATTTTTAAATGTCCATTATGAACATGGACTCCTATTTGGTCTTATTAAGATAGAGATTCAAGGTAGCCTCATACTGTGAATAATTAGCTCTCATTATAATCTCCAGAGCTTTGACCATTTTATAGAATAACAAGTTTAATTGAAGAAGAAAAGGTCATTTTAAAGTCTGGGTTGATGAAGCCCAAAGCAGCAGGGGCTTGGAAACTACAGTGACAAAAAAAAAAAAAAAAAAACGTCAGGGCCTCAAAGGACCTCTGTACATTTTGACTTGCAAGGAACATGAAAATTATATGTTATACTCAAAATTACCTTTTTTTTCTTCTTAAGAAATAACTATAGGGCTATACCACTGACCTTAGGTCACAAGAATAAGACAGACTTGCTACAACACTAAAGTATGAGATGCAATTTTAAAGTAAGTGAGAAAGCTTTAGGTTTTCAAATATGCAGCAGCAAAACTGAATTTAGCTAAAATAGAAGCAGTAATAACTTGTAGAGAATAGGTATAGGCAAATAAAGGATTGGACTTATGGCTGTCCACTCCTAACCATTAACTTGCTGTGTAGCCTCAGAAAGGTCACATTTCTCCTCTGCACCTTGCTTGACTTTCTCATTTCCCATACAGTGAAGGGCTTGGAGGAAATTGTTTCTGAATTCTCTTCTGGCTCTAAAATTCTATGAGTATACCACAAATAAGGTGGTAACAAATATTCACTGGCTACCATGAGAGGAAAATAGTGGGACACTTAAATAAAGATATCTTCTCAAATAAATCTCCTTTAAATTATTAACTATTAATTGTGTACAAGGTATTGTGCCAGAACCTAGGTATACAAAGACAAAAACAAAAACCTCCCTCATTTTAGAGTTGAGGAAACTCTAAACAGGTTTAAGTGACTTGCCCAGGATCACACAGCTAGTAAGAGTCTGAGACCAGCTTTGAACTCAGGTCTTCCAGATTCCAGAACGAGCACTCTATTCACTGTGCCAATTAGATGCCCATTCTAGAGAGAGTAGGAAGTTTTTGTAGGTGAGGCCTGACTCCAGCTAATTCAATGATTTGGGATTGAAATAAAATGAGACATTCATATATCACCTAATAGTTAACAAAAAGTTTTCTTAGTGACAGCATGAAAATAATGTTCAGCAAGACTATAGTGCTAATTCAGGTAGACACAAACTCAGTAGAAAACAGCAGGGCCTTATCCTACAGTGCTCCACTAGCAAGATCTTATGAGTCTTCTAACATAGAAAAGTAGCCCCCAAAATGCCCAAGCACAAGAACCGGATTAAAATGTAGTTAGATGTAACATTTAACAAAATCAATAAAAATGCAATACAACATGATATATAGTTGTTTTTCAGTTGTATCTGATTCTTCATAACCAGATGACTCTTCCTCCTGACTCCAGGGTTCTATTCACTGTGCCACCTAGCTACCCCTTGGGACAATCAATTCAAGAATGTATCCCCACCCAAACCTGAGCAGAACACAATGGCTGCCCCACCTGGGTGGGGTCTGGATAGAGGAGATTACCTCCACCTTCAGAGACTGAGGTCTTGAAATAAGGATAAAAGAAAAAGGGGGGAAACTGAATCCTCCCAAATCATTGGTTATTAATAATCATTTCTCTCACAATATTGGAAGCTTTGGCCTGGCAGCAATGAAAAGAAACAGTGAAGGTAAAAGAAAAACTTCGAGATGGAACAAAGCAAGCTCTGTGATGGTCTCCTGAAAGCACAGTAGTGGGGGCACTGAACATAGATAGCAAAGATCAGACATCTCAGTCTTGGCCTCCACTTTGAAAAGAGCTGAGTCTCAGATATGACGTGTGGTGTATAGTACTGGAAGACTTTTGCAATAAATTTCCCTATGCAAAATGATGTCTATGAGCAAATGTAGAACCAGACTGTCAGGGTCATAGCACAAATGATGATATGATCCATCATCATGGATCATGGTCATAAGAACTCACTGTTCTATTGCATGCAACATGGCCTGGAGCCAGGGTCAATACTGAGACTTGCCCTATGCCTACCGCCATCCCCTTCAGTGCCAACATCTGGCCAGGATATCCCTCCCCTTGATGAGGTTGCCACAATGGATAGTATCTGTTGATTGCTTGGGTATATGCAGGATTCTTAGGCTCAGCAGAATTCAAATTCTATAAGGTGGTTATGTAAAATAAACTGCATTACCTTACACAAGCAAAATAGCTTCTTCTTTATTCTTAGACCTATGCTGATTTAAATAGTTTTTTTTTATTAGTTTGATTCTCATCATTTCCTTCTCTATAAACATGAATCTCAAAATTGTATTTGATAAATAAGTTTCCACACATCAAGGTAAAACACTTCCAGTGGAAAACTTTTTTTTATAAAACCATAATCTGATGTTTGCTGATATTATCAGCTACAAAAAAAAAATATCTATTTGTACTCAATAAGTTACTGTAGCTAGTTTACTTAACACTAAGAAATAAATTTACAAAATGCCTTCAGTATCTAAACTCATTTCAGTGTAAGTACTTGACTACAACTACAGAAACCAAAAGTTATTAATGTGTTTTATATATCATAAAAAATTCCTACACAATCTATTTCTTTTGAATAAGAAATACAGAAAAAAGCTCTATAATATATACTTTGATTGCTAAGAAATAAAAGTAAACTTTAGATGACTATAATGAAAAAAAAAATCAAGTCAGAAATATATTCCTTGAGCTAAAAACCATCTCCTTTATAACAGCCATTTATAGCCTAAATCACAGCATACCCCACCGATGCAAAGTAACCAAATACGCCAAATGTGGACTAAAATTTTTGTCCAACAATTTAGGTTGGTCGCTAGGTCTGTAGCAATGAAATATTTATTCCAAGATAATGATAAGCTTCTTTGTTTTCATTATATAAATGACTCCTGCTATATTACTTTAGAAACCTGTGATACAGATAGGTTTTTGTAAATAGAAACATTTTGTAGGAGACACTGAAGAGTAATTTCATAACAACACAGTTTTTTACTTAACAGATGGTTTACAATAATAATTTTCCCAGTATCTTTCCTATCATTCATCACTTAAACAAACAACTATATAGTCCAGTGGATAGAGAAAGGACTAGACCAAGAATCAAAAAGACACATGATCAAGTCTGACCTTGGGTATTTACTAATTGTTTGACATTGAGCAAACCGTTTAGGCTCTTCCTGAGTTCTTGACTTGGCTGTTGAGGGATATAGCACTTTGTAGCCTGCAACTTTGGAAATGTGTGTGTGTGTGTGTGTGTGTGTTTTAATGCATAATTCCACTGGCTCACACTTTATTAATAACATCTTGACTTATTAGATTACTTTTTTTTTTTTTGGAAGGGAGAAGGCAAGGCAGTTGGGGTTAAGTGATTGCCCAAGCACACGCAGCTAGTAAGTGTCAAGTGTCTGAGGTCAGATTTGAACTCAGGTCCTCCTGAGTCCAGGGCCAGTGCTCTATTCAGCTGCCCCCCCCCCCAGATTATTTTTTTTTTTAAAGCAATTGGGGTTAAGTAACTTGCTCAAGGTTACACGGCTAGTCATTATTTATGTGTGGGTTCTCATTTTCTGAGGCCGGATTTGATCTCGAGTCATCCCAACTCCGAGGCCAGCGCTCTTACGCACTGCTTCACCTAGCCGCCCCTTTTAGGGCAATTGGGGTTAAGTAACTTGCCCAAGGTTACACGGCTAGGTTTTTTTTGTTTGTGTGGATTAAGTGTTGGAGGCTGGCTCCGAACTCAGGTCCTTCTGACTCCAGGGCCGGTGCTCTATTCACTGCGACACCTAGCCGCCCCCCCCCCCCCCAGATTATTTTTTAAACTTTGCCTGAAACCTCCCAAGTTCTTTGGTGATAAAATCCTGTCCATCTTCCAACTCCTCCATGGAAAAAAATCAAGCTCCAGAGAGTAAAAATAGAAGCTTTTAGCTTTATTACCTTCATGGTACAATCCATAAAAACTAAGAGTTCTATCTCTAGCTACTAAATGATCACAGTTTATTTTCATTTTCTTCTTTAAAAAAGAAAATTAGTGCTGTTTATTTTGAACTTAACAAACACCAGAGTGATTATTTCCATATATAGTGTAACAGAAGAGGATTGTACATGAAACTAAAAATCTCTATTATGTAAAATTTGCATTTCTTTCAAATGTATGATGAAAAGAAAATGTAACTTTCAAAGCTATATTGCTTCTCTGTGATCCCTTATGGCCTTCCTTCTGTTCTCTTCTGTGTGTTTCCTTTTTTATTTCTGGAAGCTGGACTTAGGAGTTTATTTGGATTTTCACCTGTCATTTTTTCAAGCCTTTCAGATTTTTAACTATGTAGAGATAAGTATGCAAAAAAAAAAAAAAACAAAGAAAGAAAAAAGCAAACCAGGGGCAGCTAGGTGGTGCAGTGAATAGAATACCAGCCCTGGAGTTATGAAGGCCTGAGTTCAAATCGACCTCAGACATTTAATACTTACTAGCCATGTGACCCTGGGCAAGTCACTTAACCCCAATTGCCCTGCCTTCCCCCCTCCAAAAAGCAAAAAAATGCATACCAACTAAAACATTTTTTTAAATTTCAAACTGGTAAATCATCTGAAACTTCAAGCTATTTAGTCATTAGAATATTATACTATGACAGTCATATAATCTTTAACTTCAGTTGAAATTCTTAATCCTAAAACCTGATTCATTGCAGGTACCAACTTCTATGTTATCTGCCCTTCAAAACTTTCCTTTAGCATCAACATGGCTATATGAATATCATCTCCCAGCTCTAGGTCTTCATTAAATTTTTTCTGGAAGAAAGTTTTCCCATTTACATAATAATTTTCCATTACTGTAGCTTTCTAATCAAAGTAAGCTCCAAATGGACCAGCTTGAAACAAATAAGGTCACCCTTCATTCCAATTACAAATGAACAGTGATATTCCAAACAGATGCACAACAACTGACTATAGGTACTTGAGCATCACTGAAGCAACTGTGCACAAGCTGGAGCATAGGAATGCAATCATGATATACCAGGTAGTTGGGGTCTGGGGTCCATGCCACTCTAGATTAGGTCCATGTGCTTGTTGATTGGCTCTACCTGGTGGACATTCCTTTCATCAACCATCGTTTCTGGGTTTGGGTAAGCATCATATCATTGGGTAAGCATCATATCATTGGTGGTCTTAATTCCAAGGGAAGGGCCTCTTCCAGCTATATTCCAACTGTCAAGGCATACTCGATGTGAAAAAATTGACCAAAAGGACTGAAGGCAGTCAACGAGAAGCTACAGCTGCATTCCTGCCATCTTTTCCAACTGCAGGGAGACCTTGATCCTCTTCTGTACACTTTCAAAAAGGGCTTTAGTTACTCTCTTTTTGTTTTTTTTTCTTTTCTTTAACAAACTTATCCCTAGGACTTTTTATTTTCTAGATCCTCCCCAATTAGAAAAGAAAAGAAAAGAAGGAAGGAAGAAACAATAAACAACAAAGGCCTTGTGTGTGTTTATGGGTATGTATGTACTGCATACACACATACATATATACATACATACACACACAGTCAAGCAGAACAAATTCCCACATTGATCTGTCAGGATTTGAGTAGCATGGTTCATCACCATTCTTCTGAAACGGGGGTTCATTATGACACTAATCAGAGTTCTGAAGTCTTTCAACATTTTTTAATAATGTTTTTATAGCCTAAGTTATTCTAGCACTATTGACTTAATTCTACATCATTTCATATAAGTCTTCCCCAATTTCTCTAATACTGTCCCTTCTGTCATTTCTTATGGCACAATAATAGTCCATTACATTTGTAAACTATAATTCATGTATCTATTTCCCAGTAGATGGGCATCCTTTTAGCTTCCAGTTTTTTGCTGTTATAAAAAGATCTATATTTTTGTAACTATAGATTTTTTCCCTCTTTCCTGCAAATCTTTTGGTAATTATTTTTATTTTCCTTATATTTATGGTCCAGTTTTCTAGGACAATTTACAATAATCATGGAATGAATCACTATCAGCCAAGAGGATAAAGAGGGCAGAATAAAAGAAAATATTACAGTTCAGCTCTCTCCCACCCTCAAACAATGACCTGATTACCATATAATTCATAACCTTAAAAAAGATGCAATTCTTTCTTCAAGCTGAATAGTATTTTCACATAGTATAATAATTAATCATTACAATTTCATATGTGTCTTACGCATATTGTGGAATAATTATTCTTTTCATGATGGATAGCAGTTAGATAATTACTTTTATGGTGACCGTAACTAGATGAACAGACTTTCTTGGGTCTGTTCAATTTCACCTAAGTGTTTTTATTCAGTAGAAAGAGGATATGAGCTAATAATGTTGGTTTTGAAGGAAAAACAAGTCAAATCAACAAGCACTTATTGAGCACCTACTGTACGTCAGACACTGTGCTAAACACCGAGGACTCAGAGAAAGCCCAAAGACAGTCTTTACTCTGAAGGAACTCAGTTTAATTGGAGAGAAACCAGGCAAATAATCATGTACAAACAAGTATAAGCAGGTTAAATCAGAGAGAACCAACAAGGGGAAGGCACTAGGATGAAGAAGGACCAGGAAAGACTTCTGGAAGAAGGTGGGATTTTAGCTGGAATTTGATGGAAGCTGGGAAAAGCACACACTTGTTCTGAAATATTTTCCATTCTATTTCTCTCAGAACAAAGGCAGTGAACAAAATGTAGATGACTGAGGACAGCCTTGGTTCAAGTACTTGCTCTGTAAACTGCTAACTCTTACCTTTTCAAGTCATTTAACTTCTCCAAATCTCATTCCCAATCTATAAAAATGGAGAGGATAAAGCTAGCATTATTTACATCAACAGGGTTGCTGTGAAGAAAGCATTTTTAAACCATATAGCATTCACCCCCTTGCCCTATTTCTACAAAGAATAAAATAGGTCAAGAAATACATTATGGAACTGGTTCAGGTAAATTGAAAAGGTTACATTTGGGGGAAAGTTAAGTAAAGTGTTTCATTTTTCTTTACAGCGACCTAACAATATAACTTACTTAAATTAAACATTCTAATGACTAGAAGGTTAACTTCCTGGAGCAGCAAGAATGACACCTATTCACCTATTACCAATTCCAGTGAACTCTGACCATCTTGTCACAGTTATTTAAGGAAGCTCTTGCATAATGTCAAGCCCTAGTCCTCTCATTCAGGCAGAAAAGTAAAGTAAAATTTATCAAAATACCAAAGGCTCTAAAGGCATCATGTCACAGAGTAAGAAACCCAATGTAGGGCCCAGGGGAGAGCAAATGACAAGTTATCTGAAAGAGAGGCAGTATGTGGAAAAGACAGAGGCCAATGGGTATCAGACAACTTCCATGGCAAATCCACTTTACTGGAAACAGTAACTAAATCATAGATATGGCTGAGGAATAAATAGGAATAACCTGTGACCCAGAACCCCAAGCTCTGGATTTGCACAGCTTGAGTTCAATCTAGGAGATTTTGCACAAATTCCTGTCTTGTGCCCACCCCTTGGGTTCCCCTAGGGACCCCATGTAGCAGCAAGCACCCCAGCATCCCCAGAGTGGCTGCCAACACAGTTCTTAGATTTGCTTTTCAAAAGGAAAGCAACTCAAAATGGGTTAACAAGCTTACTTTAATCAAACAAACATATATTACCTAGTTCAGGGGGAAAATGTCAGCACCCTGAACTTCAGAGTATACAGACAGATCAAACAGACCAAACTGTCCAACCATTATCAATACCAAATCACAGCTACCAGAGAGGGAAGCATCAACATCTGGGTTTTCAAAGCCAGGGGGCTCTCAACGGCTTCCCAGAGTCTCATCTGGTCAAATCATACAACACTTCTCAAAGTGAGTCCCAAAGCAAAGGCTTCCATCAGGGTTTACATAGCCTTCTTCTGGCTCAGAGAAAGTAACAACTCTCTTGACCCACTGCCCAATCACACAGCATCAAGGTATGGGCATTCCTGAAAACCAGGCCTCCTACCACAGGCTCCATGTGACCACATTCAGCCTATTAGGGGGCAGAGTATATTTTCAAATTAAAGAAGGTTCTCAGAGTCACTTAAGTCAATCAAAGTCTCTTAAGCCAAAGGGCCTATGGGCAGGAAAAATCTTCAAATCTGCATTTCCATTACACCCCAGAATATAGCTTATGTTAAGGTTTCTACAAAGACTCAAGCAACCATGCAAACACTCAGCTTACAATATATTTCGAATTAAGTATAGTCTTTATTTTACCTTACAGAAATTATAAAACAGAACAGAGAACTCATAGAAAACTATAAACTATCAATACAATTCTCTCCTCTTTAGTAAATCTCACTTCCCTTCCCCACTTGCTATCCCTCAGATAATCCCCTAGTCTCATATTATTGTCCAAAGGTTTGAATTCTCCCTGGAAGAAAAATCAAAGTGGGGATCCTAGAGAGTCAGCCCTGTACTTTGTGGTAAGGACCATACCAGCAGCTCCTTAATGATCTATACAGTCCTTCAGATTTATAAAACTGCTGTATAGGTTTGGGGATTCTCCGAAAGGAATTTGGCACTCAGAATCACTGGAGTGGCAGCCCACTTGACACTAGACCCATTTTAAATCACTCACAGTTGTAGTTTCACGTTTGTACCTTAATACTTCTCTAGCTCTAGAACGCATTGTTTGCTTCTCTAAGAGACTCTCCAGGATTCTCATACTATTCAAGGACCCCCCTGTTTCTTTCCACACAGCATTCTCTCTTCTGGGTCCTGGAACTGTAGACACTCTTCCAGTATGCTGACATAGCAGGTACTCTTGTCTCACTCTCCCAGAACAATGCCAGCTCAGAATTCTTACAGATAACCCTGAGGGGTTGGGCTCTCTTTCTCTTTTTTTTTTTTTTTTTGGAGGGCAATTGGGGTTAAGTAACTTGCCCAAGGTCACAGGGCTAGGTTGTTTTTGTTTTTGTTTTTGTTTTTTTACGTGTGCCTTAAGTGTCTGAGGCCGGATCCGAACTCAGGTCCTTCTGATGACAGGGCCGGCGGGCGCTCTACTCGCTGTGCCACGGAATCTCTTTCTCTTAATGCTAACAGCATATTCCAGTGTGTTCTCCCCCATACCACTATCACCATTTTTAGCTATCAACTACTCATGCCCCACTTACATTTAACTGATTAACAAATTCTTTTACAAAATTTACTTCAAAATCCAAGAACAAAAGTACAAATGATATCTCCCAACACCTACAGGAATTCTTCACGATATCACTTTGGTTTGTAGGGAAAATGAGGTCAGACTTAAAACATAGTTCCTAAATAGCCCTTGGCCCCACCGAGCTCGGTTCCAAATGTAGTATTTCTGCTGGATGAGCCCTTGGCTCAGCTACCGTTGAGGTAAGGCCTCCCCCCACTACTACTACTGCTGTTCATCTACATAGTCAATCAAAAAGTTTCCTCATCATCAAATGGGAAGCAGACCACCACCAGTGGCAGAATATCTAGGCCTTCTCCAACGTCCAGATGGGGATTGCTTCAGCCAAACACTCTGCATATGCTCATAAGGACTGAGATCATTGGCCAGTCCTCCCTTACATTCACCATGCACTCCCAGCCTCATGCAAGCTCAAAATAAAAGAGGACCACTACCTCACTACACTTAGATTCAAGGATTGTCACCACTCCACAGTTGCCCTGACTTCTGCTACCTCCTAGACAAGAGACTCTGCTACAGCCCTCCCATGGATGAGTCCAGGAACTCAGGATCCAGAAACCATAAATCCTCCACCATGATCACTCCAATTACTGCTATGATCTCAAGCTGCAAGGATCTGCTGGAGCTAGAGCTGGAGAGATAGGTGGAGGAATATTCCAATGGGCAGACCCCACAAGAACCTCTCTACTCTCAGGTCTGTGGCTAGGTCTCTATCTTTTTTTATTAGTAGTATAGCAAGGATATCTTCCACATGTATCACTGAGATGTCCTTGTGTCGTTTGAAGAGAGATAGAATATAAATTTCTAGACTCTTCTCACCCTAACCTTTCCCCAAAGGAGATTGGAATTCTTGTTGGAAGGGGAAGCAGGAATCTGGGGTCAAAAGTTGATCACTCCGGAGAGGCTAGGTGGCACAGTAAGTAGAGCACTGGCCCTGGAGTCAGAAGGACCTGAGTTCGGATCCTGCCTCAGACACTTAACCCACAGAAACAAAAACGTAGCCATGTGACTTTGGGCAAGTTACTTAACCATAAATAAAAAAAATTAAAAATGAATGAATGAATAAGTAAATAAATAAGTAAATAAATAAATGAAGGTTGATCACTCTGCTCTACTCAAAGAGAAAAGGGTACAGGGGTAGAATTATTATCTATCTGCTCCTTCAAATATTATTAGTCTACGGAATGTAGTTTACAGGTTTACACTAAAATTCTGATCATTATTTCTTAATGGGGAAAGAAGGCCCCAAACTTTATTTGCAAGGCTTGACTCCCTTCCCACCAAATACCAGTTCCACAATGAACACACATACAAGTAGGAGGGAAAAAAAACATTTATTCAAGTTATCTGCACAACAGAAATCAGAAAAAGTATCCATAGGAGAATATATGCCAGACAATACAAAATGAAGGAGCTCTCCCATTGGTAGTGAAATGACTCAGTTCAAGAGACAGAGACATAGAGAGAGAAACAAGGAGACAGAGACAGAATGAGAGAGGAAAAAAAGAGAGGGAAAGGGAGTGGGGGGGGGGAGAGAGAGACAGAGAGACAGAGAGAGAGGGAGAGAGAGAATCCCAGATTTTACCCAAGGGACATTCTCCAGAGTCTCTAAGTATATCAAACTGGGCAGAGGGACATAATAGAGACTACCAATTCCTCTTATGTTAGCTTCTCTTCAGCAACCTGAAGTGAGGTTGGCATCATCCATCTTCTCTCTCAAAGTTATAAATCAGAAAACCCAAAGTGATTGGAGAGCCTAAAGTGACAGAAAAGCCTTGAATAAAGTCTATAGGAGCAGAGTTATCCTCTCTCCCTGTCTCGCCAATTCTACCCAACCTCTCACAAACATATAAGGCATTGATTTCCACCAATGAGGAAAGAGTACCATGCCTGTGGACTTTTGCACTTGGGTTATATTTGGTTCGTATTTTATAGGGACAGATTTCAGCTCAGGTCCACAGGAGTTCAGAGTTCAGCAAAACTACAGTTTGATGGTCAAAACTGACCTGTTTTTTTACTGCTTACAGGCTAAGAATGTTTGGGGATTTTTTACATTTTTAAAATACAATAAAATTATATTTTAAAAATGTAAATCACATTCTTAGCTCACTGGACTATACTATTGGATTTGGTCTAAGGGCTCTTTTGGGAGAGATTAGCCTAATCAAATTATCCCCAATCATTCCTGTACCCAAGCAATTAATAAAGATGATCCTATATTTCAAAGAGACACAATTAAAGTCCTAAACAAAAGCCTCATCTTTTAACTGTGGTAAATTGCCCAGGTTTGCCCTTGGTCACACCCTCTGCTCATACTTTAATTTTGTTGTATCTGCCTGAATAACAATTGGAAATAAAGCTTTGTAAATTGTTTTCTTCCTTTCTTCCCTTCCTGCTCTGATAGTCTTCCCTGTAGAATTCAGATAATTAGTGACCACCTATAGTTGGGAGAATCATAAAGTCATTGTGCATTAATCTTTTCCAGTTGCCCGAGTTAAAAAGAATTAGAAGTTTTTCCAAACTAGTCCAACATAAGAACTCAAAGAGAAAAATTTACCTTTAAGGTCAATACTGGCAGCCTTTTAGTTGAGTCTGTCTCTTCAATCATGAATTGCTATTTTAAATCCTCTATAGCCAGTACACATGATATGCTCTCTTATCTCCCTCAAATTACTATGTTGCCCCAGGGAAGGTGATTGTACTGTGGGTATAAGGAGGAATAATAGAGCACTGATGATGATCCCTAGGTTTTTCCTATTTCCTCAAAGAAAAGAAGCTGATAAACAGAAAAGAAGGAGGTGGAAAAGCTCTATGCTTGGAATATCTAGGTCTGCCCTTCTCCTTCCCCTTCCCTTTTCCTTTCATTTGAGAGACACTTCCTATCAGTCATTCCATTCAAGAATAGAGAACAGAGACAGATGAAGAACTCCCAGAAGGTCTGCAATGGCAGCAGTTATTCCTTGTTACCACTGAAATCTACAGTGAGCAAAGCAGTGTAATCAAATAATAATTAAACAGTTTTTAAAATCTACTAAGTGCCAAGCACTGTGCTAAGTACTGGTAAGAGCTAAGATATATCATTGAAGACATTCAAAGTAGAGGTAGAGACCAAGGAAGACTGTGGAGGTAATACCAGCTGAGCAGAAAGCAGACCAGGAACCAAAGTCCCAAGCTTGAAAAGCAACCAAGTAGAGCCTTCATGGAGACCAGTATCTTCTTACACATTAATTCCTGACAATTACTCTTAAATCCATGACACTGGCCTCATAGCTGTTCCACAAACCAGACTCTCCATCTCTTGACTCTGGGTGTTGTATCTGACTGGCCCCCTGTAGCGTGATCATGGGCATTATAAAGAGAGAGAGAGAGAGAGAGAGAGAGAGAGAGAGAGAGAGAGAGAGAGAGAGAGAGAGTGAGAGAGAGAGAAAGCTTGTTTTATATATACTTGTTTCATGTCCTCTCCCCTACTAGATTGTAAGTTCCTTGGGGATAGGAGCTGTCTTTTGCTTCTTTTTATACACCTAGAGTTTAGCATGGTTCCTGGAACAAAACAGGTGCTTAATAAATGTGGATGGATGGATGGATGGTTGGATGGATGGATGGATAGATGGATAGATGGATGGATGGATGGATGGATGGATGGATGGATGGATGGATGGATGGATCAGAAGTAAGTCTAGAAGTGAAATAAATAACTTCCCCAAACCACAGTAACTGGTAAGAAAGCCAGACCAACCAATTTTCTGGCACTCCCCCAGTTTTTCTCTTGCATTCACTGTTCTAGTTTAGGCCTCTGAGCAGAACTATTACTGTCCTCCCTCATTTTTCTTTTCCATGACTTTCAGGTTCAGAAGAATTTGGCTTTTTTGCCATATTAAATAAACTATGTGTTTAAAGGAAATCAAGTTTCCTCTGGAGTAAAGCCTTTAGAATGAATATATTAATGAATAAACAAATGGTTGAATGAATGAATTTTCCAAGCACTGTGCTAAGCACTAGCGATGCAAATATGAAGGCAATACATTTCTGGCCCTCAATGGACTTACATTCTAATAGGGAGAACTGCATAGATGGGAGTAGTGGCAGGGGAAGGGAATTTTGGTCTAAGAAGTCACAAAATTGATAAGTGGTACAATTAATTGATAATGTGCCCTGTCTAGGGACAAAGGTAGTAATAATTTGACTACAGTTAAGATAAAGGGGGAAAAAAGGATAAAGGAGAGACAGCATGAAGGGGCTAGAGATCAAGTCTTGAAGTCATGAAGGCCTTGGTTCAAATGAATCTCACCTCTAACCCACACTAGCTAACACTTAACCTTCTCAGCAGTTCTTATAGACTATAAGTTGCAAAGAAGATGCCAAATTGCATTAGTTGAGTTTTCCTTGTACAGGAGGGGTGAAGATGAACATGGACAGCCCTAGGGCAAGGTCTAGTAGCTTAGCTCTTCTCAGGCATGGCCTCATGTAGCCTAGTAATATAAAAATATAGAGCAGAGACTGAGGTAGTTGATTTCTCAGAAGATAGGATAGGAATACAACCATAGAAAGTGAAGGCTATTTTATATCAGTTCCTAAGCTAAAATTCAGAATTGAGTCAGAAAAGTTTCTTTCTTGCCTAGCCATTTGGAGCCATGTAGGTTGGGAAGACAGAATTTTCACATATTCTATTAGAGAGGACCTCTTGTGAATACACTAGAAATACACACTGCACAAGTTCATTTGGTAGTTGCTTTTAGTAGAGTACCATCTGCTGGGAGAAATGATATTACACTCCCTTGATGTTTAGCAATGTCATATCCTATCTTTCTAAAGGCTTACAGAAGGTGAAATATGAGCTGTTATGGATTGCTGATCCTACTGGAGTACCTCGAGTGTTAAATGTGTACTCACAGCCTGCACCTGTGACTCACTGAGGAAAACTGTCCCATCCAAAGTACTGTGACTTCTGGGCAATCAGTCTCAAAGGGAAAGAAAGAAGCAAGAATTCACAGAAGAAGAAAAAAAAACAGTACTGAAATCAACACTTTGAATCTCTCTAAAATTTCTGAATGTCAATACCACAAAGTTGATTATAGGTCTTGGTGCTGGAGTTTATTTCTGCCTTGCCCATCCCTCAGGCCCTTGGTGTCCTTCAATGAGGAGACAATTCCATACTAATGGACTTTGGGACTGGGGTCATATAGGGAATAACACCGATTGGAAGAAAAATGAAGAGGAAAGGAGTAAAAGGAGGAAGATCATTATCAGAAAACATTTATTTAAGTGTAGTTTTGGGTTTTGTTTTGATTTTTTAAATGGAACAGGATGGTTGTGATCATCTGGCATGAATAGACATGCAGACAATTAAGCAAACATGAGAGAAAAATTAAGTAGAGGCACTAAGTATAAGAAGATAAAGGGGTGGGAAAACTGGGACATTAATGCATTATTGGTAGAGTATAGAATGGATCCAACCATTCTGGAGAGCAATTTGGAACTATGTCCAAAGGGCTATAAAATTATACATTCCTTCGATCCAGCAATATCACTGGTGGGTCTGTATCCCAAAGAGATCCAAAAAATGGGGAAAGGAATTAACTGGCACAAAAAAATATTTATAAGTAGCTCTTTTATGGTGGCTAAGATTTAGAAATTTATGAGATGCCTAACAACTGGGAAATAGCTAAACAAGCTGTGGCATATGACTATAATGGAATATAATTATGTTATAAGAAATGATAAGTGGGATGATTTTTAGAAAAACCTGAAAAGATTTAAATGAACTGATGCAAAGTGAAGTGAGCAGAACCAGGAGAATATTGTAACAGTAACAGCAACATTGGACACTGAAGAACTGTGAATGAGTAAGCCATTCTTATCTCCATTTGACAGATAAGGAAACTGAGTCAGGCAGAAGTTAAGTGATTTGTTTAAGGACACACCGCTAAGGGTGTGAGGCCAGATTTAAACTCAGGTTTTCCTGACTCTAGGTCTAGTGCTCTATACATTTCCTCTGAAAGGAGATACTGCAATTTCTCCCAAAAAGCTTCTTATAGAATTTAACTTCTCCTTTTGGTAAAGCTAACATTCATCCCCCTTGCTAAAAAAAAAAAAAAAAAAAAAGTTCTGTTCTCTGGTTCTATACAAGAAATCTGATACAGTTTATACATGTACATAATCATGTAAAATCTATACACTCTGGTTCTATCTGGTAGAGATGATGGTTAGCAACAAGCCATTCATTGTTGGTCATTCACAGGTCAACAATGAAAAGCCAAACAGCTGTTCAACCAATACCTTTTTTCAGGTTCTCAGTAAACCCAAGGGTTGTATCAAAGTTATCATCTAGGTAGGTTCTAAGGCTTTGGGACTGAAACAGATTTCTGAGATCTTTCTGGAAAGAACCCAGACTACTAAGACAATACTAAATCCAAACCGACCCCCCAAGAGCTCTCAAAATTAAAGTTCTTGGGGTTGGGTTATATTTCTTTCCTGAGTTTGTCCTAATCTGAAACCGAATCAATTAAGACTCTGATGGAACCATAAGGTACAAGGTACCTACTCAATCCTGCTAAATCCCACTCCATGTATGACTCTGTTTTCTAACTAGGATTGCATTCCTGTTCATTATTGTTACTCCCAAAACTTTTCCTCTGTACATAATAAGAGTCCAGGGATGGATTGACACTACCCAATTACAAGAGGGGTTAGGTAGAACCAAGGAGGTAAACATATAGTTTTTAGAATCTACTCTCAGAAGGGATAGGGCCAATGACACTCCATCCTGACATGGGGAAGTTGCACTCTCCTTTAGCTAAGTACCAAAAACAAAATTGTCCTTTAGCTAAGGACAAAAAAGTCCATAATATCTATTGGTTGCAGGCTGTACCGTCTATGTCCAATCGATGAATAGGGAACTAATGTAATTCATAACTCATCTAGTATCTTCCTTTTTCCCCACCTCCCAACTTCCTCCAGGACCTTAGTGGTAAGGTGAATAATAAGGAATTTAAGAAAATTGGGGAAACAAAAGGCACAGATTCCAATAGAAGAAACCAGTTAATTGAGCCAGTAGTCCAAAAAAATGAAAGCCCTACCCCAAGGCAAGGGGGTGCAAACAGAGATGTGTCTACTCATTGGGCCCCATGCTTCCACAAGCCTACTTTAATTTTTCCTTTTAAGTCATGTTTTCCAAAGTTTTATTCATCTGCAGGGGCCCTATCCAATTGTATTAGTGGTTTTCTTACTAAGGAATAAGTCATAAGAACATTACATGCTTCAGGGGTGGGAAACCTGCAGCCTTGAGGCCACGTGTGGCCTCCTAGGTCATCCAGTATGACTTTTTGACTGAGCCCAAGTTTTACAGAACATATCCTTTTTATTAAGGTTATTTGTTCTTGAAATTTGGATTTAGTCAAAGGGTCATACTTGAGGATCTAGAGGGCCACATGTGGCCTTGAGGCCATAGGTTCCTTACCCCTGGCATGGGAGGCTGTTTCAATATATTATTAGAAAAGATGTATGGCTGTAGCTATGCTTCCTAGAAGGGAACTGTACCCTGCAAATATTGATATCAATTGGAAATCTGGTATTGAACTATTCCTTTATTTCTACTAAATCTCAGATTATAGCGTCCTTCTAATCATACATTTCCCATGAGGATTGCAAAATGAGCTTTCACCTCAAGACTTCATTTTGTTTTTTTTTTTTTTAGGGGGAAGGGTATAGATTAATTGACAGCTGCTTGCCCTGGGTCACACAGCTAGTAAATGTCTAAGGCCAGATTTGAACTCAGGTGCTCCTAAACTTGAGAGCCAGTACTCCATCCAGTGGGCTACCTAGTTGCCCTGAGACTTTAATTGTTTTTTTTTTAATTAACACAAAAAATCCCATTGTACCCCAATATGTCCAAGGAAAACATATTTTCAAAGTCATTGGATATGAAAAAGCATGAGAATTTTTAAAGTTCTCAAAATTTTCTTATAAAATAGATAAAGATGATATACATTATGGCAGAAGCCTACACCATAATTTATTTAGATAATCTTTATGGAGAGAAGGGGAGAGAGTCATACATTGGACATTTAAAAATCATTATTTTCCCTCAGTGTCATTCAACATCTCCCTATGTATGCCCAGCAGTATACCCACTCTACTAGCACTAAATTCCAGTATTTTTCATTTAAGGTCAGCCCCTCTAAGTCAGATATGCATAGCCAGTGAATGAAAAAGGATATCTGGTAAGGAAGGCTTTCTTTAATAATTAGGACACAGCAAAGTAGCCGGTTTATAGGAAAACTGAACATCTGATTTCATGTTATAATGAGTCTTTAAATCACAGTGCTATCCTATGGTTAGTCATCTTCATTTTTGAAGTATAACTTTCAAAGGTCTTGATTTTTTTACTTGGAATTCAGCTGTTCTAAAATTGAAGAATTATTTTTTTCTTCATCCTAGTCTAGCTCAGAGAACAAACAGCTTGCAAAATCAGTTGCCTGCCTGCTAAGGAATCTTCTTTGGTCATGCAGTCTCTGCCATTCTGTACAACTGTGCTTTTGAGTCAGAGATAGGAAATCCCTAATGTAGTTCTTTATGTAGGAACTTAAGTGCTGCTTCAACAATTCAGTTAGACATTTATTAGGCACCTATATTGTTTTGTGCCTTGGAGATACAAAGACAAAAACAGAACAGTCTCTCCCTTCAGGGATCTTACATTCTACTAAATATATTCAATAGTCACATAACTACCTTTATATCAAATGATTCAAAGAAAGAAATAGCCCTAACAACTGAGGAGAATAGAAAATGTCTTGTATAGGAGGTAGTATTTGAGCTATACTTTGAAATAAGCTAAGGAATGCTACAAGGTGGAGGTAAGAAGGGAGTGAGTGCATTCCAGACATGGGAGATCAATTTGCAAAAACATGGAAGTGGGAGTTAACAGGACAGTTTGAATGAGAAGTCAGAAAATTCAGAAAAGGCAATATTATTTAATAGAACAGAAGAATAGTTGGAAGCCAAATTATGGAGGACTTTCACTGACAATTTTAGGAAATTGCATTTTATCCTGAGGAGTTATTGAAGATTTTTGATACAATCTGTAGACATCATTGTGGTAGCTGTATGAAAGATACAGAAGAGAAAGGGAATAAGCATTTATATCACTTTTACTATGTGTGTGCTAAGTGTTAGAGAGAAATAGGAGAAGGGAGAAACTGGAACCATGGAGGTCAAGGCAGCGTGTTGAGGATCTGAACTAAGGTAGAGGTTATCAGTATGGTGAGGAGTTAGATAATGAGATGTTGTAGAGCTAAGAACAAAATGACTTGATGGACTGGATTTAGAAACTAAGAGAGAGAAGAGTCCATGGTCACAAACCTAGGGGTCTAAAATGATGGTGATACCATCAATGGCAATAAGGAAGCCTGGAAAATAAATGGGATTCAGTGGGAGGGGGAAAATGAGTTCTGGTTGATACTACTATTCTCAGATGGCTGAATGTAGGAGTGTGGTGGGGTCAGCTGGAACCAGCTCCTAAATGTAAAAGTGTGTTCTCAGGACATCTTCAAATTTACCAGCACACCACTGACTGAATGGGTCTCAAAGACATCATCTAGGAGAGTAGGAGAGTATGAGGTCTAACAAGTTAAGACCTCTCAGACCTGGAGACAAACAAGGCTCTTGTGGAGGTGCACAGGAAGACTCTGAGGAGAACAACCCTATCTTCCTGCCAGGCTTCCCTTCTGCTGAAATACATGCAAGAAAATAGCTGGATTTCAGTTTGACTCTGGCAGGAGACTGAAAATGGGGATATTTATTCTTAAATGTGTAGTTTGTGACAATATTGCCTATTATTTTGGAAAAAGAGAAAGATGGTCACACACATCAGTGTACAGTATATGTAAAGCACTTAGGAGTGAGGATATGTCATTGCATGTGAAAAAAAAAATCCATATTAAATGTCACGAATCCCATGGTAATCATTTGGGTACTGAAGTGTCACAGTGGATAGAGGATCAAGTCTGGAGTCAGAAAGACTTGAACTCAAATTTGGTCTATGATACTTATGAGTTGTGTGACCCTGGGCAAGTCATTTAACCCTATTTGTCTCAGTTTCCTCATCTGTAAAATGAGCTGGAGACAGAAATGGCAAACCATTCCAGCGGCCAAGAAAACCCCAAATGGGGTCATGAAGAGTTGGACACGACTGAAAAGACTGAACAAAATGGTAATCCCTTAAGAGTTATTACTAAACCCTCTTATGAGATTAAAGAAACAAGCTGGGGTTGATACAAAATAATGAAAATATTTTTCATTTGTAATCATTGGTTCCAGCACTGTTGCCCGTAAAGTGTTGCCATAGAGACATCAGACTTTGGAAATGAATGAATGGATTCTGTTCTAGAGTTTACCCATGTGGTGAGGTGTGTGTGTGTGTGTGTGTGTGTGTGTGTGTGTGTGTGTGTGTGTGTGTGTTTAACTTGGCTCTCAGAGATTTGAATTAATGATTATAACAGGGCAGCTAGCTAGTGCAGTGAATAAGAGTACTAACCTTGTAGTCAGGAAGATATGAGTTCAAGTTCTAGCTGTTATGGGCAAATCATCTGTACAATGGGAACAATAGCATGGATCTTACAGGATCGTTGGGACAATCCGATAAGATAATAAATGTACAGCATTTTGCAATCCTTAAGGTACTATATCCTTAAAGCACTATAAATGCTAGCTATTATCAGTAGCTAGTTAATTATAACCAACAAATAAGTAATGTTATATATTTTAAATATGTTTATAATATTACATTAATGTCATGTTTTAATACATAATATTAATTTTATATATAATTATTGGTGTTTATAATCATATTAATTAATCAGTGCATTTTAATACTGAATCTTATCATGAATACTATTTCTATTACAAATATATTAAATATTATTATTTAAATTGATACAAATAATACAGCTAAATTATCCATATAGTAGGCAGGTATACAGGTGGAATAAGCCCGGGTCTTCTGCTCTGAGATGCCTGTAGAACCAAAGGCCCTCCTCAATATTTCCTTTCTATATTGCAGCAGTTTTTCCTTCTCTTTCTCCCTCCACTGGTTGGATCTGGGCTGCCAGTCATGGGTTCAGTTTCCTCTCCACTTCCAGATCCTCACACATTTTTCTCTGGTTCTATCTATCTGAGGAGTCTATCTGATTCCTTCTTCTTATGAAAATTTTCCAGGGCATTCCTATGTTTCTCATTCAATGGTTCTGATTGATTCAAGGAGGTGTATAGGCTGTTCAAACTCAATTGTGATTGATTTATTCAATCAATAAGCGTTCTTACCTAACAAAGATAATTACTGTTAGTGGGATGGGATAGTCGATGGAACCCCATCCTTACAAATGGAAAGAAAAAAAAAGAAAGGAAACTGAACACTGTGTAATTATAATGACCAAGAAGCTTGACTGTCCAAGAGCTGATAAAATAGACCTCCCTGCTTTCTTTGCAGAGGTGGTATGCTGTGGTTGTTTAGTGTTGCATACACTGTCAAATAGTTTCTCTATTTGTTGCTTTTGCTGAGCTATATTTTTCTCTTCTACAAATTTTTTTTATAAGAATGGTTCTCTAGATGGAATAAAGGGAGGGATGTGTACAGAACTTAAAGTGACACAAAGGAAAAGCTGTCAATAAAAATTTTAAAAGAAGTTTTAAATAGTAATGATATGCTTTCATGCTTGTATCCTAAGAGATTGCTATTAAATGACTCTGATTCAATTTGAAAGCTAAAAATAAAGCTGATACATTATTATTCATATGGATCTGAAGGGAGTTGAATTTAGAATAAGGTCGATACAGATTTGTTCATTTAATTTGTTTTAGAATCTCTACAGATTAATATGTAAATCTGCATAAAACTGGTGTTGCTAACTTTTTTGGTCTTCGGAAAGAGTTTGAAAATTAAACAAGGAAAGATAGAACAAAGCTGGCTTAGAAAGACAAGACCTTTTCTCATGACTCTCAGTTCCTAAGGTTTTCATGCTTTATCAGAGCCAGAGTGCATTCTTTTTTTATTTGATCTTGACCTTGAAGGGGCTAGGATTTGAAAAGCACCAAGCATAGGAGAGACAAAGAAATAAGCCAGGTAAAACAAAGACTTGGACCTGGAAGGTAGAAAATGACCCAGAACAACATCCCACCTAAAGTCAACCTTCTAAAACCTCAGACTTTGCAGTCTGAGTGTGTCACCATCAGACATTGTTGTCCCTCAGTGCCAGAGAAAGGCACCAAGGAACCTGAATCAAAATCCTAGACCTAGTAAGAAACCATCCAAGATACAAGAAAGAACAAAACTGTTCATAGGATGTGAAATTTAGAACTGCAAGTGTCCTCAGAGACCATCAAGGACAAGCCCAGTCATTTGATGAGAAAACTAAAACTGTTTCAGACTGTCTTGGACTCACTTTACCTTCCTGTGTTTTCCTGGTGGAGAGACTCTCTCATCTGTTATACACCCCACTCACGTTTGCCCATTCTACAGAAAAACTGGATGGAGGAGAAGTCAACCGTGTTGCTCCTGTCCCCTCCTCCTTCTCACCCTGTAGCAGCAGTGTATGGACACTTTTAAAACTACTATTTCAGTAAACTATATTATTCTAATTAAATATTTTCACAATATTCTGTCTGGGAACTAAGGGAGAACTAAAACCCAGCAAGGAAGTACATTTAAATGTTCCTCTCCCTGAAGTCCATTTCATTTCACCCTTCCTTCAGGGTTCACCAGTGCTTTTCATGAGGGTTAGGGAATCTAGGCTTTCTCTGCCAACAGCCCCAGTCTCCACTGATAGTGCTTCCTCAAGTATAGGAGTAGCATCCCCTGAACCCCAATTCCATTTAACCACTCAACAATCAGATTAGTTTTTACAAAGAAATATTTACTTCAAAGGTATGATAACAAATAATAAAAACTTACTCCTCCAAATGCATTTGTAAATGAGCCTTCCCTTCACCCCTTTCACCATACCAATTCAGCTTCTGGAGAAGGAAAGAGGATTAAGTTCATAGCTTAGCTCTGTTCCTATATAACACAGTCCAAGTTCCAAATCCAATACCTCCACTGGGCTTGAGTCCTAGGCATCTTGGCTTTTCAGGGCTTCCCTGCCAGACTGGCTGGCTGCAATATCATCCACCTGGAATACTGACTTCAAGCTCACCAGAGCCCAAACTCCAGGATCCAGTGGGGATTACCACCTGCAACTGAAACTAAGGATAAAACAAAAGAGAACAGAAACAGAAATAACTCAAGCCAGATGGCCAACTGTAAAGAGAGAAAAGGGAGAGATATCCCCTGGTTCAATTCACGGTGCCCACATTGTAGGTGAATTGTGTGTGATCTTCACCCTCTGGACACAGCAGGAAAGAAAGTAAGACTGTCCCATTCTGGCAGTTTTCAAGACAAAGCCTATTCCAGTAATACAGCCAATAGAATGAGGCTACTCCCACCCAGATGGCAGGAGAATGCAGCAAAGTGGGATGTCTCCATGTTAGGCAAGCTAGACAGGCTCAAAATAAGCCCCCTTTACATAAAGTATTGGGGTTTATCCCTATATTTATTACTGCCAGAGCAAGTTTTCTGTTTAAAGGTCCAAGAATTAAGAGAGATGATGCTATTTTGAGGGAGAAATAGAGCAAGCATCACAACCAGATCTGCCCAGCACAAATGAGCCAGGTAGCCACAGCAGGTGAAGATGCTGCAGAGCAGCAATGTCCTTCCTCTCTTCCTTTAATGCCTGCACTGGGCTTGAAGGCAGAGCTGCTGCCTCTGAAGGAGAACAGAAATTGCAGAGCTTCTACAGCAACAACAAAGGCATTGGAGGGAGCTGGATAAGCACACCTAGTTGGTTCCTGGCTCTGTGGAGCAACCAACAGCACCTTCAGCTGAATGCTTTATATGAGCATATCCCACAACCGAAACAAAAGAGCAATGCTAATCCTAAAGAGAGGAATTCCGGTTGAGTGGTTAAAACAGAAGGCCAGACTGAAAAGGTTTGAGAAATGATTATGATTACATCACAAAAATCATTATTATTTGTACATTTATCTAAAGATGTTTTTTAAATGTTGGAAGGATATATAAACATACATAAAAATATGTAAAAACACAAGTCCAGTCTCTCTGTCTCTGTCTCTGTCTCTCTGTCTCTCTCTGTCTCTGTCTCTCTGTCTATCTCTGTCTCTCTCTTTGTCTCTCTCTGTCTCTGTCTCTGTCTCTCTGTCTCTTTCATATGTATGTGCATGCATATGTCTGTAAATATACATACTGACTGGACCTATGATTTCATGTGTAGGAAACTCCTGGTGAAGACTGACCTCTATCAATGCAGACTGACACTTGACACCTTCTCTACAACATATAATCTTAGATAGTTATCTTACCACTGAGAGATTAAATGACTTGCCCAGAGTCATTTAACCAGTCAATATTTGTTAGTGTCCAGTATATGTACCTGGACCCAGGTCTTCTTGACTCCACACCAGTCCTCTCTCCACTATACTGTGCCATCTCTCATATACTACATATATGTGTATAAGTATGTGTATGTTAGTGTGTGTTGGGCATGGAGAATGAAGAGCGAGGAGAGTGTGAGGAAATACGGATTATGTATGTTGCTAAGTGACTTTTTTTAGCTTTCATTTTTTATTCTTTGTTGCAAGGGGCAATTTTCTGAATAGAGAAAGAAGATAAATGATAGATACATACATATATACATACATAGACAGATAGATGAAAAGATAAAAAGGAAAATCTGTCAGCATCAATTTTAAAAATGTTTAAATGGTAATACAGTATGCTTTCATGCTTATATCCTGAGACTATTAAATAATTCTTTGATACCATTTAGTAAAACTGATACATTATTATCCATATTGATCTGAAAATAATTATCTTTAGAATAAGGTCAATACAAATTCAATTTGTCCTCATATGTATGTGATATAGGTAGATAGATAACTATATATATATATATATACATGTACATATATATATACATATATACATGTACTTATGTGATTTTTAAAGTCTATATCAGATAGTCTCAAGCCTGTCCCCACCCCTTCAATTTTATGAGCTTAAGGAAAGAAGTTGCAAAGGGCACCTATTTGGTCAGGACAAACATACTCAGTTTTGTTTTGTTTTTTTAATTTACAGGGAAAGACCACGATGGCAGCAGGTGGGGAGTAATGATTCAATGACACTTTAATAAGGCACAGAGAGTACAGAGGCAGATGGCTCTGGGACAGGGGATGGGATGGTAGGGGGAAGCAGGCAGTGTGGGGAGACAAAGGAGAGGGAGAAGAACACACTTACTCCATAGTAGGGGGAAGAATGCTTGAGAGGCAGAAGTTTCAGGTCCCACTTTTATAGGGTTGGGGGGGGAAGGGAAACAGACTAACTTTTATCCGTGACACCTTAGGCTTAGTTCAATAACATATTCACCTCATCTCAAAGTTATCAATACTACTGTAAGGATCCCTCATTTACATAATGGTTTGCTGATTTTACAGGGCATGTCTAGAGGTTATCTGCAGCTTACAGGCCAAGGGCAATTAGTAAAACCAAGGGACTGTTACAACGTGGCCTATATTCACCTGATTTAGCATATTCTCTCAGGAGATGGCCTCAGTTAATGTAAGAGGCAATTGCAAATAGCTTCAAGGATCACTTAATTTATGAGACAGTTTGTAAGTGACTTCATGGTCTCTTTTACATTCTTCCTATTACTGTTACCTTACAGTTAGTTACAGACTTACTATATGAATGTAAAGCTATGCATAAGCAGCTTTACAAAAGACTGCTGCTGTGAACAGCTTTTCAAGATTCTGATTGCACAGTATAGTGAACTCTCTATTTATACAACAACAAATTAGAGCAAAACATTCACAGAAAGCAAAGTACAGAATTCACAATGACAAAATAATTTATCACTAAAGTTGCCACATAGTTTTCACCAAAGTTGTCACATAATTTTAAGCAAAGTACATTCATTTACTAAGTCCTTAATTCAATCATCCTTGAGAAGGCTTGCCTCCTTAAAGGAGCAAAGTACAAAGGTCAAAGTTTTCCACCCCTAGGTCACAGTAAGTCATAATCTTCTCAGTAAGTACACAGTATCTAAGTAAAGTCTTCTTTCATCTTGACTCAAGGCTGGCTCTCAGCTTCCATGGTCCCAGCTCCAACTGTCACCTGGATTCAAAGGCAGACAGCTACCAGTTCCTTGTCCAGTTCTCCATCCAGTTCCTTTTCCAGTTCCCATTCCATATTGAAGCTCAGAGTGTCCAGTCTACCTCAAGTCCTTCACAGTTCCTGTTTCTGGGAAGACAAAGCTTAACAGAGCCACAATAATATGCACACACATTGCTGGCACCATCATCAATTCACTATCTGCCTGTGAAATCAACTCAGACCCACCAATAAGGGGTGGGAACTCAACACAAATCATCAACATAGAAATCGACACAGACCCTCAAACAAGATCCAAGAGGTCAGCACAAATCATCAGTAAAGTCCCAGGACCTCCAAAACCCTCCTACAGGACTTCTGTAAACAAACAAACAGAAAGTCCTCTTTCAGGGCTTCTAGTAAGGTTCCAGGGATTCTGTACAAAATATCACAAACATATATCAACACAAACAGAACAGACAGAGGGCCAGGATACCACGAGTTTTCTCCTTCTCAACTCTGCCACCACAAGAGATCTCTTAGTTCTGCTATCTCCAGCCTGGGCCTCTCCTTAAATATGGTCATTAGCATCTCCCCAGGAATTCACAAGTTCTAGGATTCACAAATTGTGGGGTTCACACATTCT
Organism: Gymnobelideus leadbeateri; assembly: GCA_011680675.1. Taxonomy (NCBI): domain Eukaryota; kingdom Metazoa; phylum Chordata; class Mammalia; order Diprotodontia; family Petauridae; genus Gymnobelideus; species Gymnobelideus leadbeateri. Next base: position 306,797 of record WOXC01008027.1, read on the forward strand.
GTTTCTAAATAGACTTGAAGGCTTAAAATATACATGAACTGAAACAAGGTGTTAATTCAATAGCTGAAACAAGGTGTGAAATACTTCTGTGATTGCCATTACATTTAATGTGAAGCCACACATGAGCAGCTTTCCAGAGGACTTCTGCTGTGAACAGCTTTCAAGGTTCTGGTTACATAGTATAGAGAACTCTCTATTTATTCAGCAATAAATCAGAGCAAAACATTTACAGAAAATCAAGGCCCAGCATTCACAATGACATAATAACTTATCACTAAAGTGTCCACATAGTTTTCACCAGAGTGGTCACATAGTTTTAAGCAAAGTACATTCATTTAGTCAATCACAAAGTCCTTAATCCAATTACAAAGTACAAAAGTCAAAGTCCTCCACCCATAGGGTGCAATTAAGTTACAATTTCAACAGTCACTACTCAGTTCCCTCTTAAGGGTTGGTAGAAAATACAAAAGCCATCCACCCCTGGGTCACAAATAAGTTACAATTTCATCAGTCACTACTCTGTACCCAAGGAGAGGTCTCTTCATCTTGACTCAAGGCAGGTTTTCAGCTTCCATGGTTCCTCTTCCATGGTTCCAGCTCCTACCTGAATCTACCAAACTGTCACCTGGATTCAAAGGCAGGCAGCTCCCAGTTCCTTGTCCAGCTCTCCATGCAGTTCCTGTTCTATATTGAAGCTCACAGTGTCCAGTCCACCTCAAGTCCTTCACAGTTTCTGTTCCTGGGAAGAGAAAACTTAACAGAGCCACAACAATATCTACACACATCAAGTTTAACAGAATTACAACAATATCCACATACATGATCAGCACTATCATCTCAGTTCACTTTCTGCCTGTGAAATCAACATAGACCCAAAACAGACAGACAAAGTACTGACACCAAAGTCATGCTTCCTGTGTCAGCTCCAGCTGTCCCTTGGAAGTCCTCAGCAGCTTAGCTGGCCCTTGGAAGTCTTCAGCAGCTCAGGCTGGCTCTTAGAAGCTCCCAGCAGAGTTTGGCTAGCTCTCAGAAGAAGCTTTGCCACTACAAGTTCTATTCTCAAAATAATCAAAATCATTTTATCCAGCTTCATTCTCAGAATCAAAATCACTTTATCCAGCCTCCACGAGACTTGCTCCAAGAAATTCTGTCTCAGTTCTCAATTCTCATTTCTCTTCTCAGTTCTTCTCAATTCTCAATTCAGTCTTCAGTCCAACAGTAGCAGCCTGGCCTCCAGGTGTTTAATGAGAGAAATTCTCTCTCTCTCTCTCTCTCTCTCTCTCTCTCTCTCTGTCTCTCTCTCTCTCTCTCTTTTTCCTCTCTGTCTCTCTCTGTCTCTCTTTCTGTCACTCTCTCTATCTCTGTCTCTGTCTCTCTGTCACTCTCTCTGTCTCTGTCACTCTCTCTGTCTCTGTCTCTCTCTGTCTCTCTCTCTCTCTCTTTCTCTCTCTCTCTGGCAGCAGGTGATCTGCCTCCACAATGCTTACTCCAAGAAATTCTGACTCTCCCAGCTGGTGCTTTTCCTTATATATGGTATTAGCTCCTTCCTGTTCAGCCCCTTCCTGTTATGTCAGCAACAGGGGTTAATACCTTCTGTTTCTTTAATAAAGGCTTGATAAAATTAACTTAACTAAGTGCTAAGTATCTGTTAGCTTGGCAATACAAAGGGATCTTCAAATTTCATTACTATTACAACCAACTGTGGAGAGAAGGGGAAGAAGTGGTTAGAGGGATGAGAACAAGATACAATTTCAACACACCGTGGCATTAAAAAAAAGTCATCTGGTACCAATCATTTGGTCACAAATCTGCTCAAATAGAGTCAGACCAATCATTAGATAGATGATAGCACATAGCCATTCATTTGTCCCATAACTAAAGCTTTTCCACACTGGTAGAACCTGTCAGAGATTACACTTCACTGGCACAATTTTCAAGAAACAAGAGTCATCTACATATTCTGATGAGGCATTGGTATATGATTTCAATAGAGTACACATCTATGGATAAAACAATACAAATAAACATTCATTAAGAATTTTCTATAAGGAAGGGGACTCTGCTACTCAATGGATATACAGAACTTTTTAGACCTGTCTTTGTAACCCCAGTGCCTAACACAGCATCTGGCACATGATAAATGTTTAATAAACACTTGGTGATTGACTGACTAATTATAATGTCAGAGTGAAGATGTTTCTAATGATGGGGCTTCCCAGATGGTGCCTCTAATATTCCACCAATCTGTGATTTCTTCAGTGTAAGTATTCCTTCTGCCAATGTAGATCACAACTCACAAAGCATTTTCATCCTGTGCGTATTTTCTCTATGTTCTTCCATAAATATTCTTTAAGCGATCAGCCCATCACATTGAAAAATTTTATCTCTTTACTTTTTTTATTTCATTATAAAGAAATAAAGCCATGTCACCCAAAGAGCACTGGGAAGGCATGTGGAGGGCATGAATAATCTGCAATATATTGCCAATAAAGTATCATGCAGAAGAAGCAACAGGAAGGACATCATCAGGAGGCAGCTGGACATGTAGCAAGAGTGAGGGATTATCAATAGACAGCCTGCACACTCCATTAGTAACCATGTAACATCAAGATATCTAGAAGAGATAGCATATTGGGTTCACCCTTCTAGAGGATCTATGGGAAGCAGAGACAACAATGAGAAGCCATGGATGGCTGACATCTGCAACATTCAAGAGATTTACCTATGTTGGTAAGATCATAAATCATAGCAAATACCAATGCAACCCTTGGACTTTCTGATAATTTTCCATTTCTTTTACTCCATAACAGGTCTCCCATCTTTGGAGATATTATACATCCTTGATGGTATATTTTTCATATTGCTTATAACAATGCTACCAAATATAAATGCTTTATGGTTTACAAAGCATTTTATGTGCATTATTTCACTTGAACTGATTTGCAGCAACTCTTGTTTAGTAGGTATTTTTTTTTCTTTTTGGAGGGCAATTGGGGTTAAGTGACTTGCGCAAAGTCACATGGCTAGTAAGCATGTCAAGTGTCCAAGGGCAAATTTGAACTCAGGGCCTCCTGACTCCAGAGCCGGTGCTCTATTCACTGTGTTACCTAGCCGCCCCCTGTTTTAGTAGGTCTTACAGGTATTAATATTCTCATTTTGTAGATAAGGAAACTGGGGCTCAGATACTTTCTGGGGTATCACACAACTTATACATGTCATAGGTAAGATTCAAACCTAGTTTTCTCTTGATTCCTAAATCCAAAGCCATTCTTTTACATATTAGCAAATCTTCTTGTACCCCATTTATTATTGGTAACATACTGGAACCTACCAATGTCCACTAGACATCTTTTCTTTGTCCTACAATTTGATTCTTTAGAGATGACAGAATTCTATTATTCATAGTGATAGAGTGATCCTGGGAGAATGTTGGCATTGTGTGTTCGGGGAGACTTTATGATTATTGAAAATATATAACTTTCTAAATGTAATCCATCTTATTCATTTCTTCACCTAGTTCATTATCCATCTGCAAATATCTACATAGCATATGGATAGTTAAATGGATTAATTAAGTGGGCTGCACAGTTAATAGTATGTCATAATCTGGTAATATACATTCTTCATCTAGTTGATTGATATGCCTGTCTCTTCTCTGTAACCATGCACTAAGAAGGCTTTTAGTATTCTGGTACTTAATTATATATCCAAAAGAGTAATACTAATACCACCACCAGAAAAATAAGCCATGTAACCCTAGCAGGTCAGGAGAAACAGACCTTGAATGAATTGCTATTAAGAAAGTTGTGGCAGGGGCATCTAGGTGGCACAGTAAATAGAGCACCAGCCCTGGAGTCAGGAGGACCTGAGTTCAAATTCGGCCTCAGACACTTAACACAAAAAACAAGCCATGTGGCCTTGGGCAAGTCACTTAAACCCAATTGCCCTCCAAAAGAAAAAAAAAAAAGGTCGTGGTGGAAACTATATCCTAACTTCATACCCCCAAGAAAAGTAGGCTAGTTTATCCTAAAACAAAACTGAAACCATTCTTGAGACTTAATCAACTTGGAGAATGAAAGATTGTGGGCACCTAATTACAAAACAGCCATGAGAATCTCCAGGGTTCTCTGGTGTTTGACTGTTGAATCCCATGGGCAACTCAGAGGAAGGGAAGTCCAACTTTAGCTGAATCAATTCATGATGTCCTTGAAAAATATCCTTAAATATCCTTCTTCAGTTAGGGCTAAATAAATCTCTCTCTTAACTATTAAATTACCAGTGAATACCTTTTTCTCATTCCATTATAGAAACTGAAACACCAGGGGATTGCCTTAAGTGAAGTCCAGCATAGAACAATAGTACAGACTGAGATGAAAGAGAAATCTCTTCCTTTGTGCCATGTACCTCATAGAAATGAATAGCACCTCACTTCTCCTACGCTTTGTAGCACCAATGCAATATTTACAACACTAATGGCAACTATGAAGATACCAGCATACATAGGTGGAGCCAAGATGGCGGAGTAGAAACAGCACTTCCAAGGTACTCCCCCCACACCACTTCCAAACAATGTAAAAGGTGGACTCTGAACAACTTCTGGAGCTCCAGCACCCACAGAACGACACAGAGAAGCTAACTTCCCACTGAGGACAGCCCAGCAGCCCTGCAGGGAGCGGCCAGCACGGTGCTCTGGAAGCTGAGCCCAGGCCTGTGTGAGCCATGGTTTTAGCCCCACTGAGGCCAGACCAGCAGTTGGCTGCAGGGACCCCAGAACACCAGCAGCTGTGGTGATTCCAGAATTATCAACACAGATATGCCTAGGACAAAATGAGAGGTTAGTGCCCTATGGACTTTGGGACTAGTATTTGGGTAACATGCCTGCTTCTTCCCCTGGGGGCAAGAAGAAGCTGAGGAACCTCAGCACAGAAGCCATTTTGCAGCTTCAGTGGCAGCTTCAGCTCCTGGTCTTCGAACTGTAGGGAGATACAGCAATCAGTCTGGGGGTTAATCGCTCTTGCTTTAACCTGCTGGGATCTGGATTGTGGTCTCGGGGGGAGGTCTGGGGTGGGTATCCAGTTTGCCAGAGCATATGGAGGCTTTACAGAGGCCACCCAACTAATACCTCTGGAAGTTGTGAAGACCCCAACACTTGGGACGTAACCTCCCCTGTCTGGTGGCAGAGTCCTACTGTGGCAACAAGCCCAAAAATCAAGTAATTAAGTGGCAACATGCCTAGGCAAAGGAAACAAAATAAACAGAAAAATTCAACATTAGACTCCTATTTTGGGGGCAAAGAGGTCTGTGAGGTCAAAATTCCTGCACCAAAAGCCCCAAATGAAAATATGAGTGGGTTATAGGCCATAGAGGACTTTAAGAAGGATTTTAAAAACCAAATAAGAGAAGTGGAGGAAAAATTGGGAAGAGAAATGAGAAGGATGCAGGAAAAGTATGAGAGTCAAGAGCCTGACTGAGGAAAATAATGCCTTAAAAAAAAGACTAACTCAAATGGCAAAGGAGGCTCAAAAGGGTAATGAGGAGAAGATACCAGCATAGTTCTCAATCACAAAATATGACAGACTCTCCATATAGAAGACAGAAGCAAAACATTTATTCAGACACCAGAGAACCAAATCCTAACACCAGAAAACCAAATCCATCATAACAACAAAGAAGTTAATACAGCATAACACAACAGAGAGCTACAACATCCTTTAGCCTTCCCACAAACAAATCCTCACAAGCCTACCTGTCACAATGGGGGGGCAAACAAATCCTCACAAGCCTACCTGTCTCCTCTACTGTCTTCTATGTCCTCTCCTCCCTCCACCTTTAACTGCTCTCACTCCTAGCTTCCAGTGGACTCTGCTCCACCCTTCAGCAAACTCCTCCCACCACAGGCTCCATGTGATTACATTTGGTCTGTTGGGAGCAGGGAAGATCTTCAAATTCCCTTAGGCTTATTAAGGGGCAAAGAAGATCTTCAAATTCCCATTACCATTACACCTTTAAAGCTTTCCTAAAGTACTCCCCTCTCCTCATTCTTTGAACCAGTCATAATAGTATAGTTGCTGTTCCTCCCACATAACCCTCCATTCTGTCTTAGCATCCTAGCTTTCTTCAAGACTCAACTCAAATCCCACAGGCCTTTTCCAGTCCCCACAGCTCCTTAAGCCTTCCTTCCCCTCTAAAGTTACTTTCCATATACTCTATAGAGATCTTGTATATACCTATGCTGTCTCCCCTAATAAGCACCTTGAAGTCAGGAATTGTTTTTTGTTTTTATTTCCTGGAGTTTCAAACAGTACCTGGCACATAGAAAGAGTTCGGTAAATTCTTGTTGACTGACTAGCTAAGTAACTGCTCACCTCCTTAGAGAAGGGTAAACTGAAGGAATCACCTCTCTCTGGACAGACCTCTCAGTGGCTTCAGACCTCCTGAGTTCACAGCTGATGAGGCTAGAAATCTACGTTTAGAATTGTTCTATCCTCTGTGTAAGGGTTTAAAAACTGGAGAAAGCACTCTAAGGATGATCTGTCCAAGTCCCAAACCACATACCCAAAGGAGGGGAGGAAATTAAGAGAAGTTAATTTCCTTTTAAGACTGCTTAGTGGGTGACTCTTCCTGTCTCAATGGTCAGTCCTCTCTGGCACAGGTCCACATCCCTGTCTGTTAGATAAACGAGTCAGCCAGAACCTGCTGGTTATATACATCTTTTAACAAAGGGCCACTTGTTATAAAAAGTAGCCCAAGAGTATGGGGTCCACTGCAATAATCTGGGTGAGGTTTAGATCCATCATTCTTGTTACACATGCACTCATGCACACACACACACACACACAAACACACACACACACACAGACTGCAGCATAAATCACATATGTGTAATTTATTTTCTTCAACCTAAACTGAATTATTTTTCACCAATCAAGAGTTCAAGGGTTTAAAGTTGAATTTAATTAAATTGAAAACCTAGAACTTTCTAGCTTATTCCATTTAGTAAATTGTTACTTTTCCAAACTTACATTATAGATATAGATAAAATATTTATGATCCAAATTAAAAATAATAATATGGATAGTCACTATTATTTAATATTTAGCCTAGATTCTCTCATCCTTTGTGTGGTTATTTGAATTTAAAAAGAAGAGAATAATCCCTCTGGATTTTTACACAGAGATTTAAGGGATTTTTCTGTTGATTTTTTTTACTTGCGTCCAACATCCAACACCAACATATGTTACTATTCTATCAGCTGCATACCCCATGGATTCAAGTTATCTTTTCTGCCTTTTCATGGCCTTAATGACGCAGGGATGGACCTTTGAAGCTCCTCTTAAGGTGAATAAACTGGGTTTGAATGATTGCTGGCTTTGGATCTTCAAAATAGCTGTGGGATTTTAAATATCAAGAACTCTGTGTAATACAGGATAATTGGTTAGCTAAGTAAAATCTCCACAGTGCTTTACAGTGCCCTTCTCATAGACTCCAGGTTAAAAATAAAAGAACTGTTCTGAGATAGCAATTGAATGTAAACCTATTATCATTTTCACTGCTTGAAGTAAAGGGTTAGAGGAAAAAAAGGTGGGCTACATTAGAAACATGCCATCATTTGTAGAACTGCCCAGTGATTGTAATCCCCCTGGCTCTGTTTTAACCAAGGGCAGGGTTGATCTTTAATCCCCTGATTGCTTTCAGTCTGCAGTTAAGGCTGTGGTCCCTGTAGCAGGCAAGAGAAAGCAAGGGAGTGATTTCACCCTCCTCTGTTTTCTCACATCCCTTTGCCTGGGCCTCTCCTTTGCACTTATGTCACTCACCCTTGTGCCACAGTTATTTGTGCATGTCTTTCCCCTCATTCACCTATGAAGTTCCAGAGCAAGTATTATGTCATGTCTATTTTTGTGTTCTCAGCACTAAGAATTGTGCCTTTCACATAATAAGTATTCAATAAATGCTTATTGAGTGAAATTAGGGACAAGCAAACTCTGTTCTGGGATAGAAAGAGAGTTCAAACCGTTGATTATATTGCCTGCTCTTGCTGAATACCATTTTCTTGACTATAGAACTTTCCTGGTCTTATGGTGCCTTCCTGGTCTCATATCTCCTGCTCACCTCCCTGGACTTGAGCCCTTTGCCTACCTAGACCTTCAGTATCATCCTGGCATCTCCTGCTTAGCCTGACTATTTATCCTCCCCATTTCTGTCCCCACCACTGCCCATGCATGGCAATAATATTCTAGGATCTAGAAGGCACAGGAGATAGATTGACAGATCCAGAGTCAGGAAAATCTGAGTTCAAATCCAATCTCAGACACTTACTAGCTATGTGACCCTAGGCAAGTCACTTACCTCAGTTACCTCAACTATAAAATGGAGATAACAATAGTACCTTCCTCTCAGAGTTGTTGGGAAAACAATTGTTGTCATTGTTTGTTCATTATTTTCAAAGAGGACCAATGACATCACAAGGTTTGACTTGCCCATGAATTAGATTTGTGAGGCACAAAATCTTTAGTCTCACTCTCTCTTCTTGAGCATTGAAGTCTTGTGGCAAGACAAGAGTTAAGACAACTGGTGATGGTCCAAGATGCAGTGGATGACCTTGGCATCTTTCGTGTCTGACCAAGCTTTAAGTACAATACAATGCTTGCTTCAGCTGCCTTCATGAGTGCTGGAGCAAATTGGTTTCATCTGCCCATTTCATGGGGGAAGTCTTCATATGCTTGAGGTAGACATCCTCCAAACTCACTGATGGGGAAGACAGAAGGCACTATATTAATGCTTATTCCCTCTCCCCAGTAATATCAACTGAGAACTCAAGTCCCATTTTAAGGGTCTGACTATTATTGGCAGTTTACAATTATTATATGTGATAATAAATAAACCAAACTCACTAGAAAGTAAGAGTTCTTTGATCCTTTGACAAAATGAACTTCCATCAAAGAAAAGAGTTAAATATAAAACTAAGACAAGGCAGCAAAAACATCTCATCCGTAATTTAAATATATATAAGCCTGAGAAAAGTCAATGTGTTCTTGTACCCATACTCTCCTCAACATATATCTCAATTCACTCCTGGTTACACAGGTCTGAAGTGTCTGGCAAGTAGAAAAAATGGCTCTCAGCCATCATTTTGTTGTGGTGTTAGACCGCATAGACCTATGTGGTATGTAACCAAATGGTGAAGGCCATTATCATAAATGGGTGTAGTTGAGGTTTGGGTACATTTAAAAAAAAAAAAAGCTTTCCTGCCTGTCAACAATAAGTCTTTCTAAGACAGGCATTGAAGCATATTAAGAGCTGTAATTAATTTATGATAATTAAGACAGATGTGAAAGCACAAGCTTAAATACACAGTATGATTCATTAGCAGAGCTTTTTCACTTGTATAACTATAGCTGAATGAAAGGTCTGAAACATAGCCAGAGAGAAAAATTGAATTGTTACGAAATCCAAGATTATAGTATATGAACATGTAAAACAGATGTTAGGAGTGCTTATGTTTATATAGCCAGAGGCATCCCACTCTCAGATTTCTCAGGTCCTGCCTTTAAAACAGCAATCTCAGCAACACTGTGGTCACAGTCCCTATTTAAATTTGAAAAAGCTAGTGAGCAGTGTATGGTGGCTGCCCCCAGGGCAAAAATTCCAAGTCATGGCTCTGCAGATATGTCATCTTATAGCTGAATCTTTTGCTTGTTTCTGCTAAGTTCCTAAAAAAAAAACAAATAAAATAAAATCATTAACAAACCAAATATTTCAATATACAAAGCACAAAAAAAGATTATATGTAAACCTGATTTCCTGTTACAAGGTTTTTTTCACGTATATATTAAATTTAATAAGGTAGTGACAGAATTGGTGTGTGTTCTTTTCTGAACCTATTTATTTTCTGTATATTGTTAAATGTACTATTGGTTTTATTTTCTAACCTCTCTCCCCTGCCCTAACAATAAGTGTAGGAAAGGAAAATCAATCAAAACTTCAACAATCTCTGAAAATGTATGCATCTCTAGACGTCATGGGAGGCATGTTTTCTCCTCAGTTTTCAAAAGTGGTCATTTGTGTTGTTATTGTAATCATACTAGAAATTATCCTGCAGGTTCTGCTCCTTTCATTTTATATCACTTCATACAAGTCTAATAATGAGTGCTGGACGCAGTCTGGGGCACTCCCCCCTTTCTTTTCTCCTCTCAGGTATACCTTTGCTCTGGACCCAAATAAATGTACGATCTGAATAGAGCTAGTGCTAGAGAAGAGAAGTTGGGCTCCCCCTACTGGTGTCCTAAGGAAAAAATTACTGGTTCTCCCATAAAGCACAAATCAGAAGCTGGCTGGACCATGTTGTTCAAATGTAAAGCCACTTTTACCATACCTACCCATACCCAAAACACTGGTTTCTCAGTCACAACCCCATAACCTGGAGTTGGTTCTGTCCCATAGATCTAATATTACTCCTCCCACACTCATACAACCTTCCCTGTCTGTATACGTCTATTTGTAGTCCCTGTTCTCTCTTTTCTTCCCTCAGTTTTTCAGGCCAAATTCTCTGATGCTGAGAATCCAGAGTCCATTCTCTTGGTTCCTGGCGTCTACCTCTAGTGACCCCCACCTCCTGGCCACTCCCATCAAGATCCTCCCTAGACCTCTCCTCAAGTCACCCCAGACTTCTTGACCCATCCTAGATCCCTCCCACAGGTTTTCTGTATATAAGATCCATCTTGGTTTTCATAAAGATGCTCAGATTCAGTCTGGCCTGCTTGCCAATACAAAGCATCATAAAGGCTCAGATTCTATCTGGCCCATTTTCATTAGCATTATAAATGTTCAGATTCCTTAAGAGTCTACCCAATACCGGCAGATCTTTAATAAACTTTGTTTTCCTTTGCCTGAAAGAAGGCTTGAGTCAAATTCATTGGATCAGGACCCACATTTCACTCTTTCATGGTCCCAGTACCCCTAAACCTCAACAGTACAATGGTAGAATCTGGGTACCTGAACTATTAGACCCAGGATAAGTCAACCTGATTATGTTTTTCCATCTATAAAAAAGGACATAATAATGTCTACTTTGTTTACCTTTCAAAGGATCCTTTCTGTTTTTCTAAAAAAAAAAAAGGGGGGGGATCAAATAAGATAATGTATATTAGCATTCTAATTCTAAGTAGTCCCACATGCTTTTTGTAAAGTATTATGCAAATGTAAGATATTAAATTATTCAATTAAATCTGACCCATATGAAAAATGTTTTTGGCTAGAAGGAAAATGCATTATGACAGGACTCCAGCCCTATTACAGGGAATGTGCTCTTTCCAGGCTCTGAAGGATGTTGTTGTGGGGGGAGGGAGGGTGTTTTTTTTTTTTTTAATGAGAGCTTGATGTTTCATATGAATCACTAAAGCACCAGTGTTGCCTGAAATGACTTACAATATTAGCATTTTACTTTAGCCCATCCAGCCCCTCCCACTGAGATCAACAAAAATTAGTATAGTATAGAAGATGTGGGTTCTATCACCATTACTAACTATAGGTCTTTGTGTGGTCTTAAGCAAATCAACCATTGTACCCCAGTCAACTCATTCGTAAAATGCTAAGAGTTGCGCTAAATTATTGTCTGAAACCTTTTAGCGCCCCCTTTCAGTGTTTCCGAATCTCTGCCATACAGTGGATTTTTACTTCACAATAGTGATAATTAACAGATAGATAATCTGTGAGATGAAAGCCTTTGGAATCTGAGTCTGAGATCAGAAAAGGTCTTTATTCTTTCTCATGATAAAGGACTCCATCACTCAAATGGTGTCTGCCAGTGAGAAAGCAACAGGTAGAAGCAAGCCCATGGTTATATTACCTTCTAATGCAGAAACCCAACCCCTCAACTGGCCTTCACTCTCATTGGTAGGGAAGCTGTCCCACAACCTAACTGTGGGAATCTATCTCGAAGACAAAGGACACAGAAACATGTGGGTGTCCAATGCAAGGCCAGGAAAGCAGTTTTGTCCCTATTTGGCATATCTTGTGCTGAGGTGGCACTGTCTCCATTGCTCTAAGTCCCAGATTCCTGTAAGGTCAGGTGACTTCTAAACTTAGGCCCAGTGGGTGCTGAAGCCACTCTAGATTTGATTTTTCAGAATGGGGAAACTTCATTGCAAATTATCCCTCACAAATTATTATACTGATATTCACAAATTATTAATAGGCTTAGAGAAAGGCCTTCTCTTTATTAAGTTTGTCTGGGGGGGAAATGAAAACTTCTCAGAACTTCCCTCTCCCTTCCCCCACCCCTTCTTCTGCTGTTAATCAGCTGCAAGCCCTTTCAGGAGGCTTTCAGATTTCCCACCTCGGTGGGCCCCTCCTCCCAGCCAGTGGAGCTCAGGGACAGCCCAGAGCTCACCTCTCCCCATTGTTTTGGGAACATTCCCCCCCTTTCCCTTGCTGTCAATCAGCATCCTTGTTCTTTGTAAGCCATAGTGTCAGGCTCCTCTGTTGTTTACCATTGGGGAAGATTTTCACGCCTCTCAGCCAATGGGAGAAGGGATAGCCAGGAAGGGGTTTGAATACATTAGTGTATAAATTCTTGTTCTGCCTTTAGTAACCCTGCCTTTTCCTCATGATCAGTCATGGGGAAGACCACCCTCTTCACCCAGGGAAGAGAATAAATTCCTGTTCTTATCCTAAGAGATCTCCATGTTCTAGATTAAATTTTGGATAAGGTTTTTCATCACAAACAAGTTGAATATCATTGTCAAATGCAGAGCTTCCAAATGAAAGAAAACATACTGCAAGCAACCAGAAAGAAAGAATTCCAGAAAGCCAATGTGAGTATTGAACAAGATTTAGTAGCTATCACCACAAAGAAGTGGAGAATATGGAATGATAGATTCCAGCAGGCAAACAATAAAAGTCTACAACCAAGAAGAATTTACACAGAAAAACTGAATATAATTTTCCTTCATGGAGAAAAAATGGATCTTCAATGAAATAATGGAAAGTGGGTATAAGAAGGAAGGTAGGTTCAGTGAGGATATGACATAGGTAAAACCCTCATCATAGAGAAGGGATAGTGAGGAGGAAGCTAAAAAGAAAACAAAAAGGGAAAGAACCTATGACAAAAAGGAAATGAGGGATTTAGAGAAGAAAAAACTATGAAAGACTATAATGGAGGGAAATACACAATTAGCTATCATAACTGTGAATCAAAGTGGGATGAACTCACCCATAAAATCATAAAGGATAGTAGAATGGATTAGAAAGTGGAATCCAAAAATGTATTGATTACAAGAAATACTTTTGAAACAAAAAGACTCACAAAGAGTTAAATAAGGGGTTGGAGGAAAACCTATATACCTCAACTGAACAACACACAAAAGCAACAATAGTAATTATAATTTCAGACACAGAAAAAGCAAAGATAGATTTATTTAAAAGAGACGAACAGGAAAACTACATTTTGCTGAAAGGCAATATAAACAATGAAATAATTTTAATACTTGACATCTATACACCAAATGACATGGCATCTAAATACTTTAAAACTTAATAAATTACAAGGAGAACTAGTAAAACTATAACAGTGTGGGACCTCAATATATTTCTTTTATCTCTAGATAAATCTAAACAAAAAATAAACAAGAAAGAAATTAAGGACTTGAATAGAATTTTTAAAAAATTAGATATGATAGACTTCTAGTAATTATTGAACGGGAATAAAAAGGATTATGCTTATTTCTCTACTTTAATAGCACTTCTACAAAAGTTGATCTTGTCTTTGGATAGAAAAGTAAAAATATTATATACATCATTTGCTGATCACAATTCAATAAAAATTTTATTAAATAGACACTGGGGGAAAAGTGTTTAAAAATTGGAAACAAAATAACTTAATACTAAAGAACTGATGGGTCAAAGAACAAATAGTAGAAATGATAGATAAGTTCTCTAAGGATAATTATAAGACAACATGACAAAATTTGGGGAATGCAGACAAAGCAGTGGCGGGGGGGGGGCGGGAGTTGTGGAGGAGAGAGGAGGGGTAGAGATGGAAGGGGATAAGGTGGGACTGTTGGAGAAGAGTCACTAAGGTCTCCCTAAGCTCCCTTCATTAACAAAAAGAGAAAGAATAGATCAAATATATAGATCAAAAGAAAAGAACAAATTGAGGATGCAAACTAAAAAAACTAGAAAACCAACAATTTTTTTAAACACCAAACTTCAATCCTGAAAATCAAGAAAGGAATTAACAAACTTGATAGAAAAAATTAATTAACAACATAAATTAAGAAATAAACAATTTTATTAATTGATGATTAATTCCTTGATAAATAAAACTCAGAGCTATTAAAAATAAAATATATAAACTATTGGCTAATTTAATTGGAAATTGGTATAATTCCAAAGAGGGAAAACAAAAGTCAGGATCAAAAAAATGAAAAGAATTCACAATAAATGAAGAAGAAATAAAAGGTATTATTAGAAAATATTTTGCCCAACAATATGCCAATAAAAGTAACAACTTAAGTGATATAAATGGATACTTGCAAATAGGTAAAATATTCAAATTACCAGAATAAGAATAAGAAATAAAGAATTTAAACAATCCAGTAACAGAGAAAGAAATTGAGCAAACTATGAATGAACTTTCAAAGAGAAAAGAATTCAGGATCAGTTGGACTCACAAGTGAATTCAATGAAATATTCCAAAAGCAATTGAATTCAAAATTATAAAATTATTTATAAAAATAACAAAACATTTCATCCTACAAAATCTACCTTATGACACAAATATGATTGATAACCAAATGAGGAAGAGTCAAAATAGAAAAAAATGCATAATAATATTTTTAATAAATATTGGTTTTCTTCTTTCTTTCTTTTCAATCAAATTAACCAGTGGTTTATCTATTTTATGGGTTTTTTTCATAAAACCAGATCCTAGTTTCATTTATTAATTCAGTGGTTTTCTTACTTTCAATTTTATTCATCTTTTTTTCATTTTCAAAATTTTCAATTTAGCATCTAATTAGTATTCAACTTAGTATCTAATCTAACCTAATAATAATAATAATTGTTGTTGTTATTATTCTCTTTAATGAAATTGTTGATTGTTTCTATGATTTGTTGTTTGACCCATTCATTTTTTAGGATCAGATCGTTTAGTTTCCAATTAATTTTAATCTATTTTCTACAGCCCTTTACTGAATGTAATTTTTTATTGCATTATGATCTGAAAATAATGCATTTAAAATTTATGCCTTTCTGCATTTGACTGAGGTTTTTGTGTTGATTTTTGGGTAGGTGCCATATACTACCAAGAAAAAGATATACTCCTTTCTATCCCCATTCAGTTTTCTGCAGAAGCATATCATACCTAACTTTTCTAAAATTCTATGTACCTCCTTCACTTCTTTCTGGTTTATTTTGTGGCTAGATTTTATCTAGTTCTGAAAGGGAAAAGTTAAGGTCTCTGACTGGTATGGTTTTACTGTCTGTTTCCTCCAGTAATTAATTTACTTTATATCTACTTTAAAATTTTGGTGCATAAATGTTTAGTTTTGATATTATTTCATTGCATATGTTACCAAGATAGAGTTTCCTTGTTTGTCTCTTTTAATCAGATCTATTTTTTGCTTTTATTTTGTCTGAAATCAAGATTGCTATCCTTGGTTTGTTTGTTTTTTTCACTTCAGCTGAAGCATAAAAGGTTCAACTCCAGCCCCCTTACCTTTACTGAATGGGTGTCTCTCTACTTCAGATGTGTTTCTTGTAAATGATATATTGTAAGGTTCTGGTTTTTAATCCACTTTGCTATCCACTTCTGTTTTATGGATGAGATCATCCCATTCACATTCACAGTTGTGATACTAACTGTGTATTTCCCTCCATCTTCTTTTTCCCCTACTTATTAGTCTCTCTCTCTCTCTCTCTCTCTCTCTCTCTCTCTCTCTCTCTCTCTCTCTCTCTCTCTCTCTCTCCTTTTGCCATGTCCCTCCTCAAATGTCTGTTTTACTTCTGACCATTACCTCCCCCATCTGCCTTCCCTTCTATCAGCCCCTCTCACTTTTTACCATCCTTCCCTCCTACTTTCCTATAGGGTAAGACAAATTTTTATACCCAACTCAATGTGTTTTATTCTCTCTTTGAACCAATTCCAAGTGATGTGCACCATTCCCCCAATCTTTCCCTCCACTTTCCACTCCTTTACACCAATTCATGTAAGATAATTTACCCTATTCTGCCTCTCCCTTCTTTCTTCTCCCAGTGCCATACTCATCTTCCCATGTAGGGATATAAACAGTTTAACCTTATTGAATCCCTTATGTTTTCTCTTTCCTGTTTATCTTTTTATGCTTCACTTAAGTATTTTATATGAAAATCACATTTTCTGTTCAGCTCTGGTCTTTTTATCAGGAATGTTTGAGAGTCCTTTATTTCATTGAATATTCATTTTTTGCCCTTGGAAGGATTATACTCAGTTTTTAAATTCTTGGTTGTAATCCTAGCTCCTTTGATCTCCAGAATATCATACTTAAAGCCTTCCAAACCTTAAATGTTGAAACTGCTAAATACAGTGTAATCATGACTATGGCTCCTCAATATTTGAATTATTTCTTTCTGACTGCTTGTAATGTTTTCTCTTTTAACCTGGAACCTCTGGAATTTGGCTATAATACTCCTGGGAGTTTTCATTTTAGGATCTCTTTCAGGAGATGATCAGTGGGTTCTTTTGATTTCTATTCTACTCCCTAGTTTTAGGATATCAGGATAGTTCTCCTTGATAATTTCTTGAAATGTGATGTCTGGATTTTTTTTAATCATAACTTTCAGGTACTCTAATAATTCTTAAATTATCTTTCATGAATCTATTTTCCAGATCAGTTGTTTTTCCAATGACATTTCACATTGTCTTCTATTTTTTTTCATCCTTTTCATTTTGTTTGATTTTTCTTGGTGTCTCATAGCGTCATTAGCTTTCACTTGCCAAATTCTAATTTTTAAGGAGTTATTTTCTTAAGTAAGCTTTTGTACCTCCTTTTCCATTCAGCCAACGCTACTTTTTAAGGAGCTGTTCTCTTCAGTGTACATCTTTTTTCCACTTTTGTGCTTCCTTTACTAAACTGTTGATTCTTTTTTCAGTATTCTCTTGTTTCAGTCCTAGTTCTTTTCCCAATTTTTCTTATACCTCTCTTATTTGATGCTTTAAATCCTTTTTGAGCTCTTTCAAGAGATTTTTGGGGGTCTGAGATCAATTCACATTTGTCTGTGAGGCTTCACATGCAGGTTTTTTTTGACATTGTTGTCCTCTTCTGAATTGTGTTTTGATCTTCTCTATCACCATAACTAACTTTCGTTGGTCAGGTTCTTTTTGTTGTTTTTCATTCATTTTTCCTTTATATTTCATGACTTTTAAAGCTGGCCTGTGCTTCTGGGGTGGAGGAATCACTGTCCCAAACTTCTAAGCTGGGGGTCCACAACTTTGCAGATGCTCTGCTGATCTGGGGGCACAGAATCCTGTCACTGGCCTGCTATAGCAGGGTCATGGGACCTGGCTGCTGGTCTCCTGTGCTGAGGCCACAAGCCTCACAGCCGGCCCACTGTAATGGGGGCTTGAGATCTCACCACTGCCCTACTTCTTCAGGGCCATGGAGCCTCACTGCTGACCTCCACAAGGGCTTAGGGCCTCACACCTCTCTTGCTGGGGCACAGCCTACCGCTGGCTTATCTGAATGGTACCTACTCTGGACTACACTCCTCTTTCACCCAAGTGATACAGACCTTTACTACAATCTTCTAAGTATCTTGGACTGGAAAATTGTTGCACTCCATCCTTTTGTTGGTTCTGCCACTCCAAAATTCATTTTGAGGTATTATTTTATAGTTGTTTAGAGATAAATTTGGGAGAATTCAGGAGTGTTCCTGCCATATTCTGCCATCTTGGCTCCACCTTCTGACCATATCTTTAATAAATATTGGACCAACTCTCACAACTTACATCAAAATAAGCTTGAAATAAAATGTGGCCTAGATGGAATCAAGGTCACATCATAAACAAATTAAAGAAATGTGGGGATAAGGAGAAATTGTGTATCAAAATTATGACTAAAAGGAAAGTTCACAACAAAAGGATAGAGAAAAACGCAGAAGATAAAATATAATTTTGATTATATAACATTATTTTGCACAAACAAATCTTATACAACTAATATTTAAAGTAAAACAGTTCAGTGGGGGGAAAGAATCTTTGCAGAAAGTTTTTCTAACAGAAGTTTCATTTCAAAGATATGTAAAAAAAATTGATTGAAATTTATAAGAATAAAATCCATTCCCCAATTGACAAATAATATAAGGAAGAGAACAGGAAGTTCTCCAGGGGAAAAACCAAGGCTATCAACGGCCATATGAAAAAAGAAGAAGAAATACTCCAAATCATTAATTATTAGAGAAATAAAAAGGTAATTCTGAGGGTCCACTTCACACCCATAAGATGGGCGAAGATGACAACAATTATGTTGTAGGTATTGTTCAAAAACAGATGTGCACTATCAATGGACTTTTCAATTGGTAAAAACATTTTGGAAAGCAATATAGACTTATACAATTACTAAATAGCTCATGCTCTTTGAGCCAACTATAGCACAGCTTGGCCTACACCCAAGAGAGAACAAAGAAAGTAGACGTTTGAAAACTAGTTGATCTGCCACAATCACAACCCCCCAGTGCCTTATTCACTATCCACATAAATCATTCTCTAGCTGATGAGCATCGAGTTTGTTTCCAATTCTTTGTTTTGAATACATAGGACCTTTGTTTCTTTCTTTCTCTTTTTTGAAGTATATGTCCAGATGTTGAAAAACTTGGTCCTTGGATATGGATGCTTTAGTTACTTTTCTTATATAATTCCAAACTTATATCCAAAATGTGGTTCCTCTGGACCACATCATAGGCTCTACTAACAGTGAAACAGTGTGACTGTCTTCCCTCATGCCCCACAACACTGAATGTTCTTATTGGTTGTCATCTTTTCTATTTTGAGCCAATTGTAATATATGGACTAAGATGCTGGTCTAAGTCTAATTTGATTTCTACTTTAACCAATAGTCCTCGTTAAAAAATGTAATGAGTCCAACTCCTACTAATGCATGTTATCAGGTGTATCCAACAAACACTGGACTTGAATGCTTACTTTTTCTTGTTTATCAAGAATGTTCTATTAATCTCATGTTCTGACTTTTTTCTTGCCAATACCAAATAGCCTTCATAACTTATAAGTCTTATAATAGTTTGAGGTCTGATAATACTATGCCTTCTCTATTCATAATTTTTAATATTATTTCTCTGAGATTTTTTTCCATTTAATTTTCCATGTTTGTTTTTTGTTTCATCTAATTCTATAAAGTCTCTCCTCTGTAATTTGTCTGGTATAGCACAAATATGTAAAGTAATTTCTGTAGTATCATCATTTTTATTGTATTGGTATAGCCCAATCATGAGAAGAAGACACATCTCCAGTTATCTGCTTCCCATTATTTTGAATTAATCAAAAAGCATTTATTAAGTGCTTTCTATATGCTAGTAATTGGGCTAGCTCTAGGCACTAGGGTTAGAAACACAAAGAATGAAACAATTGTAAAGAACTCATATACTCATGAGTAACAACAAATATGTACAAAACATATACTGCATGCATACAGGAGCAAAGTGCTGGGCTTCAAGTCAAGAAGCCTCATCTTCCTGAGTTCAAATCTGGCCTCAGACACTTACCAGCTGTATGACCCTGACAAGTCACTTAACTCTGTTTTCCTCAGTTCCTTATCTGTAAAATAAGCTGGAGAAGCTCAAGGCAAATCACTCCACTCATCTTTGCCAAGAAAAGCCCACAATGGGGTCACAAAAAGTCTGACACAGCTGAAACACCTGAACAACAAAATAATACATACTGAATAAGTAAAAATATATTTATACAAAGTACTCAAATACAAGATAGCTTATGAGGAAGAACACAAAAAGTTGTGGGCATCAGAAAAGGCTTCATGAGGAAGATGGTGCCCAAACTGCATCTCAAAGGAAGAGAAGGACTCCACAAGATGGAAGTGAGGACAGAGTGTATACTAGTCTAAAAGTAGAGAGATGAGTGATGGAGTTTTCTGGCTGGTGAGCAAAGACAAGGCTAGTTTGGCTAGATCATAGAGTGAAGGAGGGAAAGTAATGTCCAATGAGACTGGAAAAATAGGTTGAGGTCAAGTTGTATAGAACTTTAAAAGCTAAATATAAAAATTTATATTTTATCATAGAAGCAATGGGAAGTCAGTGGATTTGGTTGAATTGGGTAGCCACATAGTGAGATCTGAACTTAAGGAAAATTATTTTGGCAACAAAACTTAAGGTGGTTTGGAGTGGAGAGACCACTTAGGACGTTGTTGAAATCATCTAAGTGAGACATGATGAGGGCCTGAACTAAGGTGGTAGCTGTGTGAGTGTAAAGGAGTGAAATGAAAGGGATGTCATGAAAGTAGAAACAGCAATATTTGGCATCTAATTAGATGAGGAATTGATACAAATATATAGAACTGAGAGCAACTGCCCAATTGATAAATTTTCAAGGGGTCTTAACAGTTCTCACAGAGAAGAAAGGCAAGTTATCAACAACCAAATAGGGAAAAATGTTCCAAATCACTAATAATAAACCTCTGACTTTTTCTAGTTCTGTATATAGCAAACTTCACTGGTATCTTCCACTGTACTTCCCTTCCCACCAAACATGCAATTAATATGGAAATATCCATCCACCTGTAGCAGCAAGCACCCCAATATCCCAAATAACCCAATATCCCAATAACCCAAAAGTTACAAGACAGAGAAATAGATCAAGCAGACAGGCTTCCAAACTGTCCAACCCTTACATCCATACCAAATCACAGTTACCAGAGAGGGAAGCATCAACATCTGAGTTTTCAAAGCCCTGGGGGCTCTCGACAGCTGCCCAGAGTCTCATCTGGTAAAATCACACAACACTTCTCAAAGTGAGCCCCAAAGCAGAGCTTCCCATTAGGGTTTATGTAGCCTTCTCCTGGCTCAGAGAATGTAACCACCCTCTTGACCCACTGCCCAATCACACCGCATCAAGGTGTGGGCATTCCTGAAAACCAAGCCACCTGCCACAGGCTCCATGTGACCACATTGAGCCTATCAGGGGGCAGAGTATATTTTCAAATCTAGGAAGGCTCTTAAGCCTATCAAAGGGCCAAGGGTCAGGGAAGATCTTAAATTCCCATTCCCATAACAATCTAAAATATCTGGTCTAGGTGGTAGCTAATGTGAAATCTATTAGGGGGCAGAGTATATTTTCAAATCAAGGAAGGTTCTCTGAGTCTCTTAAGCCCATCAAAGGGCCTAGGGGCAGGGAAGATCTTTAAATTTGCATTTCCATTACGCCACCACAAAGAAGTTAAGATAAATCATAATTTTATGTCAATGGTAAGATGCTTTCCAAGTTACACATTAAATCAGGAGCTATCAATAAATTTTAGAATCAAATTCCTTCATTCTATAGGCAGAGACAGAGGTAGAAGTAGAAAGAATTTTTGAAATCTTTGATTGATTTTTGCCAATCTCTCAAAGAGAAACAACAGTTCAGTTACACCTATCAGCAGGAATTTTAAATAGGTTAATGCTGACTGGCTCTGTGGGCTGCCATCTCAACACACTATTTTAATCTCTAGGTCATTTGCTTGCTCCTTCTTCACCAGTCTTCCTCTTTCACTTCTCTAGAAAAACAATTAGCCCCTGAACACTTTTTATCCATTCCGTCGTAGGGTCACTCCTATTTTGTGATCTTTCTATCCCTTTTGGTAGAGAAAGATGTAATGCAAACAGAATTTAATCATTTTTCTGACTTTTTCCTGCAAGGAAATCTTTCTGAATTCCTGAATATAGATATATGATAGATATATTAGTTTAGTCTCCTTGTGAGAATTTTACTTCAGATTTTTGCATCAACATTCACTACTGAGAACTTTCTGTTCTATTTTGTCTCTCATTGGTCTAAGGATCAGGACCAAAATTATATCTTTATCCTGTACACCAGGGGCCCACAATATCTCTAAGCTCACCCAGACTGGATTCCATTTGAGTTACTTGCCCTTAAAGATGCCTTTTATTTTCCTTTGCTTGTTTGTCCCCTATCTAATTTAATCCAATAATGTAACCAAAATAAAAGTTATATAAGTTATATCTAAGGAATCCAAAAATGTGGGATATAGGGTCCTCAAATCTTTTAGGTTTTTTTTTTTGTCTTTTGAGTCATTTGTAAATTGGATTTAAGTGAGTCAGAGTTGCATGAGGTCATCAGCCTCTCTCTCTCCTCCAGAGTCATCACAGTCCAATGGCATGACAGAATCAAGACCACCTTGGTGTCTTATATGCCTAATCAAGCTCTAAGCACTCCACAGTGCCTGCTTCAGCTGTCTTCATGACCACGGGAACAAATTGTTTTCATCCACCCATTCCACTAGGTGAAGTCTTCATATGCTTGGGGTAGACACCCCCCTAACTCACCAATGGGTTTGAGACCCCTTGATTACTCTTAACCTGGTTTAGCCCATCTGCTGAAATGGTTTACCAGGGTGTGGCTACTAAGCATGCTATAGCTTCTTGGAGCCACAGGTAAGAGTTGGGTAGGACAAGTGGAAACCAAAAGGTGGAAAGCAGCTGAAAAGGGCTTGGCAGCCATCACACCATAAGTACCAGTCCTCCCTGAACACACCCTATACCGTCCAATCTTACACAGGCACTCAATGTATAATCTGGTTATTGAATATTATACAGCTTTTATTATACACTCACAGAAAATATACAGGACACTGATGAGGTTTAGGGTTAGGGGTGCTCAAGACTCCAAAAATACCAACACACCAGGTCCTGCCAAATGAATTCGACTCAAGTCTTCTCTCAGCCAAAGAAAAGCAAAGTTTATTAAAAGTTTGCCATATTGGGTAGACTCTTAAGGAGTCTCGGTATCTGTAAGGCTAATATTGGACACAGAGCAAGTCTGTGCTAGAAAATTCTATGGCACTCACACTTCACGGAAATAAGATGGGGTCTTATATACAGAAAGGTTGTGGGAGAAATCTAGGGGTGGTCTAGAGGAGGAGTTTGGGGAGGGTCTTCAGGAGGAGTTAATAAGGTAAATGAGTGATTAAGGGTGGGAAGTTGATGGACAATGGAGGGCAAAGCTAGTAACAAAGGTTTTGGCAAAGCCACAGTGAAAGGCTTATGGCCTCATGCAAATGTCTCATCAAATGGGATGATTCAATCAGAGCTCAAGGGGGTTTTCAGAGCCTGCACCTCATCAATACTGAGGACTCAGAGGAATACATTAAAAAAAAAAAAAAACATAAAGCACTCAATAGTCCATTTGTTCCACACATCATTGCTACTGTCACTACCACCCCCAAAAAGAAAGGAAATGGAACTTGAACTTGCTGTCCAGGAAAACCCTGTAATTCCAGTGAGTCCCTCACTGTGGAAATCCACAGAGTCATATACAACTCCTTGAGACTAGTAGTAACGCCTCCATGCTTGGGGCTTGTTGGGCAAGTAAACCCCTTCTCTACCTGAATAGCTCACTGACTTGGCTCTCCAAGAGGAATACTGTACAGGAATTCTGTTGCACTTTGCTTGACTTTGTCTTCTTTTGCTAAGGAGCAAGTTGCAACAGGAAAGCTTTGCTCTACAGGTTTGATTCCCAAATTCTCAAACTCACAAACACTTGAACTTGGGGTTATCCACAAGGCAACTCTCAAAGTGTTTGCTGCCCTGGATATAGCCTTTTCCGCCAGAAGGGTAGGTTCCAGTATCACACTACCTAGAGAATTTGATGTCACACACACACACACACACACACACACACACACACACACACACACACTTTTTCTGGTCACATGCCATTCATGCTAGCAAATTCCTATTGCAAGTGCTTTTGTTGAGGTGGGGAAGAAGAATCTCCTCCTTTCATTAACATTAGAATGTGAGCTCTAGGAGACTTTGAGTTCCTTAAGGACAGGGACCTATTTTTATCTTTTTTTGTATCCCTTCCATTTAGCATGGTGCCCAGTACATAGGAAGCCTAAAAGAGGTTGATGGTTGGTTATGCACTCTGGAAGAAGGACAAAGGAAAAGCTGAAGACCAAGTACTTAAAAGGCCACCAGAGAACGAGATCAGCTGGAGCAGTAGAGGAACCTTAGTCAGCCAATCGTTAAGAGATCTCTGTGTCTAAGTAACCTCCAAATGATGTCCCCAAATCAATAATTGCAGCAGTTTAATTGGGGGAACTTTGGTCAGGGATTCCCCTGACTCTCACTACTACCTTCAAACATTTCATATATTCATTTAACAGCAACTTCTGTCTCTAGTTTTGAGATTTTTTTTATTACGTAGATATCAATTGATCTCTAAATGTTTGATAGAATAAATTTCTAAATCCATCATCCTTGGGGGTTCTCCTTTCTTTGGGCAATTAATTTATGGCTTCTTCAATTAGTTTTTTTTAGATTGAATTGTTTAGGATTTCTGGTTCTTGTTTTTATTAGTATGAGTATATTTTATAAAGGCTCCTATAAATTCTTAGTACATAATTAGATATAGCATTTTAAATAATTCTTTTCATTTCCTCCACTGTGAATTCACATGGATATATTTTTTTTTAATTTTGGTGATTCAATTTTCCCTTTTTCTTGATCAGATTAGCTATTAATTTATTAATTTTGTTAGTCTTTTTTTCCCTTTTTGGAGGGCAGTTGGGGTTAAGTAACTTGCCCAAGGTCACACAGCTAGGTTTTTTGTTTGTATATGCATTAAGTGTCTGAGGCCGGATCCGAACTCAGGTTCTTCTGACTCCAGAGCTGTCGCTCTACTCACTGCACTACCGAGCCACCCCAATTTTGTTAGTCTTTAAAAAAAAGTTTTGTTTTTCAGTTGTATTGTTATTTTCAAGTTTGTCAGTTATTCCCTTTAAATTCCAAGATTTCTTCTTTTGTACTTGTTTAAAGTTGCTAATTTATTTTCCACTCTTTTTAATTATAGGTTCAATTCAATGATCTTCTCTTTTCTAATTTTTTACAATAAAGATTTTCAGAAACATAAATTTTCCTCTAAGGACTGCTTGAATTGTCTAATAAGTTTTATTATGTTGTTATGCTACTATTCTATGACCTTTTTTTACTCAACTTTTAAGGATATCATTTAGGTCTGTATCCTTTGCTCATATTTCCTTTAGGCATCACTATTTTCACTTTATTATAGTCTATAAATGAAAATTTTATGTTAATTTGTTCCTCAGGTATATATGTCTTTTGATACTTGTTATGATTCCATTTTATCCTCTGGTGGATAGGGAAATGGTCTTTAGAAGAAATAAGAAATTTAGAGAAATAAGAAAAAATAATTTACTCTGGGAGTGAGATTTCATGCCATATTAAATTATTTCCACATTTTTCTCTAGTGCTTTACTAGAGGAAGAGTCCAACCACTGGTCTGGCTTGCCAGAAGATATGGACCTTGAGAGAGACAATGCAGAGCTTAGATGAGTGTAAAAAGCCTATTCAGAAGTCCTAAAAAGTGCTTCAACTTTTGTTGTTTCAAGTATCAACCTCAAAAGGGAATATAATAGTAGTTATAAGTTATAGTTTATGTTTAAATCTTATTATTTCTTTTGTGTGGCTGTCCTACATTTGATTTACATAATACATTGAGTATTCAGCTTTTGGCACAATACCCCTAATGTGGACCAAAGCTAAGTTTTAAGTGCTCCTGTGGCTCCAGCTTTGGTGTATAAAGAACTAGAGAGTCTGAGAAAAAGCACCTGACCCCTCTCTTTAGGTTTCCCTAGGATTGAAGCCAATCTGCATGTTTCGTACCAAAGATTGAGGCCCTTTTAGAAGGAGAAGCAAATCATCTCAGTCCCTTGGGCCTAGCCACAATTATGTATAAGCACATCAGTTATATAAATATGTATAAAATATATATGAAGCAAATACAAGATAACAAGGAGAGAGATAAGGAGAGACTTCATGTAGGTGGTGCTTGAACTAAGATCTCAAGCATATAAGGTATTCTAAGAGACAGAAGCAAAAAGAGTTCATTCCAAGAAAGGGAGAGCCTGTACAAAGGCACAGAAAAAAAAGGTGGAATATGTATGAAGAACATCAAGAAAGTCAGTTTGACTAGACCATGCAATGTGGGAGCAGACTCGAAGTGTGACAGCTTATCCAGCCTTTACACACACACACACACACACACACACACACACACACACACACACACACACACACACACAAACATCCAAACCCATTCTTTCAAATAAAAAGACACAATTTTAAATTCAGCTTTCCAAGAATCACTGTTTTCATTTCACTCCCTTTGTTATTCCTTGTTCCTTTAATATACACCAGTATATACTCCAAGAAATAATTCGCAATGGAGTTGGCAGGATGCAGTGGCAAGTGTTCTTGGGGCATGCATGGTTTAACAACTGACTCTCCAGGGAAAAAAAGATGTACCAATATCTCACTTTTAAGTTTAATCTGCACTTTTTAACATTTTCTCTA